>JAPYYQ010000010.1:0-166088 GCA_030522585.1 Anagyrus pseudococci | reverse complement strand
TATATATATATATATATATACACATCTTAATTTAGAAGTATACAAGATAAAAGTATAAATGCATAACGTGTATTCTTATGTACCGCTCCGTTTCGTACAGATTCAATCGTCCGACTGCCACACAACTTTGAACCGAGGCATTCCACAATGGATGCGCATCGTTTCCTCGCGCGCTTCTTTGCTTTTCAAATTTGAGCGGAAAGTCACTCGATCGCATCGATTAAATCGATTCGCGTATATTTTAACATCGTTAAAACGACAGCAGATTGTCAAACCGTCTTGACTCTCAGCCTCCATTCTTTACGTCGATTCGGTTATTGGAGAATATTTATCATCTTCCGATGTACTCGATAGCTAAAGAAGCGCGCGAAGAAGCGAACGTCATGTAAACAGTGTCGATTATGAAATACCTTGGGGTAAAAGCAATATTTGTGACGTTTGATTTTTTCTTTTTCTTACTAGAGTGAATTTAAAGTTGAGAGAAGCAAAAAATAAATCTGCGAGGCACGTGTCCGAATGAAACCTGATAATTTGTACATATATACATAATAACAATGAAAAAGTCGGGAGAAATAAATTAATTTAAATTCGATGTACTTTTGTTCGTTAGGTCGACGCGAATCGGATCATTACTTTTTTTTATGGATTAATGAAAAGAGAGGAAAGAAGCGTAATACATGTTCATGAGAAACATATTACTGAAAGCGAGTCAACGATAAGCGAGGTATTGTAATTGGTATATTAAAAAGTTACACAAAGGAACATAACGAAGCGAATAATGGAGAAGAAAAGCATCGCGGAATTTTATTGTAAATAGCCTTTGAATGAGCTGCGTAAATTTGTTATAAATATTTAATATATTTAAAAACTATTTTAGGAGACAAAACAAACGTAATAAGCAATTGTTCGTATGAGCGAAAAAGAAATATGCTAATTCGATAGACAAACATTTGATATGTTTCGGGCGTAGCGGGTGTATTTATTGAAGAAAAACAAAAGGAAAATAAAACAATAGTTGAGAAAAAACGTTTCAAACTTGCATGGCTCATTCGAAAAGTAAATCATCGACGACTACAAAAAACGCATCAATTTTTTGTTCAACCTAGAAACGAGCAGTAGCGAATAAAGAAGCAAACGGCGAGTCTTCATTAAGCTTGCGCACCGAGCGACCCGAAGCATAACACGTCTCTCTTGCAAACGTCGATCCCGATTCTGCGTTAGCAAGTGAGTAACGATCGAAGCGAGGAATGACGAATGGTTAAAATGAGATGTAAAACTTTAGTGAAACGAGTAGAAAAGCGTCCTGGCGACACCAGTGCTCGTTCTTTTTTTATTATCAGACGTTGAAAACAAAATGCATACCGAGAGACAAGATAGCATTATTATTCCGCGCGAGCTAAAATTTCAGTTGTCTTTTCCTTTTCTTTTTCTACCCGGCTAGAAAGCGCATTTCGTCGATGAGCAAAATAAACTATTGAATGCAATACTGAAGGGCAGTTATCAAGAGTGCGTTTTTAAGTCATTCTTACACATTTTTTTCAGAATTCAATCGAGTCTCTGCATTTGAAACGAGTCGTAAGGCAATTTTCTTACAACGCAAAGCATTTTTTCTTTTTGAATACCTTTTTTCTTTTTCATTGTAGAATTAGCGCAGCAACTTTACTAATCGAGAAAATCGACTTCCTTACAATCATGTTATTTTTTTTCTTTTTTAATATCATAAGATTAGTACCTGCAATTGGCAAAGAAGCCTACACGATGAATGGAGACGATGAAAATTGTGATAAAAGTCTCGCTGATCGCATATTATTGTAAACGAAGGCGTACTTTTAAAGGGATCGAGAATTCTAGTGCGAAGAATCATGTATGAATATATTATAAGTATAACCAATGATTCTTAACTTACGTAGAAGTAAACGAATTTTCGTTGAATGTAAAATATTTATTTGCGCCGTTTGTCAAAGGAGTTTTTAAATTTTACTTGGCTTTATATACTTTTAAAACTTCAAATGTAATAAAAGTCAATTTAAGCATAAAACTTTTTGTAAACAGTTTCCAACAACCTTTAAAATGAACTTTCTTTCATTTAAGTTTTAAAATTTCATTTTGCTTTTCATACAAATGCTGTTTAAAATTTAAAAAAACTCCTCAAACGGAAGACAAAATTTCCGTGAATATACTCGAATTTATTTATTCGGTCATTATTAACATTAATTACCGTACAGCGAAGCAAACATTTTTTACACAGCATTGTCAATAGTTTATTTTCTCAGCGTTAAAAAAAGCTCGTTTTTTTATTTAATTCACAGCTGAGTGAACAATCGAAAAATCTGTGTGCGAGTCAACTCATGACATGAGAAACGAGAGCGTCGCTTCGACTTTTTTTTACATTTGAGTTTTAGGACTGGTCGAATGGCATAGATCCGTTAAAAGAGTCGTTTGATGAATTAGTTATAAAACTATATTGTTAAAGAACATGAGTGTCATTAAATACAAAGTGCAAAGTGAAAAAGTACAATTTCTATTTAATATCACTAACCAATTTCCTTCCTTCTACTTATATATAATATACATTGTTATTACAATTAATATTGTGCACTTGAAAACTAGTCTTTTAAATATTTTTTATGTTTTACAAGCTTATTAGTTCTTGTATAATAGCTATTAATTTTTTAATAAAATTTTAAAGATTAAAGTGATATTTTTCTTATAATTAAATCAAAATACAGTACAGTGTAAAATTTGTATGGCGATTTTATTTATTTTAATGTAAGTTTTGTTTTTCCATTGAAACTCACTTGTTTAATGATTCATACGTTTGCATCTGTTGGTTAAATGTTTCGATTCAAATTTGAAAGGAACAAAGTATTTTAAATTAAATTATTGTTTATAAAAATTAATTGCATGATAAATAATACAACAGTGGTTTTAATTTTTGAAAATATATTTCTTCAAAGAAATATCTACTTTATCGACACCATGGTAAGTACATCTTAGTATGAACGCACCTTTACATTCAGATTCAGAGTCGCAAAGTTGCAAACTGCAGCAAGTGCCGACAGCTCAATAGCATAGTTTTTATATCAACTTTGACAACATTAAAGTATTCCTTAAATATTGATTGTAACGTGATATTGTAGACTTGAATATCTGATGTGTTGCTACGTTTTGTAAGGAAAATAAATAATCAAGAATGGGGCCACCAAAACGCGTTAAAAAAGACACAGGTTCATAACCTATACAGCAGAACGTGTAAAATTATTTTAGAAATAAAATAATTACACTTTATGAAAAACGAAATTGATTCTTTCGTAAAAATGTTAATACTTGGTTAATTCATTGTAGAGCGTGGAAAATGGAAAAAAAGAAAAGAGGATCCTGATCCGGAGTATACTCTTGACGACGACTACGATAATGGAGATGCTGAGGGTATTCCTAATGCAGCAAAAAATGACGTCGAAAAACAGGAAGATGGAGTTTTGGAAGATGAGTATGGAGCCAAAGACTATCGGCCACAAATGATTCTCAAGACTGATAGTACATCAAGGCCATTGTGGGTGGTGCGTAATATAAATTATTTGTAGTTTCAAGGACTGCCAATTTCATAAATTTTCATCAACATTTTCTTGTTTTTACAGGCTCCAAATGGCCATATTTTTTTAGAATCATTTTCACCAGTATATAAACACGCTCATGACTTTCTTATTGCAATATCTGAACCAGTATGTAGACCAGAACATTTGCATGAAGTAAGTTCAATGCTCAGCAATAGATATAAAATCTAAAATACTGTTTATTAAAAGTACATGATGATTAATTACAAAACTTTTCATTTCCAGTATAAATTGACGTCTTATTCTTTATATGCTGCTGTTAGTGTAGGTTTACAAACGCATGATATAATTGAATACTTGAAAAGACTGAGTAAAACTGGCATTCCTGATGGTATTGTAGAATTTATAAAACTTTGTACTTTGTCTTATGGAAAAGTGAGTTGAAGAAATTATTATTAATACAATTTATAAACAAAGAATTATTACTATTCTATTTTTGTAGGTGAAACTTGTCTTAAAACGTAATAAGTATTTTGTTGAATCTCTGTTTCCTGATGTTTTACAAAAATTGTTGAAGGATCCTGTTATTCAAGAATGTAGATTAAGAAAAACTGTTGAAGATGAAGCCAAAGACAAAGATGGTTTCATAACAAATGTTGTGAATAAAAATAAAGCAATACAAGTTAATAAATTTTCTATTTTTATTTTATGTTTTATATTTTATTATATGTTAATTTCTATTGTAAATAATTTTAGTTTGGAGCAAAACCAATGGCTAATCTTCCTCAAACTAGTACTGTAGCTCCAGGTACAACCACAGTACCTGCTGATGGCACAACAACAATATCTGAAGAAGCTGTAGTTCCAGAAGACATTACAAAATTTTACGATAAAATTGATAAAGAGGATGAAGATGAAGAAGAAACGCAATTACAGACTGTTAGTTTTGAAGTAAATCAAGAAAAAATTGAAATTATACAGAAACGATGTATTGAATTAGAACATCCTCTACTAGCAGAGTACGATTTCCGCAATGATACTGTCAATCCTGATATAAAGTGTGTAATATTTTTTTTTAAATTGTCTTACATTTGAAAATATCATACAGCAATTTTACAATTCTAATATTTGTAATTATAGCATTGACTTAAAGCCATCTACACTTTTGAGACCTTACCAGGAAAAAAGTTTACGTAAAATGTTTGGTAATGGTCGCGCAAGATCTGGCGTTATTGTTTTACCCTGTGGTAGGTTTTTAAAATTTTCAATACAATTTTAAATTTAAACAAAAAAATAAAATTTTATTAATTTTCAGGTGCGGGAAAAAGTTTAGTGGGTGTAACTGCTTGTTGTACAGTTAGAAAGCGAGCCTTAGTCTTATGTAATTCTGGAGTCTCTGTAGAACAATGGAAACAGCAGTTCAAAATGTGGTCAACAGCAGATGATTCGATGATATGCCGATTTACGAGTGAAGCTAAAGATAAACCAATGGGCTGTGGAATTTTAGTTACAACATACTCTATGATAACGCATACTCAGAAACGATCATGGGAAGCTGAACAAACTATGAAGTGGCTACAAGATCAGGAGTGGGGTATTATGGTCTTAGATGGTATGATTTAATAATTCAATATTAAATAAAGTTGAAAAGTAGAAAGATGTGAATAATATTAATTGTATAAAAATTCAGAGGTGCACACGATTCCGGCAAAGATGTTCAGAAGAGTATTAACAATAGTTCAGTCTCACTGCAAATTAGGATTAACAGCTACTCTTTTAAGAGAGGACGATAAAATTGCCGATCTAAACTTCCTTATTGGTCCAAAACTTTACGAGGCTAATTGGTTAGAATTGCAAAAGCGAGGATTTATCGCTAGGGTACAATGTGCCGAAGTTTGGTGCCCTATGACTCCAGAATTCTACAGAGAATATTTAAGTTGCAAAATGAGTAGAAAATTGGTAAGCTTTCGCCGTTATTTAGAGATTAATAATTAAATAACATTTTGTAAAATATAATTTTTTTTAGCTTTTGTATGTTATGAATCCTAATAAATTCCGAGCTTGTCAGTATCTAATACGGTATCATGAAAGACGAGGCGATAAAACTATTGTTTTCTCAGACAATGTATTTGCATTGAAACATTATGCCATTAAAATGAATAAGCCTTACATTTACGGACCCACTAGCCAGGTAAATCTAGTTTTAGAAGCGGCAAATGAAATATTATTTTAATTACAAAATCAGTATATCGAAAATTTTGTTTTCAGAGCGAGAGAATACAAATTTTACAAAACTTCAAGTACAATATGAAGGTTAATACGATATTTGTGAGTAAAGTAGCTGATACGTCATTCGACTTGCCGGAAGCAAATGTTTTGATTCAAATTTCGTCACACGGCGGTTCAAGAAGACAAGAAGCTCAACGATTGGGTCGAATTCTTCGAGCAAAAAAGGGTAATAAACTTGTACAAGAATAAATTTGGCTCGATGTAATCAGCTACTATTTTTAAATATATTACCCGACAATTATATTTTATTCATAGGGGCAATTGCTGAAGAGTATAATGCATTCTTTTACACGCTCGTCTCTCAAGATACAATGGAAATGAATTATTCGAGAAGGAGACAGCGTTTCCTTGTTAATCAGGGATACGCTTACAAAGTGATTACAAAGCTTGCTGGAATGGATGATGTGAGTATTTTCGTTGGTTATTCATCGATTTAATAGATTACATTACTCCTATATTTATATTCAGTGATTCACTATTATGCAATTTAAAAACATTTTGTTTCATCAACATCATTTATTAAGTAAATAAATTTAAATATATGATTTTCATTGATCAAATCTATTTAACTATTGTAAAATTCTTAGGAACCTGATATGATGTACAAGACGAGAGATGAACAAGGCCAGTTGTTACAGCAAGTCTTATCAGCTAGCGACATGGACGCCGATGAAGAGAGAATTCCCGGGGAAGGGCCTCGACCTGTAAGTTTACAAATTCGCACGTATTAACTTTGTATTCACAATATAAGCTTATCGTATTCAATTGTCAATTGAAGAGAAACAATCGTATTTCTTTGTTTTACATTGATAAAGCGAATACGAATGTTTGGCCTCTGAGTGTCACGTATTCTCAGAGATACTCGATTGACGAGTGTGACAGATTTTAGGGTCACGATTTTAAGCACTAAAGTCATATCAGACTTATATCAAACACGCGATAAAGCTCAAAATATTAATCTAAGCCATTAGCGTCTAATTCGGTAATAATGACGTTTAGTCGATAGGAAATGTACCCTATTGTATCCCTTTTACAGATTATAGTTTTTTCTTAAATTTCTGAAACGCTTTTTCAGATAATACGCAAGGCAGGCAACATGTCATCGTTATCTGGAGCGGACGATGCAGTTTACTACGAGTACAAAAAGTCGGCGTCTTCGTCAACGGCAAACAAGCATCCATTGTTCAAAAAGTTCAGAAGTTGAACTCGCGGTGAATAATTTTTTTTGTTCGATAATTTAACTTATGTAAAAGCGCAGGACGTGTATGTAAAAAAATAAAACATAATTTGTGATTCTTATTTGTATACAGGCTGTAATTTATTTATATTTTGACGGAACAGATTGAAAATATTAGTAACTATAAAAAAATCTTTTTCTTTTTTTTTATTATGTTTGCAGAGAGTCATAATTATGTCTAACAATAAATGACCATTGTCAGTATCTTAAAAAATTCGACACTAAAATTATTTATGTAACAACTCAGTGCTCGTGCTAAGGCAAAATAAAAATTGTTTTTCGCGTATCGCGAAAGCGAGATGTGTGAAAAAGTTTGCGGGCGAGAGCGTTCGCAACGTTGAATTGAAAATAAAATTGCGCTCGCGCGTCTCGTTGCGTCATTCGAGCGCCTCTATTGCCATTTGAATTTCAAGCGGGGAAATGCAGTCGTCCGAGCTCGTGCGTGAAAGTATTTTTTATTGCGTTGAGCGCGGTAAACGTGACGGCTGACTAGCGCGTCTGGCCAAACAGTACTCCGGAAGTCTCTAATAGGAAATGAAATTGGCTGTATTGCGATTTCTTTGTATTACGGTGCCATTCCAAGCTTTTTATTTTTATTTCTCTAAAACAATGTAATCAATAAATTTGTACTCGACTCAGATTATGATTTTCTGAAAATGCGTTCGCGATGTTTTGATAATAAATTATTCGCTCGTGTTACTGATTTGGTAACAATGCGAAAGAATTTGCAATAATGACAATGAGTTCATACTTTTTAAACTTGGAAATCATTATATTCATCATGATATTGGCATAGCTTATAAAAAAATATAATATTTTAAGAAATAAATGATTTTTAAATGACAATAAAACAGCTTGCCTATCTGGTACGTGTAGGAGATAAACTTGTATCATTAAAATGAATCTTTTTTCATCGTTATCCGGCTTAATTGAAGTACCAATGACGCATGATTTTTTTTTTGGATATCACTACAGCATATTTTTAAAATATTGATAATGATTAGCTATATCTTTAAGCCATATAATCCGTGGAAAAAATAATAAAACCTGGTGGGTTGCGCGAAATTCTGTAGAGCTAATTTATTCCCATAAATAATAATAAATGTACGCTGCCATTAAAAAGAAGTCTCCCATAAAAATAATAAGTTTGTTGAAATAAAAAATGATCAAATTTGAAGGGAGTAGATTGAAAATTCGCGCCAATAGGAGAGACGTCGAGAGAACGTAAATTGTCGGTCAGGTTCTCGTGCTCTTGTCGTCCCCACCTACACGCTCGGAGAGGGGAACGTACCACCACTCTCGGGGCTCTTTCTCTCTCTCGCTCTGGTGTTCGCTGTGTGTAAGAGGGGAGGAAGGAGAGGTGAGAGAGAGAGAGAGAGAGAGAGAGAGAGAGAGAGAGAGAGCGAGCGAGCTAGCTCCGACGTTTGCTTACGCTCGCTGAGGCGCTCAGTGGTACCGGTGCAGCGCGAGCAGGAGAAAAGAGTGCCGTCGCTCGCTGCCCGTCGCGTTTTTTCCTCCTCTCCCAGTCTCAGTCTCTCTCTTCCTTTCTTTCGAAAAACGCCTAAACGGCCGGGGGCCTTGCCAGTAGAAGAGCGGTGAGATCGTCGCGTCGGCCGACCAGCGGAAATTCCGCGTTTGCAGCGGAGCCGCGTCTGCAGAGATGAGAACGGCGCAGAGGAGCAGCCGGCAGTAGTCGCCGCCCTTAGTGTCGCTAAATCCCAGCGAATCCCAGCGTCCCGAGGAGCTGCTGTGCTACGCGGCACGGGGGGAGAGGCCGTTCTTCGGTCTCGAGCGTCGCGTCGCTTGGCACTCTTCGCAGCGCACTCGAGCTGCAGGAAGTGCCGCCGTCTCGAGAGGGAGGTTGCTGCTCCCCGCTGCAGGCTGCTCTCGGCTGGAATCCGAGGCAGCAGCAGCAGCGACGACAGAGAGCGGCCCGGCCGCTCTGATCTGGCTGTGCGCGCGCCGCCGCTTTGGCCGTGTGTGTGTCGTGAGCGGAGCAGAGCCGCACTCTCGTGCGTAAGCAGCAGCAGCAGCCGGCGGCGGCAGTAGCAGCGAGAGAGGCGCAGCCCTCCTCTCCCTCCGCAGGGCGCTCCTCTCGCCATCCCCGCCCCGAGGAGAGAGGCAGACACGCGGCGGCGAGGGTGCGAGGTCGATAGACGCGCGGCCGTAACATGAGGGCGGTCTCCCCGGCTCCGCGCCCGGAGCACTGCTCGAGCATCGCCAGTAGCTGGAGGAGAGCAGCAAAGACGACGGCGGCGGCGGCGATAGAGTCAAGCAGCTGCAGCAGCCACGGCGGTTCTCGATGATTCCAATCACGAGGCGGCAGCGGCAGCAGCAGCGAGCGCATATCAACAGCAGCAGCAGCATCAGCAGTAGCACAAGTAACTCCAATGTGGAGCAGCTCGCGAGCGGCGCCGCCGACTACCCAGCACTCCCGCTGCCACTAGGGCCCATGGGATGCGGCTCCGCTGAGCCGTGCTCCTCGACCACCCCCAGCAGCAGCAGCAGCAGCCACAGCCAGAGCAGCGAGAGCCTGCACTACAGTAGCAGCAGCAGTAGCAGTGCGTCGCCTCGGCGTCTTCTCCTCCTTCGCCGCCGTCGTCGTCGTTATAGTCATGCGCCGCGGATGCAGGAGGCCGATGCAACGCCAGCAGCGGCACGACAGAGCCGCCAGAATTTGCTGACGAGCAGCTCGGGTCGTGAGAAAAGCTCTATGATAATGATGACGATAAGGACAAGGACGCTGAGCAGCGGCAGCAGCGCTAGCCGGCATCGATTCCAGCATAACCAGCCCGCAGCAGCAGCAGCAGTACACAGAGCTATCTCGTTGCACGCAATTGATGATGGCGCGAGCCGATTCGGATGCCGCAGGTAGGGATGACCGAGAGAAGACTACATAACCCCACCGGCCGCTTGAAGCGCGGTTGCTGCAACTAACGAGAATCATTCGTACTCTCAATCCACGACCAGCATCGGAATTTACAAGACGAAGAAAACAGACAAAATAGATAATAAGGAAAGACGAAGAGAGAGGAAGTGCTTGTACGTCTATGTGTGCGTGTCTCTGTCTGTGTGTAAACAGCTGTATATACATACATATACCAGCGGCCTGGGAGAAGAGATAGATAAAGATAGATCTATATACAAAATATATACAAGAAGAGAAAGACTTCAAGCGGCGGCTTCGTTCCGCGCATCGAAGACATCCGTCGGCACTTGTCGCCCCTGCGATTTTTCCCTTTGTTTTGCTACGGGAGCAGCGCGGCAGCTGAGAGGTAGAAAAACAAAAGTGAAGACGACGTAGAGAGAAGGAGCAAAGTAGTAGTCGGCGAACAAAAATTAATGAGCAAGTGAGGGGGAAAGTAAGCTACTCGTGTGTCGCCGCGCACATGCGAGGCAAAAGAAAATAAGCAAAGTGAGATTTGAGAATAAAAAGAGCAGCGTGCTCGGGGGCGCGCTCGTGTGTTGCCGCGGGTGCGAGTGCTGTGTGCGGGCAGTGGGGAAATAAGAGAAAGCGCGCGAAGATGAACTCGATGGTGTGCACCCTGTACGGGTTCGCAGTGTTCTTCATGGTGTTCTGGTCGGTGATGTGGATCGTCCACATCCTCGCGCTGATAGCCGGCCGGTGGAAGCTGCACAGGAAGGTGAACCAGGTGCCGACGTACGAGACGCCCCTGCCCGGAGTCTCGATAATCAAGCCCCTCATGGGCGTCGACCCGAACCTCTTCAGCAACCTCGAGACCTTCTTCCAGCTGGACTACCCGGTCTTCGAGCTGCTCTTCTGCATCGAGGACGAGCAGGACCCGGTGCTCATGCTCGTCCACAAGCTCATGGAGAAGTACCCGGACGTCGACACGAAGCTCTTCGTCGGCGGCCGGGGCGTCGGGGTGAACCCGAAGATCAACAACATGCAGCCGGCGTACGAGGCGGCGAAGCACGAGCTCATCCTCATCAGCGACAGCGGGATCCGCATGCAGGAGGACACCCTCCTCGACATGGTGAACTACATGACCGACAAGGTCGGCCTCGTCCACCAGATGCCCTTCACCTGCGACCGCGAGGGCTTCGCCGCGGCCTACGAGAAGATCTTCTTCGGGACCGTCCAGTCGCGGATGTACCTCGCGGCGGACCTGCTGCGCATCAACTGCCACACCGGCATGTCCGCCCTCATAAAGAAGGCCCTGCTCGAGGAGGTCGGCGGGCTCAAGACGTTCGGGGTCTACCTCGCGGAGGACTTCTTCTACGCCAAGTCCCTGACCGACCGGGGCTGGAAGATCACCGTCTGCTCGCAGCCGGCGATGCAGAACAGCGGCCACTGCGAGGTCTACTCGTTCCAGGCGCGGCTCCGCCGCTGGGCGAAGCTCCGCGTGGCCATGCTCCCGACGACGATCGTCCTCGAGCCCCTGAGCGAGTGCCTCATCCTCGGGGCGTGCGCGAGCTGGGCCGCGGGCGTCCTCTTCGAGTGGGACTCCCTCGTCTTCTACCTCTGCCACGTGCTCCTCTGGTTCATGTTCGACTGGA
This sequence comes from Anagyrus pseudococci, assembly GCA_030522585.1. Taxonomy (NCBI): domain Eukaryota; kingdom Metazoa; phylum Arthropoda; class Insecta; order Hymenoptera; family Encyrtidae; genus Anagyrus; species Anagyrus pseudococci. The sequence goes on along the minus strand of JAPYYQ010000010.1, from coordinate 154,487 downwards.
CGCTGCTCTGCGTCGTGCAGAACGGGCCGCTCCCCTTCAACCTCCTCGAGTTCGTCATCGGCTGGATCCTCTGCGAGACGACGAGGCCCTACCTCTTCGCCCAGGCGGTCATGGACCCGCTGATACAGTGGCGCTCGCGCGTCTACCGGCTCAAGTGGGGCGGCGTCGCCGAGGAGGTCAAGCTCAAGATCAAGGCTTGAGCCTGGAGCCCGGCGGCCCGCGGCCCCGTCGCCGCCCGCGCCCCCGACTCTTAGCGCGCGTCGGCGCCGCAGCGGGCGGACGCCGCCGCCGCCGCCGCTCGCGCCGCCAGAGCCACCCCCGCCAGCGCCGATACCGACGCCGGGAGCATCTTCCGCAGCGGCAGCTGCCCCGCCGGCCGGCCGGAGCCCCTGCACCGGTGGACCGCCGCCGCCGCCGCCGCCAGCCCAGCGGACACGCCCTCCGCGGCCCTGCTCCTCCCGCTCGGCCTCTCCTCCGACTCCCCTGCTTCTCGGAGCCGCGACAAGGACCAGCGCGTCCAGCAACTCCAGCGAGTGCGTGACAAGTGCAGTGCGCGAGCCGCGAGGACCGAGCAGCCCGCCGCCCTCTCGTCAGGGCCGCGCTCGGCCTGGCGGTGTGCTGTCGCGAGGAACGCAACTACTCCTACGGGAGAGCCTAGTGAACGCAGCGCTTTCTCCGGGCACTTGTCCTCCTTCATCTCCGCACTTGACGGCGATTCTCGACTTTTTTCATGTACGACCTACGCTTACTCATCGAAGCCGCCGGCCATATGCACGCCTGGCCATCATCACACACTTGCGGCTGATTGTTGTAATTAACTAGTGTATGTACCGGCATCTAGTGTATATCTGTCTCTGCGGGTCTGTGGGTGCGCGCGGGCCCCCTTGTGTGCGTGCGCGCTCATCTAGCAGCTACTTCGCGATATGTGTAATTGTGCCGCGAGCAGATATTGTACGTTGCATGTGTGCCCATGTAGGTGTGTGTACGCGCGTGTATGTGTGTGCGTGCGTGCGTGCGTGCGTGTCTCCGCGCTATGTGTCGGAGACCCGGCTACCGGGGTTAACGCTGGGGCTTTGTCGTTGCGGCGAAACGGCCTTTTGTGAGGTACTTATCCCAATTCTTGAATCGCATTCACGATCGGCCGGCTGGAAAATTTATCGGACTAGCCGGGCTTTCAGAGCCAATCTCAAGTCGTTCCTCCGCTTCCGATTGATTTTTCCATCGAAATTGCCGAGGTGGCGCGGAATATTTGTCAGCGCGCTTCTCCGAATCAGCTGCGTAATGAATGTTTGCAAGCAGCCGCGGGCAGCTAAGTCTGTTTATCGGATGATCGGCTTGAGGATGACTCATGAGAGATTTGGGAGAGACACCTGCGCAACGCGAGGGAAAGCCCGCTATCGTCGCGATATACACGCTTCCTTCCAAACGTTAAAGAGAGCCGCCGAATCAGCTCTCGCCATGTATAAGACGACGCAGAGCGGGCTTCTATTTCCGTCGTGACTAATCAACGCAGACGACAAAGCTTTCACGTTGCTCCCTACGTCTGCTCTCCACGTGGAGGCGAGTCGAACTATATATCGAGAATGAAAATAAGAAAAAAAAAAAGAAATAAACATTCCTCTTTTCTGTTGCGATAGATATCGATCTACTTCGTGCGTAAGAATGGAAATTCGATCCCCGTTTTTTCTTTTGCAATGATGCAATGTTTTATGGGAACTTCTTCTTGAGACAACTCGTTTCTTAGTGTCTCATTTATAGCGCGTAATATAAATTCGTCTTGACGCGACATTTATTTTTAAGAGCAGGATAAAAATGAAAGCGCATCTCGAGTGTGCTTCGCTTTTTTTTTAACTACACAAAAAAATGTCTGCTTTATCGAAATTCATATTAATAATATACTATAGCTCGCGTTGTTCCAAATTCCTAGTGTAACTACTAAGGTCGATTTTACTCTGTGGTTCATCGGAATTTTTAATTAAGCTTTAGTTGATTCGATGTTAAGTAACCAACGACCATGTGGGATATAATAAATTATAAATTGTAGTAAATTCTAGACATTTAACTCCATCTTAGTCTTCCTGTTTAGCCTAACCAGGCCACATTGGGGTTAAATGTAATTCAACTTTGTTCAAAATTAGATAGATAAATTTTAACGCTAGGTAGATAAATGAATTTATAACAATTTAAGCCCACTTACTTTGGATAATTCAATTTTGACCGTGAAATGAGAAAATCAGAAAATTCGATCCCTTCGAAAATTCAATCTCCGCATTTGAAGCTCATTGATTTTTACTACTAGACAAGTAAAAATCAATGCATAATAAAAGACGGCTGTAATAAATTTTCATTGCACGAGAAGCTGAGAAAGTGTTACAGTTCTAATAAGAAAGGCAATTTTTCGCATTACAGCCGAACAATAAAAGATCTAGAGAAAACCAATGAAATAGTCATCACAGCTGCCAATAAATCGCAAGAGAAGTCTAGGAAAATGGTGTATTATTAACTTGAATGCAAGAGCGTCGATAAAGCAGGAGTGTTCATCGTCGGGGGTTCGGGGCGAGGGGGTAGGGGGAGGGAGTTCGAGGCTTAGTGCCTGAACATTACGTGTCACCATCTACCTCGGCAGCTTTCGCCGGTCGCTCTCGGACTTTGCTAAAAAAAGACGTTTCCTCATACGAACGGGCCGCTCGATTAAAAAGACAAAAAAACTAGCTTTCAAGTAAGACTCATATTAATGCAAGACACAAATAAGCGTCGGAAATCATCGATTTCAGCGGATGACGTTCAACGAGTACTGAAAAATCCACCATTTGTCGGGTCACTAAATGTTTCAGGCGTTCGGCTTCGTCCAGACGACATCCGCGTCCGATTGAGCGCGAGCAGCTCACTTATTCATACGATCAAGAGCAGCGCGTCGATGGGTCGGATAAATTTAGACGGAGCTGTCTAGTGACAACGGCGACGTTTTTTATTTTAAAAGAAGCGAGTGCTCTCGCTCGCCGATTAGCGTAACTGCAAGTCAGCCCGGAGAGCTGCCGCGAGCGCCGTACACACACGACCGTTAGACTTTGCGCGCAATCGAGCGGCCCGTTTTGCAAGCCCGACTCTCTCGTCCTTCCTCGTTTTCGCCGAACTAGAGAGACAAAGAAAGAAAAAGAAGAAGAACCACCAGCGCTGGGAATACTTGGCGAAAGTCCTCCTGTGGCGAGGCTAAAAAAGGAGGGAAGAGCTCGCTTTTTAAAATTCAATACTCTCTCGGCTCTCTTTCTCGAAAGTCGACGAGACTTACGTAAATGAGACTGACCTCCGATCACGCGGCCGAAAGACGCACGTGTCCCGTAGACGGAGGGGCATTACACCGGTACGATCATTTTCGGCTCCATTAACAACGGTCTACGATCTGCTTTCCTCCTTTTTTTTCTTTGTCGCCTAAAACGAGTCGAGTACGCAAGCGGCATTCAGAGCGTAATTTACAGAGGAGGAAATGCGAGGGTGGGGGAGGGCTTAGGATGAGAAACAGCTGGTTAAGAGGCAAGCTACCGTACGCTCTTGCGCTGGAAAACAAAGGCCAAAGAGAGGTAGGCTAAGGCAGAGAGCCGAGCGGAGGGAGAAAAACAAGTTGAAAAAGCGTGCCCGAGGAATAAAGGAGCCGGAGAAAAAGTCGCAAGGAGGTCGAGAGGCAATTTTTCCTCTCTCTCTCTCCCTCTCTTTCTCTCCTACTCTGTCCGAATAGCGCGCGATTAGGCTAAAGAAGAGAGTGTGTGACTGTGTGTGTGTGTGTGTGTGTGCGGAGTGCGTATGGGCGACGCTAGTGGCACGTCTCGTCGTTGTCGTAGTCGCGGATTTAGTCGATTATACTTCTCTCTGTCTTTGTTTCCCAATGACTTTTGTAACTAAAACAAGGCGTCTTTATGCTTCGACGGGACGTCGCACCGGCAGACCATAGCGAGACCACTACTACGACCACTGATTACCAGGCACCCTCTCGCGCGTACACCTCTTCTGTGGTCCGCAGTGTGATATAAGTATTGTTTGTCGGAAGGCTCTTTTTATGATCGATAAGTAACTTTTAGTGCGCGCCATGTAACATGCCCTAAACATCATTGTTTGCGAGATTTTAGTTTTAACGAGATTTTGGGTTATTGAATTTTTGTTCGATCAGAGCATATTTTAAATATATACGTATATAAGGAACGAATGAAAAAGTTGCCAAACAACTATTATTATGCTAACAAACGCTGTCACAACAAATATCTTAGTAACTACTTAGCTCCTGTTTAATACTGATTAATAATATAAAATGAAAAAATAAATTATATATATATAAAAAAAAGTTTAAATAAACAAAGAAAAATCCGAGGAAGCAGTAAAAGTTCTCACATAAAAATCAACTTCTTAATTTGTTGTAGACTACAATGCAATTGGATGTAAATTTTCGGATAAATATTTTAATCTAGAATTTAATGTAAGAAAAGCGTTTTAACAATTTTTTAAATAAAGCATTTACGCAAGAAATTCAACATTAATTAGATATGTGTAAAAAAAAGGAAAACAAACGATTATAATTGATATCGATCAAAGAGCCGTAATGTTATATGTTAAAATACAACATGTAAAAATACTAATTAATTAAATTGAAATATTTTTTATTTAACTATTGAACGCGGATGATAAAAAAAAAACATTGTGATGAATGACTTGTCGCTACGTTCCTTACTTTTTACGTTACGTTAAGTTAAGTTACTTTACGTTGATATTTAGACTAAATAATAAAGAAAACAAGCAAACAAAAGTATAATAAACGCTGCTTGTACAAACAAGTTCGTCTTACCGCTAGTATGCGAGGAACGTTGTATTTTTTTATATCTATACGTGCGAGTGTCAGTAATTGACCAGTGGCGAAGCATCATGTGGACGTTTTTTACGTTTTCAAGTCATAATTATTTATTGTCCTACGCTTTTTAATATAGTCATCGAGCTCCTTTTTAGAATATACGATGTTTTTTTCAGCATAGTAGCAAAACGAAATAAAAAAAGCCGAGAACTCGAGCGAAGAAAAGATGGTTGAGACAGGAAAAAAACACAAAAAGACAAAAAAAAAAAGGAACAAAACAAACAAACAATTGTACTCAGCGAGAATAAGCTTTTTATATTTTCATTTTGAAAATTTTCTATAATTTGTTCGTAAGCCAAAAGTTTACATTAAAGTGACTTTTTACGCAAAAATAAAACCAACGCTCTTGACTCTTTTTTTTACCATGTTCAACCTTATGTGTATAAGTGTATTATATCTCTCTCTTACTCTCTCTCTCTCTCTCTCTCTCTCTACTCTTGCACCCCATCCGCACTTGTGCGCAGCCGCATGCTCAAGTCGTGTAGCGCTGTGCAAATACAGCCCCGTTGGTCGGCAAGTCATCGCGCTATTTACAAATCGTGGATGTCGGTCGGTAGAGAAAGGGTTGCCAAGCGGGATGGGTTGGTGGGGGGGGGGGGATTGCTGGCGTCCCTATAAAACTAGAGCGCAATCTGCTTGTCCAAACAGTGCCGAGCCAAGATAAAAGCATTTTTATAAACGGCTGAAACGAGCGGGGAAGCTGTACGCGTGTACGTGCTTACCTGGCCATCATAACTGGCGCTGGCCCGCGCGCAATCGATATCGCCAACCAGCTGCAAACTGATTTGTACACATGCGCGTTCGCTCTCTCCCCCCTCCATCTCTTTCTCTCTATTGCACGCGTATACGCTCTAAATTAAAAACTATATAATTTTAAACGCGAGTGTTTCGGGTATCATCGTTCGTCTCTTTCCCTTTACTCATTCCTCCTCCTCCTCCTCCTCTTCACATCGTGTCCCCAAAGCAGTGCGTGAAATTTTGAAACAAGCCTTAATTGATCTGATACGCTCTGATCAAATATCGTGCCAAACTCGGTTGTACAATTGCTCATTTCAATAATTAAAGCCATTTAATGGTTAACACACACATATACATACAGCAACACGCGCACAAGAGCGTAATTACTTGTCGCGGTCGTTCAAATTCCTTTTTGACATTCGATTAACGGTTTAACAGAGCCGAAACAAATGGTCCTTTAAAAATCACACGATCAAAGACGTACAAACTCGTGAGCACGTATACATTCCGATAGAACGACAGAGGGCAATTATGAAGTTGTTAAAAAAAATACGTACACATATACCAAGAAGCAAGTCGGTGTACTCGAGATATCCGATATCCAATAGCATTGACGAAGAAGCAAAAAAAGAAAATAGACAAACTAGCAAACAAAGAGAGCAAAGTGGAGCAGAGTATCACGAACCGGTGCGCGGTCAGCGAATTCAAACAGTTTCAACGGAAAAAGTAAAATTTTTTTTTCAGCGAACTCGTCTCTTTACATCGATGGCCCGCCAGTCGCCACACGTGTGCTGTTTTTTTTGCTCTCCTCAGTCCCGCGCGTCACTTTTACGCGCCTTGGCACGTTTGATAACGCCAGGCGATTGCGTAAGAGAAATCGTCGTGGCGCACTTAACGAGCGTCAATTTTCGCGGCCGCGAACTAGTCGAAGGTTTTTTTCCTCTCGCTCAAAGGTTTGCGCGCACGAACGTTACGCGCCGTATTCCAATGTCGTCCTGACACTTTGGCAAAACAAAAAAGCAACCGAAAAAAAAATCGTGACTGGTTTATCAGACTTCGGTCGAGTCAACGCCGTTGGCTTTTAATCCCTAACGCTTTTTGCGCGGCGAAATTAAACGTTATTAAATGATCTCAGCCAGAAGGAACGATAAAGATTTTTTTTCTCGTCCGGTGACGCTCGTTTAATGTATTAATTTTTTCTATCCCGCTTCTTCGTTTAGAATAGAGAGAAGCCACGAGCTTTATTCCCGGCAGCTCTTAGCAGTCTAATGTACTTAAACAAACTTTTTGCAAGACTCCGTAGATCAAACAAAAAAAAGAAGCACAAGAAACAGCGAATCACGTTGGCTTTGAAAGGCGAGCGCACATTTCCGCCAGCAAACTCCGAGTCTTCGTGCGATATCCATTTATATTCACTTCTCCAGCAGACCCTGGCCCGCATTTTATCCAAAATACAAGCCCCCCCCCCCCACACGCAGATACATAGCTTCCGTAGATTCGATGCACTTGGACAACAAACAGCCGGCTGCAAGTGAGCTCGTCTCCGCGGTAACCGGAGCCGCTCGTAACCCAAGGCCCCCGTTTGGACTTGCATCTATACTCGCCGGCAATTTTCGCTTTCTCGTTTACCTCCTCCATACATCGGCAGCGGTAGCTCCGACAAAATCGTCCGCTTATTTTTAGCGCCTAGTTCTCGCGCGTATATGAAAGCTTTCGCTATTCTAGCGGCTAGTCATTGTCATGCGAAAAAAAATGCTTGTGAGTGTGGCGAGGCTATTGTTTTGTCGCGCCCTGATAACGCATCTCTCTCCGCCTCCAGCGCGAGAGAGGCTTATGGAAAAATGAGCGAATCGCGTTAACGATCGCCGTTAGCTACGGATAATACACTTCCGTTACGTTCGTGCCAAGGATTTTCCAAGCTTCTGTGTCTGTCTTTCCACTGCTCTACACCGTTCGCATAAAAACCAACGGTCGTCCATATTTTTTCGCAAGTGCGCCTCGGTGTTGAACCCAATATCGGATATATCGGCAAGGTTGAGGAAGGAATATCGAAAGAAATAATTTTTTTTTGTCGCCAGCCAAGGTACGCGTTGGATATGCTTGGCGCAGTAAGGCGCGCGCTCGTGAACCCTGACACAGAATAACACGGCGGGATCGAGAGAGAGAGAGAGAGAGAGAGAGAGAGAGAGAGAAAAAACAGACAGTCTTGAATACGTTAGCCTCAGCATTGCAATGATTGTTTCTGGCGCTCTGTGACTCAGTGCGCGTACACGTTAGACACGAGGCGCGAATAGTAATTAACCTCTTTGCTCAATTAAACATATTACCTTGAAAGCCATTCTTCCATGAGGCTAAACCTGCAAATTCCAATTCCCGATATCTAAGAGCGCCTCTCTCGGTCGTTACAAAACGCGCTCTCCCACAGCTCTCCGCACCTTACCGTCTCTCACGACTCACATCTGCCTCGTATCGACTTTCCCGAAATTCCATTAGCTCTTACAACGACACGCCCCGAGATAAGAATTCGAGCGTTCAATGGAAGCGACCTCGTTATACACCGGGGCAGCTGACAAAACCGAGCAGAGCTCTCTGTGCCGATTGCCGATCGATACCTCCCACATATCGGACCTGCTCTCGATCTTTTCTCACCCCCCCCCCACTCGCTCTCGGGGTCTATCTTGCGCTCGTGTAAACACACTGATGAGGCCCCTGTACACTAATTGCGTATAGAGCGCGCGTTTAGCAGAGTTAACGACGCCTCACATCCACGCGCGCGCCTGCTCGGCAAATTCTATACCTGCGCAGCCGCGAAATTTTTTTCATTAAATATTCATCCGCCGCTAAGTGAGCGTTTTTACGCTCGTTTGTACTGGGGGAGACTTAACACCGCGAGCTCTGCGGCATCTGATAAGGTTACGGTAATAATGAAAATTCTTTAAAAAATTTGAAACGAGCGGGGAAGAATCGATTTGACGTTGGATTTATCTCGAGTTTATGTAACGCCGCGTTTTATTCAGAGACGTCGACTCGGGCTCGTGCCTTTGCGCGCTTACACTGTCTGTCTGCAGACTTCCTCTTCAGCGCGCACAAGTACGTCCGGTGGTGCGTAAGCGAAAGTCAGTTCGTATAATGCCGCTGAGTGAGCTGCAACTGCCGTTGATTATTCCCTGCGTGGAAAACGAAAAATTTCCTATTTCTACGATGCATAAAGTATCGACTACATCTGCGGTATTGTGAAAATCATCATAGCGGCATATTGGAATTTTTGCTTCTTGGACGGTTGGAAAAATTAAACTACAACTATAACAGCTCGACGTTGACGTGTATTACGGGCCGATCATTAGTTTGCTGATTGCTCACCTTTATTATCGGATCAATATTTTTTTATTTTCGTTACGTACTGCAGATAATACACCGCTAAACTTAATAATGCATTATCTATATGAAACATTGAAAAGAAAATAAAAAGGTAAGACTACCTTTTTTCCAGACCGCGTTCCAGATTAGCTCGCAAACACTATTGTAACTAGTCGAGAATTGCCCTGCATTATTGCTCGTATTTGACGTTTGAAAAATTGAAAATTACAAAAATGAAAACGACAAGTCAAACACAAGCTAGTGGAATAGCGTCGAAGCGAACGGGGGCGGAATCGAATTGGCTCGAGCATTAATTCATTAAGTATCACCAGCACGAGAACACGAGTCGTCGTTTCGCAAAAACGCGAGCATTCTCAAGGGTAAAAGTGCCGCGGCGAGCTCGCGTGCAAGCGCGAGTGAAAGTCCGCGGCGCTCTCCGTCTCTTTTTCGCTTGGGACAACCGTGCCTGTGCATTTTCCTCTTCTCCCCCTCATCCACCAGCTCCTCCTCCTGTTCTCATGCGACAATGCATTTCAATACATTTGCGTGTAGAGGTGTACACATCACTTGTAACTTTTTATACCTATTCATTTTTAGATCGCTTATCGGCGACTTTTCTCTTCTGTCAATGCACAAGTTTTCTTTGATTTCACGCATATATAATCGATTGATAATTTACCAATTACTTCTCGTCGTCCCAATGCCAGCATTTTCAAAGAAACAAATAAAATCGCGATCGTTACTACCGTGCACACCGTAACAATAATTTTCAAACATTTTAACGACTCGTCAACAAGTTCAAATAATCAGGCAAACGCGCAAGCATTTATCCAGACAAGGAGTACAAGATATCGGTTATTATCCAAGCGAGGCATACGCGATAGAGCTCAGCCGATGACTAACGCCCGTATACGCACACTTCTATGCGCATTCCAGCAGAGAAATCTCACACGTACAGAGTCACGCATAGCTAGCGCGCACCCATGTGATTTTTTCCCCAACTGGCGTTGTATTCTCGAAAACAACGACGGGGCTTGGCCGTCCAAGTTCCTCTCTCTCTCTCTCTCTCTCTCGCTCTCCGAGTATTAAGAAATTAAGGCTCATTAAGCTTCGTTTCTGCTCGGGGAGTCATTTTTAAATCAAGGCCCCAGTAGGCAATCAGTCTCGATGGCCACAAAGAAAGCGGCCCCCATCCCGATCGCCACTTCCACGAGCGGCGCAGAATCGAGCCCTGCCAGTCCATCGCCTCTTGAGCCCAACACACATCTCTCTCGCTCTCCCCTCCTCCTCCTCCTCCTTTTTATTTTACGGTCTGTTAAAAAGCTTGCCTTTGCCTACTAACGACGTTGCCGGGGTTTGACGGTGCGCAAGCGGGGGGAGGGATCCGCAGAGTTTCGCTCATTAATAGAACGGCAAGCAGGCTCGTTGCACAACTTAATCCCTCTGCGACGGCGTAACTCAGCGTCACGGCGCGTGCATCCGCCGTATAGACCGCCGGCAGCAGCAGCGTTTCGCTTTCGCCTCGCTTGTGTATATGTGTGCCGCCGGGGCTACAGTCCCTCTCTACCTCTCTCTCTCTCTCTCTCTCTCTCTCTCTCTTGGCGCAACTGTACACGCCTCGATACGAATCGCCCGAGCGAGCAATAATTGCGCAGGTGCGCGCTAACGTGTATGCGTGTGCACACATAGGTGCACTTGACGCGCCGCCTCCTGCTCTTTCACGCAGTCGAAATTTCCATTGTTAATGAAAATCCAGTGCCGAGCTTGTATTTCAGTTGTCCGCGTCAAGAGGGCAGTGGGCGAACGAGTTTAGCGGATATACAGCTGGTCTTTCGATATTTCCGATAAATTTCAATAGCGCAAAATAAGCGAGAGTTTGGCGCGGCGAGCGCGCCCGCGCTACGATTACGCAATCGTGGCAATTGCAAAACGATCAATTTAACCCCCTCTCTTTCTAACTCAACAGAGACGAAGAGCAGTAGAGGAGATCTATATACTGCAGCAGCAGCAGCAGCATACTGTCGCAACGATCGCGCATTGCGCGTAATGGAACACGTGTCGCCAGGAGATATCAATTTCATCTCTCGGCCGAAAGGGCACCAGTCCGGCACACAGTGTATGTGGCACAACCTGGCGAGACTAGTCTCCGCAACACAATCGGAGTCTCAGTAGCTCTCTTGCTAAATTCATCAAATCCACCTGCATTATCCGAGCTGTTTGTATTAATTTTGCCTCGCTCGAGGTTGAAAGAAAAAGTGTTGCCTCTTATTTGTCGTAGCAACGCTCTCGGGCAATATCTCTCGGATCGGTATGAGAGGGCAGGTGTCGGATCGAGGTGTCGAGGCTTAGCCGCGGCCAAATAATTGCCAGGGCCTTAGCCTTCTACTCAGCGAAGAGCACTGCCAGCTTCTAAATAGCCCGGGATACGAGAGAGCGAGAGGGAGAGAGGAAGAGCGAAGGAGAGTGTATCGGCCGACGCCGAGGTCTCGGGGCTCTCTCTGGCGCGCGAGCGTGATATACATACACACGAGAACCAGCCAACGGTTCAAGGTCGACTGCGCCGTCACGTGGCCCGCGGCCGCTCAGTTTCCTCGCAGTCCCGCACCTATATACATCCACTCGTTGGACAGAGATGGGCAGATAGAGATAGATAGAGGTGGAAGAGAATTTCGTTTCATCGGACGATTTGGTTTAATTTTTTTTTGCGTCGCCGACGTATCACGTGACTCGCGTCTAACGATCTTTGTCCGAGTTTGACGCGAGCTGGCCAGGTTATGTACGTGACGTAAAAGGAGCAGGCCGCTTGAAAATATACCCACGCCTATCTCGGCATTCGACGAGGAAGCTGGTTCGCCCGTAGATGGAGAGAGCGAGAGAGAGCAAACTGCTTGGGTGGGGAAAACACGCGGGCTTAATTAACTCGGGGAATATCCTTGCTAACGTCTCGCTGATCTGCGTCACTCTCCACCGGTTATATTACTTAGGCCCACGAATATCTCGGCTTGAGGAGCTTCTTCAATCTGCCTGAAGATTTTCGTTTATTAAATAGCATTGATTCAATCTCGAGCTCCGATCAAACTTCCTCCTATTATCGTCGTCGTCGTCGTCGTCGTCGTCGTCGTCGTTATGTCGCTTATTACATAATTGTATATTGATTTATTTTTTGTCGCTTCTCTTATTGCTTTATTCATTGTCACTTAACGAGCCCGCAATTATTTACGCTCCTACCCAAATGTGTAGATACTTACATCACGAGGTATATTTCGAAAAAATTTGTATCTTGTCCAAATACCAACATTTAAACTGCAAAAAGCAAAGATCAATACTCGATGAAAAAAAAGGAAACCGAAAAATCGTTAAACACCCGAGGCGATAACTAAACGGATTCGTTTACTATTGAAGTGTCAGACGGATTTTTCAGTCAGAGAAAGAGAGAAAAAGAGAAAGAGAGAGATAAAGCCTCTGGGAGCATACGTCGTCAGAGAGGAGCGGTCCTGGTGTTCACGGAAGTCTCAGGTCCCCCGAGGAGGTGCGCCACGCGAAATTTCCTCTCGACCTCGTTGCGCTTCGACATGCCAGCGGCCAGATAACGCGAGACGCTCTGCTCGCTTCGGCGGACTTGTAACGATTTCTTCTCTTTCCCCTGGCTTCCCCTTTCCCCTCGGCCTCCTTCTCCTTCTCTTTCGGTTTAGCAAGTCAGGGAGTGTCGAGTCCCGATTTTATTTCCTGTCTCTTTTCGCTGCTACGGCAAGGGGGAGGGGGGGAGGAGCGCTCGATTCTATAGACGACCGAGTTCGACTAGTCGCTGTACACGACACCACCTCTTTTTTTTTATCGGCCAGCTCGAGTTTACGTAAGTCTACGTAAGAGCCGTTTTGTTTGGATTGGAGCCGAACCAAAGTGCGGAAGAGGAGGGCGCTAAGTGATCGGCCCGTTAAAAACTTAAACTTCTCATGGTGGACGCTGGCATTGCGGTTACGGGGAAGGTAAAAACTTTGCGGCGAAGGGCGGGGAAGGTGGGAGGAGAGGAGAGGGCACGGAGAAGACGGTTGAATTTCGTTCGAGTTTAGTATGCTGACTGACGGTAAGGCACTTTACGTGTATTCTTTTTTTTTATCTCCGCTTCGAGCTCGTTTGAAATTCAAAAATTTATACGTTCTACGCCGAGTTTAAAACTGGCTCTATATTTGAAAGTTAGATAATTTCAGTTTATAATTATAATGCTCACTTTCCATCCTTATGCTTGGCCTCTGCGGAATATTTACGCGTATATATATATATATATTTGTGTGTGTGTGTGTGTGTGTGTGTGTGTGTGTGTGTGTGTGTGTGTGTGTGTGTGTGTCTGTATACAGCGTAATAACGCGCACAAATGTAATATTCTACAAATGAAATTCGAGCAATCGCTTTAATTGAAAGTGAAATGTAATTAAGCTAACAAGTTTTGTAAGGCTGAAGTTTATGGGCGCAATAGAGATTGTCTTCTTTTGTTGCGATTTTATTAGCTTCGTTACCGCATTTGAGTACACGGCTCGTAGGAAAGGATAGAATGATAAAAGCTATGCGCAAAACAGAAGACGCCACTGTTACTTCTTTGAGCCAAAGGTAATGGCGAAATGGACGATTGACGGGGTGAAAAAAAAGTTTTGATTAAGATTTCCGAAATTTTAAGTGCCAATGTAGTAAGCTCGTATGGGTACGTTTGTGAGTGTGTGCGTGTATATGATTACATATGTAAGCGAGTATCCGTTGCTTTTGTTCGGACTAGCGCTACCGTGCATTTACTTCGAAATAAAGCTGTACCGATTATCCGTGACATGTTGAATAATGTATTGGTACTCCGTATTTTCCAAAGCGTAAAATTTTCCTTTGCTACTCTTGCGCAGCTACTCTCCTTCTCGAGATCGCATTTTATATCATGTTTAAATAAAAAAAAGCAAAAGAAAAAACTTTATAGTTGAAACCTAAGCAAAAAGAAGATTAAACTTGCTTGTTGAGATCGTTAAAAATTTCGTAGCCGCAAAACGAAGCAGAGGTAAATTTTCCAAAGCCAATGCTCTCAACGATCTACTCATCCTTTTTCACCCTCATCTGTACATATAACCGTATATCAAACAATTTTAATAAAGCTAAACTAACGCTCGCAAAACGATTTGTACGACCACTTTTTGTCAGAGATGTCCTGTACTCCGTTTAAATATAAGGCAAGGGGAGGAGCGATGTCTAAAAGTAAAAGTGCTTTTGTAAAACTGTAATAATCCGTAAGAGCGAGCGAGATGAAAATATTATTCCTATGGCTATTCGGTATAAGAAAAAGGTTATGGGGTCCGACGTAACTCGAGTTTTGTAAAGTTGTCATACAAAAAGAACACATGCACCCAAAAAAAACCCAGTTTTTTCAACGCTTTTGAACAACTAGACGATTAAATCTTTGAAATGCATTTACACTTTTATCGCCTATAAGCGATGTATAAACAAACGTCACGTGACGCAGATGCGCGCTTCTCGTTGACTTGTCTTAGCAGTTATCTACTTATAAATATATTTGCATGTATGCATGTATGTATGCTTAAGAATAAAAAAGAAATAAAAACGACCACACTTTTGCCGACGCACCACAGATATTGTACGCGAGTTTTCTTAAAAGCTTACGAATTCGTGTAAAACTCTCTTCCTCCAGTCGAACGACATGTATATGAAATTCCGAAGATAAAAGAAACAGGGGAGGGGGATGTATAAGGAAATAGCGAATGTCGTAGACGAAGCAAAGACGCGGATCCGCGACTCAACACTCACACATATAAATACCGAACGTTCACCTACGTGTCTGTGATAATATGTTTTAATTTGTGTTCACGGTATCGCTGATTCGTCTATATGTGGAGCGACGATACTCGAAATCCGACTCGAGCCGGCCTGACTCATCGTTATGGCCTCGGGAAGAAAGAGAGAGAGAGAGAGAGATATATATAGATAAAGTAGGATGCGCGAGCATAAACAGAGAGTGTCGATTTGCACGTAACCAGAGCAGTGCATTTAACGGCAATTGCTTGTAATCGCTGATGTAAAGGACGCGTACTGTATAGCAATCGAATCGCGCGGGACTGCTGTAAAAGATTCGATAGATGCGTTCGATGCTTGCGTCCTGTGTGTGTGCGTGTCTGTTGCGCGAATGCAAGAATGACATTTACTTTTGAATTCTGTAACGTGCTCGAGTGAATCAATAAACATCATTTATTGAAAAATAAATAGCCCTTCCGTTGATAATTCATGCCCCTCCCCCCACCCCTCCACTCCCTTCGGCTTCGTTGTCCTTCACCTTTTTTTAATCTACCTGCATCTCGGGACTTTCTCAATTAACTGCATGCAATAATGTCACTAATGCAGTTTCAGTTAATGTCTTTTGATACGGCCTTTGTTTATGCGCATGAACTTTACGTGATGATTTATTATCACACGATCTGTATAAGCCTCTCTTCAAGAATAATATTAGAAATTTTTTCGCGATTTTTTATCGTTTATCGTTGGCGTTGTTATGTCACTACTGTTCTTTCAATTATTTCACGTTTTTAAGTTTAAACATTATAATGAACGCTGATTGTACTTTCTTGAGATTTAATTCATAGAGGAGTTTTCGTAAGTGTTTATGAATGCGCAAACGAATCGCGCATTAATATCAGAGGTTGCGGCTTTTGTGCTAAAGCGAGGCTTAATGGCTACATTAAAAGTCACATAAACTTTGGTCTCTAATGAGTGTAATCAATGAACATTTTAATGAGATTTTGCAATTACGATGAAGGAACGTTTATGCAATGACAAAAAATGTCTTTTATGTTTACTTCTGTTTATCACGCATAACTAAATACTACGTTAGAAATTGTTTGTTAAATTAATTTTTTTTTTAAACATTTTATTATAAATTTTTCCAAATTCAAAAATTTTTAATACTTTTTGATCCTTGACATTTAGTTGCTTTAATATCCAAAGTTTTATCAGTCAATCTTCTTAACATCAGGGGAATTCCAATCAGCCAAGATGTAACAAGCTTTCACAGGTTGTGCGTAGCGGGAAACGCAGGTTAGACTAAAATGGAGGTTTTCCATGTAGTCGGGTAAGTCTCTCTTGGAGTCAGTTGTAAAAAGTCACTTCACTTGATGAAAAGGAAAAGTTTCATTCTAGAAATGCAAGGCCAATTTTCTTTCTTCCTTGCAGCTGTAAAGCAAAATACTTAAACAGCTGCAATAGTTAATTTTTGGAACAGGTAAATCTCTTAAAATTATTGCTCTATGCTTAATTTTACATAGTTTCAAAATGTTTAGTCCGTTTCGAAAAAAAAAGAAAAAAATGTTTCTAAAACAGAGAATGTCAGAAAGCAGTAATCAGAACGTAAGGCTCGAACATTGAGACTCGCGAGAGCGAGTATAAAACAAATTTCAGTGCGTGCGGGATTTAAGTGTCGGCTGGGAGCGTAGTATTGCTAGCCGCGTGTGAGCTCGGGCCCCTCGAACGACTGCAGTAACTCAGAGTTTAAAAGCTTTCTTTTGTAATCGGCTCGGCTAAGGCCAACAGTGTTTCATGCTTACCAGCTCGTCAACGCTCGCCAACTTTTTTTTTTTCATTCCGACTTTTATGTCGCGCTATTTTCGTAAACAAAAAACACTTGTGTGCGTTTCCTAGACCCGCCGAGCAGTCGGTGAAATCGATAAATTTAAAACTGAGCATTGATTTGACCTTATTCCTGCGATAAACCAATCGTTCTCGATGTTATTCTTTGAGAGAGAAACTTATCGTTACCTGCAAACTGTTAATTTAGAAAAAAAAATAGAGAAGAAAAAAAGCGTTTTCCTCCAGAGAACAGTTGTATCGCAGTGAAACAAGGTTTTCTCAATTATTTCAAGCCACACGTTTTCGATCAGAGCTAGTCGTAGCCGCCCTCGAGAACTTGTAGCCAGACAAGTCCGCAGTGAATCACGGTCAATGACGTGGTCGTGTCGGCTGCTCTTTCTCTCCCCCCCCCCCCCCCCCCCCAAGTCCCGGCAAGTCGTAGCACACACGCGGGTGGGAATTTCCCGAGTGCTCTTTTCTTCTTTTTCTTCTGCCCCAGAAGACAGTTTTGTAAGAAAGCACGGAAGGGAGAGACTGAAATAGATGGAGCCGATAAAATATAAGATAGAAATATTTCTTTTTTTTGTTCCAGCGGCCCTGTAAACGAGACTATAGCGGATGTAAACAACGAATGTCTGCTCGTTGAAATTTTTCATGAGTACGGAATAAAGCGGAGAAGGTCGATTCTAAATTATGCAGAAACGAGAGTATTATTCTACGAGAGAGATAAATAATACGAATTTGATTTGGAGTGAAGAAAAAAAAATAGATTGAGGACAAAAATTGTTTTGTTCGGCTTCTGCGTAATCTAGGTTGACGAATGACAAAAAATTGCCATTTAAATGAGAAACGTCAATTCACGGTTGAGTAATCGCGGGTTAATTTAATCGGGCTGTTTAGTTAGGTAGTTTTTATCCTTGATCGATGTCAATTCAACTCGATTGCCTACAACTTGCCGTATTGATCTTTCTCTACATGTAATCAGCGAACTTTTTTTTTCCTACCGCAGTATCAACTAATGTGTAGAGTGCAAGTACAATATCATTACCCGCGTAGTACTAAAGTCAAAACAAACATGGTAAAATTTGATTAAAATAAATATTTTTCAACGTATGCATATAAGTAAATTGTTTACTAATATTTACACGCCTACGCGAAAATGATTAATCGACGCTCAAATTAATATATACGAATTTGATAACAAACGCTGCCTTACAAATTAAAAACAAAATATATTAATATATTATTGTTATTGCTAATTTATTTAAAATAAAAAACGAACGTTCTTTTTTTTATAAATTACCACGGAAAAAAATAAATCATTTTTTCCAAAATCAATGCCAAAGCCTTTTGTCGAAAATACCCGGGAGTAGATTGGGAATAGCTTCGGTCAGACATGGAAAGCCAGCTGGGCTGTCGGGCAGGGTAAAATTAAGTGTCAAGTACAAATGAGGTGTCGGTTTAAAAAATCGTCAGCAGTATGTGTGTAGTAGCAGGGGGAGGAGGAGGCTATCGGTTGCGGAGGCTTCGGACCGACCAGCACCAGAGCGCAAAGGGCCATCGCGTGCGCGTTTCAACATCTCCTGCCGTCCGAGCCTTTGGAGGTACACAGCTCGCGTGTGTGCGGCGGCAGGAAAGCCAGCACAGCACGTGTCGCTATCGCTCGGCTCATCGATCCGCAGCTGCTCTCTTCTTCCCCACCTGCGCTTCCCTTATCACGCCCTCGCCACCCATTGCGACCTGTCGCTCTCGTTACTTTCCTGGTTTTCCCACAGGTCTCTCTGCTTCACGTGGCTCAATTTGTACACACACGTGCCCCTGTTTTCAACCCCCTTTATCTTCCATTCGTTTTGACTGGGAAGCTCGCTGTTTTTGCACTGCGCTCGATGCGTCTGGAATGCCAAAGCCTGATTACCAGTCGACTTCGTCACGCTCAGCGACGAACTTTCCAGACTCGTCTGATTGCTACGAGACAATGCTGATTCTCGCGCGATTGTACGCGCCTGTGAAGTTGAATCGAGTAATTTTATCAATGTTTAATTGAAAAGCGAAAACAGACTTTAATCCGACTGATTATATGCATAATACTGATCTTTATGCTTTGTTTATCTCTTAATTTACCGAAACGTTTTAACCCGTTACTTCTTCATAAGTTTTCCTATATGCATTTTTTTAAAAACCGTTAAACCATTAAATTGATTTTATCGGTTCTATGCTATTTTATAAACAGAAAAGTCAATACTTGAAAAAAAAATGAAAAAAATTATTCTTCCATAATTACGAACTTTAATGGTTTCAGTTAATTGAATTTTTTATTCCATTAAAAATTTGCACTGATTCAATACTCGATATTATTTCGCGTTTATCGAATAAATTCAATTATTAGCTCACGAAAAAATTGTTACTAAAATAAAATTATTAGGCAATCCTGATATTTGACATTGTAAT
This sequence comes from Anagyrus pseudococci, assembly GCA_030522585.1. Classification (NCBI taxonomy): domain Eukaryota; kingdom Metazoa; phylum Arthropoda; class Insecta; order Hymenoptera; family Encyrtidae; genus Anagyrus; species Anagyrus pseudococci. The sequence continues at coordinate 135,445 of JAPYYQ010000010.1, read as the reverse complement.
TAATCCAGCAAAAACCCTTTTGATTATCTAAATATTAGAATGTAATCAATGCATTAGCAACGTAATAATCGAATGACAAAGCTAATTCGCTTATTTTGAATAACGATAAAATCGATTTCCACACTGGCATTACCATGGTAACCGTACATTTTCTGCATTTCAAAACGAATTGCATTTTTTTTTTCAACGAGCCGCACATCTGCGATGAGTGTTTTTTCCCCTTTCATCGACGCGCAATTACGGTACTAGTATCGGAGCGATTCTTTGAAATCGCTATCGTTGCCTTGATAAGCAGTTCCATCAATACTCTCACTTGATTATCGCGAGTATAAAAGTCGACGAAACTTAGTCGAGTTAATAGAAATGAAAATAAGAATTATCGATTAAACAACTGGCTAGGTGTACGCTGGGCGCGCGCGTTTGTACGAGGGCCCTTAAAGAAATTAAACGCTATTTTCTTAAACACCCTCTGTATTATTCAAATAAGCCTGGAATCCTTAGGAAAGGGTAAAAATTCCGAGCGAGTCGTAAATTTATAAATAACTCGAGTCTGTTTTCGCAGAATCCCTTAAGAAAATCTCAAAACAACGACCAAATCAATAAGATTACATAATTGTAATAAAATGATTGGAAAATCCTTAGCTTTGTAAACGCCCGAAAATGTCGAGCGATCAAAACGTGCCAAGCTTAAAAGAGCCGTTTCAAGAGTCCCTAACCAGATGAAAGCTCGAAGAGTGCGACTACCGGCCTAGGCAAAGCGCGTCTAAATCAAGCAATGAAATTCATCGGGCGGGGGGCCTCAAAAGCTCGCGGCTCGATTGCAACGCAAATAACCGAAGCGCACTCGAGAGACAGTGCCTGTAGACGCTCTTGTGTGTTTACGCGGTAGGCCGAGTCGATACTCGGCTTCCTCCCTCTCTCTCTCTCTCTCTCTCTCTCTCTCTCTCTTCTTCTTCTTTGTGTGTACCTTATGGCTGATGCGCCCGATATGTTGCGAGCTTGCGATTACGGAGCCCTCTGGCAGGAGGGCTTGTTTGGACGGGTTTGACGAGAAAGAGTAAGCTCGGGGGGTTGCGGTATGGAGTCTAGGCTTTAAATATTCCGTGGATGACGGGGCGCGCGGGAGAAATTCCAACGGTTAGCGCTGTTCGTTTGGGAAATGCTTTTTTTAGATTCCTCGTCTTAGCTGATTTTCTTATTTCCAACGAGAACGTTTGGAAGATTGGCTGTATGGTGTGGTGGTTATTTTTAACATTCACACTTTTGGTTTATTTTCACAAAATTTTGATAACGCTAGAATTCGTTTGTACGGCTGATTGAAAAATTGAGAGGTTATTTGTTTTTAAATCGTCCGACTAATGCGATTTGAGGAATTTTCTAGTTATTTAGAAAAGTCAGGTTTAAATGTATAGGCTTATTTTTACGAGCTTAAAATAAAAAAGAAAAACGTTTGTTGCTTCAAAAAGATTAGACGCTGTTCATAAGTGTATTATTACTCAAGTTGTAATGGTTACGACAGAAGAAAATGAAACGACGATTTTGCGATTACTCAGGAAGAGAGACGGAAAAAAGTAAATTGATAGTTAAATTAGCTCGTAGGAGGAAATCGGCTTTGCTGAGAGCCGCAAGCGCGATCGAAGGGAGCGAAGGAGGAATCTCGCTATCATAATAAATGGACTGGCATTCTTGAGCAGTGCCAAAAGCTGCTGCCACTGCTGTGCTCGTATCTCAAGTGCCGAGCCAAGTTTATCAAAGTAATTTCATCGGGCAGCAGCAGGCGCCTCGCTCAATAATTAATGAAGCATCAGTTTGACGCTTCCGCTCGCTATGACGTCTAATGCAGCATCGCGCACGCACACAGATGCCCCCGTGCACATCTACGTGCACACGACCACTGGCGTCAAGTTCACAAAAGAGCTCATCTCTGGCTGCAAGCGCATCTCGTCGGCCCGTCCACAAAGCAGCAGCAGCAGCAGCAGCAGCAGCAGCAGGGATGGTTTCGCGGTCAGAAAGGCATTTCTTACTCGCTCTCTCTCTCTCTCTTTCTCTGTGTTGGCCAGTGTAGCGGCTCGCTTTCTGGCCGGCGGGCGGAAATAAAGCAGCTCGAGGGCAGAGTAGACCGGCGCGGGGAGGTGCGCGGCCTTGGAGAGCCGCAGTTTCTGAATGCGAAATGCGTTATACTCCCGCGCCGAGGCGACGTCGATACTTCTCTCCTTCCCGGCCCCGTCCGCCCCTCGGCGGCCCAGCGAACAGTATGTGTCCACCCTCCCATCCCCCAGGCCGGCTCTCACCCTCTGCCGCCGCCCCGCGCTCCGGCGCACCGGTAGAGCACCGGTCTATCGGGAGTCGCGCGCCTCCACTTCGCTCCGGCGCACGCGTGCGCGCGCGATGCAGCAGCAGCAGACTGCTGCGACTCCGATGCCGGAAGCGAGTAGCAGCAGCAGCAGCCCTATAGCCGGCTATATACGTGTACGTAAGCGTATTGAGATAACGAGCAGCCTCCTCACTCGACGGCGGCTGCGCGCACTCCGCAATGTTTGATTATACATGTGGGGGTGCGAGCATCTATCTGTGTACGCGTGTGTGCGAGAGAGAAGTAATGGCACGCCGGACTCTCGTTACTGCTACTGATGCGGCAGCTGACAACCATCGCGACTGCTGCGATGATGATACTTTCATTGCTTCGACTAGACGACGCTCAACTTGCTCTTCGTGTATGCGACACCACGTGATCGCACTTTTCTGCAGTACGCGCTCGATACATTATATAGACATGCAAGCGCGATACGCGGCTTTTTTCGGGGCTACTTAGCCGAGGAGAATTTTCAATGTCGTGACTGAAACGATTGTTTTTTCTTTTCAACAGGATATTAAAAATATGTTTCGTTTTTATAATAGAGGTAACGTTATTATGATTTGTAAAAAAAAAAATTGAAACGTGTTGGCGATCGTTTCAATTATTTAAGTTGCGAAGAAAAAAATTCGTGTCAAAATAGAAATCAGCTCGTTTGTACGTACAAAAAACTCAGCCAGCAATAATTAATGAAGGATAAACTCGGCAATGAGAGAAACACTAGTATTTTACTAAACATGAGCTTTTAACGGATAATTCTTACTGCATATTGCATACCATTCCCGGAAAAAAAGAACCCTTGCTCAATTTTCTCGCTGAAATAAATACTGGAACAAAGGAATTACTTAAAAATGAAAAATATTACTATTATTACAATGTACAAAATACCCTTTGCAAAGCATACTTAAAAATCTATAATTTCAGAGTTGTAAACAACGAAACATGATTTAAAATAAAAAAAAGGAAAATCTCAAGACTCAGACATCTGGAAATAGTGTGTCCCTCATTTCGAGTGCACTGTATCCAACGAGTGCATATCTTCGTTTTCGGCAGCCTCAAAATCAAGATCCAGTAAATAAGGACGAGAGAGAGAGAGAGAGAGGGAGAAAGAGAGACAGAGTCCGTCCGTCGTTTCGATCAATATTTCAATGCTCGTCTCGCGGCTAACACGCGACGAGCCGAGTCGTCCCGCCCACTGGCCTTCCCCTCTGTTACCCTCTTCGGCTCTCTTTCTCTCTCTCGGCAGCCGGTTGAAAAGAAAGCCATCGCGCGCCAGAAGCCAAGCTTTCTGCGCGGCTTACAGCACATTGGCATAGCAAAGCAGCTTGCGCTAACGGGGAGCAGCTTGCAATTAGCCTTTTTTGCCCAGCGCATACGTGACGAGTCTCGTTCGTTGATCAGTCCGCGCTGTTACGACGCTCTAATGATTCAGCCAGCTGAGGGCCGGAATAAGGCGAGGGGAATTAAAAGAGCGAGCATAACGCGCCGAGCGATTTTCTCGGTGATTATGCAGCCGACGAGGCGATTGCCAAAGTCAACAGGGAGTGTAATGTGGGCCACACACATTATCCATTAGCCTACAAGACCGACTGCCAGACGGCGTCGACTCGATGTGACAATAATATTTTTGTAAATAGCCGGTAATACCGTGTCAATTGGCCGGGGAGACAGGTATTTCTCGAAATACGCGCCGATTGGAGGCGTCTATATAGGCAGGTGCCGTAAGTAAACGCGCGTAGGAATAATTTCGGGCGCGTTATCGAGTGGAATTATGAAAATGATGGACAGCTTAGCCAGCCTATTTCCCATACAGCCGTATAGTTAAGCTCTCTGCACACCCAATATCCCTTATTTACCTGGGCGCTTATGTATTTTTATTGTCAAAAACTCGCCGGTCCCTCATAACAACAGCTCTGACCTCGGCCTAGCCTCGTCGACGTGCTGTCAATATATATTTATTTCACGAGCCAGCTAGCTAGCCGAGGCGGAGAAAGTGGGGTGGAGGGCTGCTGCAATAAAGTTTAATTTTCCCCTCGTAAAGAGGAAACCCAGTTATCTCCCTCTCCCTCTCTCTCTCTCTCTCTCTCTTGGCTGAAAAAGTAAAAAGCCGAAGGGCAAGGAGAGAGCTTGTTCGTTCGATAGGATCATCGTAGCTGCTACCTGCAGCACATACACCAAGACTGCGGCGCCTTGCACGTCATTCCCTCTCTCTCGTTCTCCACACACACGTGCACGTTAAATAATCCAAAGCGCGCGGGGGGCCAGCGCTGGTATTGTATTTGATCCGGTGGTAAGACGAGCCACTCTCGCGCGCCGGCCGAGATGCAATAAACCGAGTCGTCGCCGGGCGTAAACTCGAGAGCGAGAGCTTTATTTGTTGTTACAGCTTGAATTGTTAAAGATCCGCTCTCTCTCTCTCTCTCTCTCTCTCTCGCGCCGCAGTAGTCGTCGCATTCGTCATAAATGCATTGAACGCTTCGCGGACGAGTCGGTGGGCGAGGGGGTGGCAGGTTCGTGGGCGGGTGGCTAGATCGATATAACGTAACGCCCGCGAGGAGGGTGGGAGCCAGGTCAAGAACACCGGCGTCTAGGCTCTCTGGCCCCCGATGCTACGTGCCGGCCACCCCCTACAGGTACACACAGCCCCTCGTGCTATAGCGTTCGTTCGCTGCGCGGATCATCGATCGCTAGGCCGCCGGCGAGCGGGCCGAGCTTTCTCGTTATATACGTGCCAGCGGCGTAACCTTCGCCGCCGCGTCACTCGGAGAGATATCGCGCCGATTGATGGAGAAGCTATTGTCGGGCATAAGCCACTAACTATGCGCGGCTACTCCGCGCCGCGAATGTATTTCGCGCTTGGCCGCGCTCGTTGTTGCCCCGCTGCCACCCATGCCGCCGCCGGCGCTGATGGCTCCGCTGATTAAAAGACGTCGCTTTTGTTTTATCGATGGACTATTTTTCTTTCCTTCCTAATTAATCGCCGCGGATTTGCATTTGTCGCGATCGATCCCCCGACGCCTAGCCTGGGGCTATTTATGCACACGAGTTATATTAATACTTGGGGGGGCTTTTATAACGAAAGGAAGAAATTTCATTTCGACGTCACACCCTCGCCTACCGCGTCACAGCGCCGTCGTTGAATTCTCGGGGAATGTCAGCGCGATAGAGATACGTCACTGCTAGATCGGAAGATTGTAATTGTTGGGCTCACTCGTGGTTAAAGAAGCTGCGCCGAGCCTTGCGTCATTTAAGCTTCGTAACGCTTCAATGCACATAACTAATTTCAAAGGAAATCTCGGGCGTTTCAATCTTCTTCCCCTTTATGCCGCTGAAACGGAAAGGTGCTTATGTACACGAATCGTTTGGTACCCAAAGTTTTTTTCGTGAATAAGTAAGGCGATTTGAAAAGTGAATAAAGCACTCTGAAATATTTTACGCTCTTTGCTTTCACACGATTTTCTTTGCATTTTTTTCCAAACATTAAGTTTAATGCCCTCAGCGCAATTTTGAAATAATTTAAATTCAGGACTTTTAAAAATCATAATAAATAATAAGAACGACATGATCGGATGAATCAATTATTCAAGAAGATTACATACTTGAGCATCCACAGAACAAAGTTTTCGAAAATCATGGAATAATTAACATACCAAGTACCTAAATACGTCATTAAATTAAAGAAGCAACTTTCCCAGGGGTCGTCTACTGTAATATGCTGCTCAAGTAAGCTTGTTGAAAAATTCAATATTCCAAAAAGTAGACGTAAATTTGTTGACGAGGAAAGAGGAAAGTTGAGTCGGATTAAAGTAATAATAGCACTCTAAATAAACAAATTCAGATTATCCCTCGTTACGTTCTCCAGGGAGAGCAGTCCCTGTTGCTCATTAAAAATTAATTTTAAACCTATTACGCACGATATGCTGTATACACCATATCCAAGTTTCACGAGGAGATCAGTACTGCTTTTCTCGAATCAGCCAGCGTACAGCCCAGAGAGAGAGATGATCGCGACCGGAAGATAACTGCACCGCTACTATCGATTCCCCCATTTTTTTTCTCTCGCCTGCCGACGAACGGGATTATGTCGGGGATATTCAGCGGACGAGCTGATGAAGAACCGAGCCTTCGGCCTCGTTGGGTCGGCCCGCGTGCTTTAAGAGCTTCGTAAAGAACATCGCAACGAACCGGAACCCTTCCGACTCGAGTTCCAGTCTTTCTTTGGACTTGAATGTCTTGCTGAAATTATTGTTTTCTCTTTAGCCGAGTGGCCTTATCGATGTTGCCTTGGCACGAATATCTCCCGATTCGTATGGTTTTATTTTTTTGCGCTAAATCTTTTTCCCTCTGGCTTTTAGCAGCTTAAGAGCGGAATCGAGATGAGGTTTTAATTTTCAATTGAAGTTCAAAGTTTGATGAAAGCTATGTTTTATTAGGGGTAAAAAGTTTCTTAATTAGCTGCTCGAGGTTTTCATAGAGTTCTAGCCGACCATAAGAAGGATTAAAAGACTTTAAGCGTCTCCGTAATCCAAGTTCAAACACAATCTTGAAGCTTGCTATTAGAGCAAAGTTAGTCGGTCTAGCGTCATTAAATAATGAGTCGAAATTAATGAGTTACAAGAAATCGTCGTGAGAAGTAAATTCGCGTGCTTTGCACGAATGTACAAGAGATAGGCAAAAAACGTGTTTTTTGGTAACAAACCTGCTTTCTATCACAAAAACTCGAGGCATGCAAAGAAAAAAAATAAAGTTCCAACATACTCAAAAACTTGCTCTATCTGACGGCAGGACTATAACCTACATGGCAATTTTACCGACAAAAGTTTCGCTCTACAATCCCGTGCGCAAATTGAACTCGAACACAGGAGAACGAGGAGGCGGAGGAAGCTAAAAGTGGAACTTCCTCGGGACACCTCTCTTTTTATCTCGTGAGCGCCTCGTCAAACATTTACATCCAATTACCGCACAAGCGCATCTCGAAAAAAAAAGATCGCCAGGGAGAGTGAGAAAGAGAGTACAGAGCCAGCTGATCGATGCGAGCGAGAGTATTCTCTCTGGTGCACGTGTCGCAGGTACTTTGCATGCATTTACCCTCGAAAATTTAATGAATTGCTCGTTAGACGCCCCGGTGCCCAGCGCTCGTGCGGCTGCATACGAGAGAGGTGTGTCCATAGTCGCGTGGTGCATCAGTGAAAGCTTGGCAAAGAATACCCCCCATCCCCCCCAGCCAGGACACGATGGACCTTGTGTAAGAGGCGCAGCCGAAAAGCTCACGCTCGTCTTGTATCCCCTTCAAAATTCCAACTTGATAATCGCAATGCGGAAATGTAATATTTTAACGCGTGTTTTATTGTGCTGACAAGCCTTGGCAATACTCGATCGAGAAGCGCGACTACCGCGGTGCCGCTGCTGAATTCCTCGAGTTAATAAAACTGCACTGGAATCATCGGTATAGTTCACGTCCGAGGGGCCTTGACCGTAGCTTTCATTTTAAGTTGCTAATAATCCTCTTAAGCGTCAAGTGGAATAGTCACAGTAAAGACGTGTGTGCGTGTGTCCGCGTGCAAAGGCTCGACAATCGTCGTGAAATCATACAAAAAGAGGAATTACTCCGACGAACACGGTTATTAGCAAATGGACGACTGTTCGTTGCTCGTAATACCGATCTACTTGATGATTGACTGCGCATTACCTTAATCCCTTAAAAATACACGAGAGAGAAATCTCGATCTTGCTAAAATCCCATTTCTAGGTTTGTTTAGGGACAAGAACACCAGCTTCCATAACTAGGCGCCATTCATACACCAGAGCAGAAAAAAGGACGTCGTCAGAAAAGCGTGCCGAGGGAAAGAAAGAGCACCGAGCCCGAGATCATTAGCAGCCGTCAGAATCAGGCGTTCGTCAAAAGCGCGTCAGAGGCTGGAGAGAAATGAAGCAGAGCTGCCATTCCATCGTCCCTATAAGGGTTTTGCGTAACAGAAGGGGAAAAGTCACAAGGACACGGAGGGCGGTGGAGTAAGCTTACGTCAGGTGAGCTGCACTAGCGCGGGGACCGGTTTTCTTGCGGTCGGTATGAGTTTTCCAGCTCTCCCAGGCCGAGAGCTATGGAGTCTGGTGTGCCGCTGACGTTGTATTGTCGTAGTTGTTCCATTGGCTAAACGCTTGGGAGGCAGGATACCCCTTTAAGCCGCGCGATTGATTTTTTGCTCGCGCCTTACGTCATGGATTTCATGAATTTCTATAACGCTCGGGAGTAATCGTCGCGATCTAAATTATTAGCCTAACAGGTTTGCATGAGAGTAGGACTACGCCAAGGTCGTATTATGCAATTCAGAGGCATTTTTCATCAATTCATATCTGATGCTGCTATGCGAGTGACATTCTTTTTACAAACAATAGGAAATTTATTATGAATTGCTACACACAGGCGTATTTTTTATTATTCTCTGTATCATTGCGATGAAAGTTCTTTGGAATCTTTGAAAAAAAAGTCCTATAAAATTAATTACTTTCTCACGAGTCAGCTGGTGAATTTTCCATCCACCGTGAGTCTATGACACCTAGCAGCGGTTAATAAATGATGTCACTGCAGATAAATTAGCCGTATCCACGCCGACTAGATTAATTTGCCATAGCCCCGATCCGTCAGGATGAATTTTCATTTCTCCAATCCATTAGGGATAATTAAAATTTTTCATCAATACTAATAAAGAGTAATTTTGCTGTCCTACAAAATCCATTTCTCGAAATCGATGTCAAAAGTACAAGCCGAGCAAACATCCAAGTTTCCGAGAAGCAAACATTACGATATAGCGGAAGCAAGAAAGTTTGCTGCAATCGTAACGTATATAGCGTAAATCTGAAGATTCCGAAGCTTCGAGTGATAGAAAGTAAGTCAGGCTACGGGTATAATGTCGTCATATAGACTGTCTCTCAGGCTCACTCGAGCCGAGAGTGATATATGCAATGTCTAAGTCGTAAGGAATGCATAAGCGCGTCAGCGCGACGAGCAGATAAAAAAGCCGCCGCAGAATTACTATCTAAGAGCTTCGGAGCGTAATGACGCAGTGACGCATGAATACAGGCGACTCACGCATGTCTCGCGACACCGTCATTTCCCGACAAGCCTCTTGCCGCTGTCCCTATGCTATCGATTTGAAAAATCGAAGGAAATCGAAAATCAAACTGTAACAGCAGGAAGCAGGTTGTCTTTTGTACTGCAATCGAGGCGAGATATCGGAGGGAAACGGCCGCTCCCCTTTAGCAATCTCGTTACGAAGACTATAGGACGATAGCCAACGAGTCCTCGGCTGACACGGAATTTATATTAGACTAATGACTCGCGTGAGTAGTCCATTTACAGCCCCTTTCCCCCGAGCCCCTTTTACGCCGTCCCTTTAGCTTTGCTTTAATAAGCGAAAGAGTGGAGCTGGTAGTGGGACAGCGCCCGTCAAAGGGCGAGATCATAAAGTGACGTAAGTCCGCATACATGACTCTCGGGTGCCCTCTCACTCCAGCTGCGTGTCCGTACGTATAGCGCGGCAACGCTCGCGCGCCAGCGCGTGATTCATCGAGTTTCGTTCGACGCCGGCAAGCGTTTCGTAACAGGGCGAATGGAGGTGCAAAGTTCAGCTTGCGCACGTGAGCTTTCCTCGAGAGACAAATAGCCGCGCTTTTGTGTGCCCGAGCTAAAGCCGAAACCGATGAAGATCGATTCGGTCTTCTTTTTGCTACTTTCTTTTTTCGCTTCTTGATTAACTTTTCTTGCTTTTTATGCTGGGCTTGCTATGTATGATGCCACAGCTCTTCACAGTCAAGCCAGTGGGGGAATGACGATTACGTTAATTGTTACGTTATCCGAGTAGCTGATAAACATTTTAGCTGGAACTGTTAATTTCTAGTTATTTTAAGGCGCTATTATTCATGCGTTGTTTATTGATCGGAATTACATTTGTATGTATCCGCTACTAACATTTATTTTTTATCAGTTTTATTAGTAATCTATCTATACAACGAAATAATGATGAGTAATAACTATTGGTAAAAATATACGAGGAAAAATGTTTTTCTATAATACGTTTTCTTAAATTGTAATGATACTAAAATAACACCTACCGTCAAATTAAGCATTAAAAAATTTAATCAATCTTGCTGCAACAATATTTTTATCGGCGATAAAAATTTTTATCGAATAAGTTTATAGCAAATCACAAGTCATCGCTTTACTTTTAATACCAATCGAATGACGTATTAATACCTGTTATTATAAATACTCCAGAACTCGTACAAGCATCACGATAGATTTTGAAAAAAAACCGAGTGACGAAAAAAAATAGATACCAAACAATTAGTTGAATATCAGAATAACAAACGAGCGTCGTATAAAAATTTCGCCGGCTGTAAAAGTTAGCGGACGGTCGATGTGGATGCCCAGGCGTAATCTAATCTCGCGCGGATAAAAATCGAAATTCAGATAAATCGTCAGGTCTTGGATCAAATTTAACAACCGCAGAGTATGAAATGTTTTCAAAACTATAGTGGTTGCCCGCAAATGCAATAATTAGTCGAAACGCATTTGGTTGGTTGAATAAAGCGGTTGATTATCGCGAGGATTCTGATGTGACTAACTCGAGGATATGGCCGACGCGTAAGACGATGCCAGACGAAGATAAAGCAAATGCAGTTCGATTGCCAATTAAAAATCGGTTGGGCTGTCTATTGATGATTTATGTCCGCCACTTGTAATTTCAGTCACGAAAGTTGCCTCTGCGCTTGCGATCATCTGTGATTATGCTCGTTGAATAGTCTTACGTGCTGGTGATTAATATTATTATTTTTGTATTTCATAGAAATAAAATAAAACTTTATAGAGATTTAGATTGTATTAGTGACATTCGAGGCGGCGTTGGCGATAAGGAATATCGATCAATAGCTGGCTTTATAATATCTTGAGTATTGTAAACCGATCTATGTAATATTATACAGTTTTAATTTCATAAATATTTTGTTCCTGCTTCGCCGACGTTGAAAGAACGCGAAGGTTTCGGGTAATTGAAAAATAATGCAACTTCAAAATATTTATTGATAAAATGTTGTTTAGAGTCATTTGATCTTCTGAAATATTGCAACGACTGATGCAAAAGCACACGCGAGCGGATAAATTTTAAATACCAGATGTGGCAAAAACCAGTTTTGACTCAGCGAATGTCTATAGTACGAAATTCAATACATCTTACGTACCTGCGCGTGCAACAACTAGAGGATAGTTTAGATTGATAAATATCACAAATTTTTAATAAGATTCTTTCAAGATTTGGAAGTCGATATCCAATCTACGCCTGTCAACGTTTCGTCTTTAATTCAGAGGCTATTTTTAACTGGCTCAATCTTGGCACTTTACACTGTGTACACCAAGTATATGAAAAATTCATAAAAATTTTTATAAATAATATCTTATAAAAGTACGTAGCTCATGTATAATATAAATTAATGGCTATACATTGTTAATAAAGTTATAAAAACGTTCGATTTGTTTGCTCACAATTTTCTAAACTATCGACGGCGAATAATCAACGATGTATCACTGTGCTCATATTATTATGAAACATGACGATGTGAGTCATTAAACAAGCTTATCACGTTGCTATTAGAATGTACATTAGATGAATAATAATTACTTTAACTTTAATTAATTTTTAAGCAAGATTTTTTGAAAATTTAATTAAAAATCCATTTATGTGTTTTGACTTTTTAGATAAAGAAATTCGAAACAGCCTAATGTATTCAGCATGCACAACAATACTAAATCGTTATCACTATATTTATTTTGTAAAATCCATATCTGTAATTTACCGTTTGTCACTTTTTTGCATAAATATCTCTTGTCCATTTACATATGCAAACGAACGAGCAAATAAATAAATCCGCAGAGCATCGGGAAGAATCACACCGAATGATTGCATTAATAAAAATTATCGATTTCGATGAGCCATGAAAATTTATGGAATTCAAAACGCAGAGAAATTTAGGACGAGCCGCGAGGACGTGTCCGCATATTCTGAATTTACTGCGCCACCAGTCCTATCCTCTCTCTCTCTCTCTTCTGCTTTATTTTACCGGCAGGTTTTTGGCTCGTCGCCAGGACTCTCCACTTGATTAGGAAATCCTTAAGCCCTAAATGTATATGAAGGAGATGATTTGAGTAGGCGGCTAAGGCGAGAGTGCGCCCCCCCCCCCCCCCCCCCCCCCGTCGCGGCAACTATCCTTGCATTACCAGCCATGAATAAATGGATCGAGAATCGCGCTCCTGCTCGTCAGCGAAAATCCCTCCTGGAATCACTATCTCACGCGCTACGTCCGACTGCCAAAAATTTATGCAAAATCTCCCTCTCCTTATCCCGCATAAAGAGAGTTTCTCCAGTCTCCTCATTATTATCCTTGGCAAAAAATACCGCGACATCGTATTAATGACGGCTGATGCAGGCAAGGGAGATACCGGAAGGACGTTCCATTTCGCTCGGAGGCAAAGCCCTTGTCCCCCTACAAGCAAGAAGCGCACAAGTCGTCAGAGTCCGGTGCTCGTCCGAAATCCTTGACCGCGGGAGTTGCGTAATCGCTTCGACAAAGAATAATCGCAAGCCTCTCACGCGCGTCCTTTGTGGCAGCTCCCTTGGCCCCGCAACGCTGCCAAAGCTAGGAGTAACTTTTCCCGAGTGGGACAAAACAAAAAAAGACGTGGGTATAGAGGAAAAGCGAAGGTGAGGAACTCGAGGGTGAGAGGGTCGAGCGTTTGATGTCGACGTTTTTGGAGCGAGTCAAAGAGACGAGAATTTTCGGGAAAAAGGGGTAAACTGACTGATGTAGGGGACGACGCTTGGCTGAGCCTGTGAGAGAGCGTGTACGTGTGCGCGGCAGGGAGGGGAGGGAGGCAAATCGGTCCTCTTCTCTTTTATGGAGCAGATGTCGTATTTTGGTATGCACTCCGCGTTGAGCTTCGGTACGTTTCTTTTTTGTCGCGACCTCGCCGCCAGCTCGGCGCGGCAGCGCTAATTTTTTCCTTTGTTGCGCTATTTTCGTTAATTTCGTACTTTTCCTCTTCCCCGCTATGTACGTCGCTGCTTCGGGTATTTTTAGATAAATGCCACCAGTGGAGAGATGGCATTAAAGCTGCTAGAGGTGTTTTCCGAGGAAAAACTGGGGACCTCACATTGCGAAACTAGCAATTTGTATGTACGCGTATGTGCCGGGAGATAACGCGCTAATCATGGGAAACTGTTTTACATATTAATCACGCGAGCTGCTCGAAGACGGGGAATTCAAGTAAGGAGCGTCTAATAGCTCGTTACGTGATGGATTTGTGTTTTTCGAAATTTTTACAAAGTAAAAATTTTTCAACGTGATATCATTCCAGTTTATAGGCGTGCGCGTGTGGGTATAACGTCATAAAAGCATTATCGCGAACTCTACTCCAACTAATTGTATGTGTGTCGTTCAAATGAATCACATATAATTATACTCATTATAACGTCTAACGTAAACACGTTTTTCCAAAGCTAAAATAAAACAACGAAAAAAAAGGTTTCGTCAGAACGATATTTCGGCAACGCGAGACCAGCAATCTTATCATCTCTCGATAAACATTTGCAAAAAAAATTTTACCGAGAATAATCATCGGAATAAGCTTATCGGCACACATCGTAAACACACTGAACCCGGCTAAAGTAGGATCCTCGTAAATCGCAGAGCCAGTTAGCCGTAAAACTAAAACTCCAAACAATCCCGTAGTTATGAAGCTAAGCAATTACCTACTTCCAGCCTCCGCTATTCCCACTTTGTCAAGCTTAGCTTTAAAGCCGCGCCAGGTGGGGGAGGGGGGGGGGAGAGTCAACAAGAAGAAAGACTCTTACTCGTGCACCGAAAAAGTGCACTTACGAGGGAATATGAGTCACGCGGGCGTACGCGACTTCGATAATCCAACTGAACTTTCGAGTCTCCTCGAATTCCACCGGTTATCTCCGCTGCCGCTGCGAAGCATTGCCGAATTCCCAGTATACCCCGACCGACTTGGCTCGCTCCCTCTTTCTCATTGCCGTTAAGAAACAAAGCCTCGTCTTTCTTTTCTCCCCTGTACGTTACTGGCGTTATAATTTACGGCTCACTTGCCGGCGGCATACCGAACAACGATTTACCAAAGCCCTTGAAAAGTTGGAGCGCGTTACAGTTTGTTTGTTCGTTTGTTTGTTTCTTTCTCAAAGCTATAGAGAAAAGACGCCTTATTTTCAAGGAAATAAAGGCAGTTTAATGAACCTCGATGTATGAATTTTCCGCTAAAGAATACTTCAGACTCGTGGTCTGTCTGGGGCGTTTAAACAACTCGTTTCTGCGTCTGTTAACGCGTTTCGCTGGAATTTTAAATAAACAGCAAGTAAAACTCGTTTCTCGCACACGTACGTGCGCGTTAAGTGCAATCGAGCTTACGTGTGTAGAAAACGTGCGGGAGGGATGGCCGGGCGTGATGAACTTGCAAACCAGGTTACGTATCGGCTTCTCTTTCGTTTCGCCAGTACAATGACTCTGCCGTTTCCGCGCTCTCGCTAAGAGCATTTTCCCTCTGACTTATTGCTTTACTCTCGTTTATATAAAAGAGAATCGGAAAGCCGCGCGGAGTCTCGCGATATTATCGAGGCAAAAATACGAGTATTTTTCCACCTACTTCAGCGCATTCGTCTCCGTAATAACGTAAAAGTTTCGAAAAATGTTCGTCGCCGTTGAGCAAAACTAGCGAGCTACGCTTTTTGTTTTCGACTTTGCAAAAGAGGTCGCGAGAAAAAAGTGCTGTAACGCGATGACGGCGCTGCAACAAAAGCTCCTGGAATGGGAAAGAAAAATACAGGAGATCCATTCAATTTCCGGGCGCGGCGAGTTAGAAAGCAATTTGCGTGCATCAATTCTCATACGAAAACAAACAGGTTGAGACAGCGCCGGCAGCAGCGAATGCGGCCGCGCCTGTTCGATCCTAAAAAAAGGTTTTTTTTAAATTGTAAAATCAAAGTCACTCAAGCTGTCGTATGATAAGGAAGATACAAAACTATAAAAAACAACAATAAACTACGTGCGATTGTGAAAAAGAAAAAAATCGCACAAACACGTTAGCAGCGTAATTTAGCGTAAATTTTTAATGGCACTGGGAATTCTATTGTTGAAAAAATTATCAGTCATCGCGTCACGCGATATAATTTCTACGAGAATCCACAAGTAAACACACAATAAAACTCTTTGTCTCGTAAAACTAGCAAAAATACACAGAGACAGAGGCAACGCAGGCGTTTGACTCATGAGCATCGGCATTAAACAATTCCTCCTCGTAGAAATTCATTAAAAAACCAAAGCGTCAAAATAATCGCCAAAGGTCAAACAGAAACAAAGACTCAACATTGCACAGTCCGAGAAGAATCAGAACAAGCGCAACTCCGCGGAGTACCGTCCGACAACGCCGCCAATGCATTTTCTCCGAGCGAATTGGATAATCCACAAGGGGAGGAGGGGAAAATCGGCGTAGAGCTGGGGTCCGTTAGCGGCATTGTCAGCGCACCGAGGTCTCTCATCCTCCTCGCGCACGTATATCACGCGCGCGCGAACAACGTCGCGATGTGTCCCCAAAGTGGCCTCGTGTTCAAACATCCGGCGACTTTCTGGTATTTAAAATCCGGCTGATTTCACGGGATGCGCGCAATTCTCGAAACGCGGCGCATTAGCGTAGCGCGTTGGGTAACGAGAGAGCCAGAGAGACGTCGTTAGCGCTCGGCAAATTAACCTCGCGTTAGTCCGTCAGCTGCAAGACGCATCCTCTCTCCCGCAGGCACGTGTATTTATAGGGGTTTTCGGCGGACCGGCCGGCTAACTGAGGAAATCCGGGAAATCGGTCATCGGGGCTTCGAGAGTCGCGATCACACGCGATCCTCACTCTACGCCGCGTATAATCCGAGTTGTTATTCGGTATGATTAGTTATAGAGATCGAGCGAGCGCGCGCGCGAGAGAGAAAGGCCTCACGCGCTGGCACACGCGGGGGTATAAAGCCGGAAGGGAGGTGGGGGAGGCAAAAGGTCCTCTTTAGCCTAACAAGATAACGTCGAAGCTTAGCGAGAGAGCGAGCGCACCCGGAAAGTTCTCTAATGGGATCGATTTCAGCGAACGGATATGCTCGTGACGCGCGTTGCGCAAGGGATCAACTTGTCGCTTAGCTCCTGCATCTCTGCTTCTTGCCACTCTCCCGCTCGCCATACCGATAATTTCGTCGATTTTGGGTTTTTATCACTCCTCTTCCACGGACGACACGCGCGCGTCTAAAAACTCATTCGCCTCGTTATGGCCGTCCTTGCGTCGCGCACGTGGAATTTCTGGCTTCATCCGATATTCAAGCCGCGAGGTGAATACCGAACGCCGAATGAGTATTAAACGGGGAAATAAACATCGTTTCCCACCTGACCAGCGAGAGACGCATTCCGACACGTTAAACAGCCGCTCTCCTGTCCGGCAGATCGCCGCGGCTCGTTACGTAAAATAAGAACGGCACGCGTAGATGACAAATTGATTAAAACGTAAGCGCTTTCAATGATGATGCGCTAAGCTCTTATAACAGAGCGGGGCTCGGTTAAACGTCGCAGTTCCAAAGCCTTTCGCGTAACGAGCATTATTCATATATAAGTCTACACGTATACGCCGAGTCGAGGCGGAAAAAATCGTTAGAGCGTTCGAGATCTCACCCAAATCGGCTTATCTCGGCTTATGTACGTACACATGCATGTACGTGTACGAGAGACATTTCTCGGAGGCGAAGGGAAAAGTCGTACGTTTTCGATCGGCACGCCTGGAGCTATAGCGCCTAAACCTGTATACCGAAGCCGCGGCTATCTTGTTTATGCGCTACGACAGAGCGTAACCTCGACACGTCTCTTATCGATAAGCGAGGCACTAAAAAACCGCTCTAATGAGTATTCATGCTTTAGGTGAGCAGAGCAAGATTATCCGGCTCGCCAACAGCGCGCGAGATTTCGTGGCGGATTTTCAAATTTAGGCCGGCAGCTTAATGTTCCATTCTTTTTTTTTCCGGGCTAAAATATGAGCGCCAACGCAGCTTCGGCTGTATTATATCTCGCACGTATAACGACCGCGATGAAAAATGAATCATCATCTTGGCGATATAGCTAGCCGGTCAATGTCACGTTTTATGTGGGCCGGCTTGACATTAATAAAGCAGCGCCAGAAAAAATAGCTTCTGCTTGAAATTCAAGTATATACGGCCACCCCTGCACAGCCCCAGAGCTTGTATATACTTGCGGCCGATAAGAACGAGGAAATACACGTAAACGTAACGTACTTAATCTTTTCCAGGCGTGCGCGCGCGGCCAAGTCAAAGCAGAGGAGCGCGTGACGAGAATACGCCAAACGAAAGCGGAGGATCCGGAACGGCTTTTCCTTTCTACAAAGCGCCCCGGCTAATTGATCTAGCGAGGCTCGGGAGAAGAAACAGAAAAGGAGAGGAGAAAAAAAGAAACGGCGCGACGCACGAGAGCCCCCCTCCGGCAGCGTAAGGAGCATCGAGGTCAATAGTAGAGCCGCGAGCATTTAGAGATTAGCCGCGGCGACATCGCGGCTATATCCGGATCGTATCCGATTTACACTCGTCGTGCTCTCCGCTTTTTTCCAGTCTCCCGCGTTGTCGATAAACAACCCGTAATCCGGCATAGCTGAGCTTCCAGCCCGCGACAACCTATCGTCAGCCCTCGCGGGCGAAACTTTATCACTTGTATCCACCTGGCGTTCTTTCTCGCCGGTATGAAGAGGAGATTCGATTTCGGATTAGCCGCAGTTCGTAAAGAACTCTCGCTTCCAATGTCGCGACAAGGCCTAAACTTTTGCTTCTCCGATAAAACGCCCCCAGGCACGGCTTCGGCCTTAGCCGTATAAAGATTCCGGCTCGCTCGGCATCGAACGCGCTTTAATCAGATCTCGCGGCCGATCGCGATCGCTCGACTCCCCGGCTTAGGCGCATCGAGTTACTCTTAGCGCCGCGCGCTCGTCTGCGCGCACTTGAGCTTTGCGCGGGATTAGGAAATCGCTTGGAGGCTTAGCGTTTAAATGCCTATATGGAAATGGAGAAATGCGCTGCTGCTGGATGGAAGACGAGACGCGACCGAGATTTGCTGACAATGGACTTTTGCAGAGATAACATTCTACGGCTTCGGCACATTCTCTTAGGCTTGGTCTTTTTTTTCAAACTTTTTTTAGGTGCGTCGCGAAAATTTTTGTAATTGGAGGCTGATATCGTTCGACGCCGTTGTACCTTGTAAAAAGTTTCCTTTCATATTTTAGGTCAAAGTCCTTGCCTGTGTGTTTGAAAGGCATTTAAAAGTTTTATTAAAAATAAAGCTGCGATAACGAAATTGATACGTGCAGATAACGTCGGCGTATAGCATAACGGTATCAAGATAAGCTCTAATATTTATATAACCAGGAAGAATTTACTAGACGAATTTATATATATATATATATTTTTCACGAATTATCAATTGATTAACGTCGTAAATTGTTTTTAGGCTCACCTGGATTGTTAACGCTCGCTGGGAAAAACGTATTACTTTATTCGCGCGCACTCCTGAAACTTTTAGGCCTGTTCCTCTCGAAAAAAAGGCAAATAGTTGCCAGCAAAATAGCTTGGCGGTAAATACTTATTTTTCAGAATATACAATATGCCAAAGTTTCCGCGTGCTTGACATTCGCGTCGCATGATTCATTTGAAAAAGTCCACACGCTGCAGTGTGCCGTTTCAAAGCGCTCGTTTGCAACAAATCAAAGGTAATTGTAAAATTTCAAAAGAGCAAAATCCAACGTCCGCCGATCGACGTGAACCTTGAGCGACACGTCAAACTCACCAGAGCTGGCCATTAATATTGCACTATACTCGCTCGAGCCTCCAACATTTTTTATTTGCAGAAAGCTCAAGATTATAATCGTTCTTGAAATATGAGAGTGACTTTAGTAAACTATGAACATGCGGTGTTTCGTATTTTCACGAGAGTTCCCGGCTTGGCCACCAGATAACGGCTCGTGAAAGGGCAGTTAGAGCAGCGTTCGATAAAGTGCCGAGGACGACAAGGGTAAACCGTCAGCGTCAGCGCGCTAACCACTAGCTCCCGCTCTCGGATAACTGGGTCAACTAGATGAACCGCCGACTGGTGGTAAAGACGAATTTTCATGATACTCACTTTGCCGCGAATGTTTGAAATGAATATTTAATGGAATTAGTAGAAAAATGAGTTTTTAATAAAATTATTTTTTTTTGTTTCAGATTGTAATGCGAGTTCAATTGAAAAGAAAGATGTCTATTTTTAATTTTTTTACTTTTACTTATTGCATCGAAATCAATCTTTGGTAATTTTATTTAGAAAAGTTATTTAGCTGATGATGTAAATTTACAATTGGGTTGTCAAACTTAAAATATATTATCGTCTTATCTATTTCGAAATGTTTACAAATTTATAAAATCGGTTGGTGATAGAAAAATATATCAAGGCCTGGTTGCTAGCTCCACCAGTTTGAAAACTAACTTACGTCTCATAAAGTACCACCAGTTGGTAAAGTATACTGATTGTATAGTTATAATAAAATAGAAAACTCTCTGATTATTTTCAATGCTGTAAAATTTTAAATACTAATATGAATTTTTGCAATTTTAAAATTATAGGCGAAACAAAATCTATTTAAGCAAGCTGAAAAAGTATGCGAGAAAGAAGAAAATGAGTTATTATTCAAATACATTGTTTTGCGGCTGAAATTAAATAACCATTGAGGTGTGCTTGCGTAAGCCTGCGAGCATCGTATGAAAAACTATTTTCGCAGCTACTCTCGCGGCACTGCAATAAATGAGAAATTTTCCGCTGTATAAAATTGCGGTAAACATTGAATTTTCCAACGAGATGAAAGAATCATTTTTTATTTGCATTATTATACTGCGGTTACATCGTAGGAAAATATGGGGAAAAATTTATTAAACCTATCAACTCTTTGTACAAAATAGCTCGGACTTTTTGCATTAAGATTAAAACTGTAATGGAAATTGACTTTTTTTAAAACTTATCCAACATCTAAGGATAATATTGAGCGAATGAAAACATTCAATTTAATGAAATTTTACTATTCGCTTACGTACGTTTGAGGCCGTATAAGAGCAGAAGGATATTCGAATTCCAGAGTAAAATGAAAAACTTTACAAGTATCCGGAAGATATACAAAGTTATTTATCACATCTCGTCTATCTTCTTTTATAATACGTTATATTTAACCGTCCTATATATACCCTTGTAAACATCGCCTCGATATTACACGCGATGTATATATACATGTAATAATCACATCATTTCTCTTTTTAGATCCAAGTACTCTTTATGCCTTACCCTAAATCTTTGCTTTCCCAAGTTTCCTCACCCCCCCCCCCCCCGTCTCTCACCTCCCGTAGAAAAAGAAAAAAAACAGCGGTCACGATAAAAAAGAAAAAGATGTATGTCTGCAGCGTCGGAGCGATAATTAATTTATCAGAATATCCATCATTCCCGTTGGCTATATAACAACCAGCGAAAGCGTAAAAACACGCTTTCAGCGAGAAAGAATGGAAAATCGAAAAACCTCGTCAAGTCTAGATGAGTATATGTAGCGTTGAAGTCGGAGTTGAGCCGAAGCGAAGTATTAACAGAGTAGGAGGGGGTGGGGTGGGTGGGAGGCAAAGGTAGTATATAGGGAAATCGAAGCGAGGAGTCGTCATCGCGGGTAACGATACCCAGGGCGACGCCATAAAGCAGCCCGTAGCGCGCGCGGCGGCCGAGATTGAATCGTAGGGGAATCGCTTACACGTACAGACGCCTACAGTCGCGCAAAGGGCGGCATAAGCGGGGCCGATTAGCTCCTGCAGCGGCGGGGCCGCGCACTAAACGATATCGTGCCGCACGCGAATCCGACAGGGTCGCCGCGATTACGCCGGCTCGAAAGACGAGGAGAGAGAGCGGAGAGACCGAGATAGACGCGAGCGCGTTTCTCTTTCTCCCTTTCCGCAGAAATATCTCGTTATTGGGCTGGGGAAATAGACGGACCGCGCCGGCCCTTTTTCTTCTTCTTCGATCCATTCTTTTTACCTATCTATTCTTTTTTATCAAACGACAGACCGAGGCTCTTCGATGATTGAGTGATTGCGAAGGAATGGGTTTATAGGCCATTCGACGCTCATAATGCGCGAGCCGAATGTCTCTCTCTCTCTCTCTCTCTCTCTCTCTCTCTCTCTCGTGTAATAATTCGAAAAGGCTCTTTTGTCACGTAGTCGAGTCTCGTATTGCGGACTCGATGTGTTTTACGAACGAACGGATAAATTATTTGCCTGCCCCGGGTAATGCCGCGTTAAAATTGTTTTAATACGATTTAACGCGCTTCTTCGTTAAATATTCAATGTTTACGGGAATATTTCACGCTTGAATTATTATTGAGCTTGCAATGTCTACGGAATCTTTTTTTTTTCATTTCACTCGAATAGTCTTAAATCACGAGAGTTGCATGCTCTCATTAAACGCGACGTGGATAATTCATTGGGATTACTTCTATTGTGTTTTGATATACGAACGAAATTGAAATCGTAACATCAATCACTATTACGCGGGCCAAGTGAGCAATTTTCCGAATTATTAATAATTGCGCGATTATCAATTTTACTGCTTTAATTACCGGAGTCATCTTCGAAATAGTTGACGAATAAAAGTAATTTAGAGCGTAATAAATAAATTTCATTATATAACGGCAACATATTAAAACATCCTATACACATACTACTCGATATTTCTTACTCGCGAGCTTATCGGACTTATCTTTATTGCCGACTATTTAAATTAAAAGCAAAAAAAAAGAAGGAAGGCTAAAACCGTATAGTCACAAGATTAATGTAACTCCAAGCAGTAGCAGTAGTATTTAAGCTCTATTATTGCCAAGTCGTTAAAGGTGCCGCTGGAGAGCCCGAGGGAAAATTCGTTTCATCCGCGGCAAAATATTTCTCACGCGCGCGCTCGCGCCATATATCTTTGTTTGTCCGAACGAAACGATCAGCGTGTGGCGCGATCCGTCAAGTGGCAGTAAACAGATCATCCGCTCGCTCGCGCCTGCATCAAAACGCGTCAGAGAGGAGCGAAGCCAAACGAGAACGAAAAAAAAACGAAGAAAAAAAGGCAGTAATAAACGTAGGAGTACGCGCAAGCACGGGGGTAAGCAGTTGTCCGTTGCCGGCTCTGTGCTTAATTAAGCGCCTGCTCCGGGGGACTAAATTTAGGCGGCGTTTCCCACGTCGAATGTCTCTCATCTTCGCCCCAGCCGCTGCAATGCTCCTCGACTTTTCGTTTGGTTATTTTCGGACCTCCCGCGAGAGATCATAGCCGAGCTTTGCTCTTATCGTTGACGCTTGTCTTTTTGACAATTGTCATACCTATCTATCGTGGATCGGATACCCAACAATTTGTTTTTCTTTTCAAACGATTGCGTGTGTTTCCCTACATCCAACTAGCCAGTGTGTTACGTATCGCACCCGAGTGAATTGTTTTGCTTATTCCGGATATACGCGTGTGACAGTTTTTGAGAAGAGACGAGCTTTTTTCGAGCCCGACGACTCTGTCCGTTTTAACTTTTTTCCGATGTAGGCTAATTATTTTTAGCAATTTCTCGGTACGAGAACCAGAAAAGAGGGTGGAGTCGGTGTGACAAAGCTGACGATTGGATTTTCGAAGGAAACGCAGCTATTGAAAATGAGGCGTGGAGTGCGGTCGACACGCGGAAAATGCGCGCAATGTATTTTCGGATGGCGCTCGTAATAATTCGACGGGGGGTGCACGCAATTCCTGTATGATTAGAGGCGTAATTTTAAGGTGACTTCTGCCGGCTCAAAGCCCTAGGAAACTAATGTCTCACGCTGCGGTAGCTATCTAATTTATGGGGCTGTCTTAATTTTCAAAGTTTAAGCTCGAGCACCTCGACTGAATTATATTAAGCGTATTCTGTTTATTTCAATTCAGATATTTTTATAATTAAAACGTTATTTTTTTCAAAATTTTTTTTTAAGTAAACGCATTAGAATTGTTGTGACAGGTGGCTTATAATGCCGAGCTTTTAAACGTTTAAGAAGAAAGCTTCGATTTGTTTTTACAATGATTTATCCGGATACCGGTACTACTACCGAGCGGCCCATCAAATTGAATTTGTTGACATTGTATTTTTTTAACATACCGTTTTAACTTTAGCGTTAAGTGAGTTTCTCGGTACCAACAGCCGAAAACTTTCGTTATTTATAAACTAGTTTATTTATCAGACTATAAAACTTCGCGATAATTTTCAATTTAACAGTCGCTCGGGGGCATTTATAACCAATGAATAACTCGAATTGCCAGATAAAAACTCTTGGCGAAATGCATTCTTAGCACATTTGAGATGCTCCGACACGTGATCTCGAGAAAATCCAAAAGGAAAATGGGCAGCAGTGGCCAGACAGGGAGGGAGGGTGGCTAAGAATGCGCGCGCGCGACGAGCGGCGGCGGTGGGATCGCGCGCTTTTCCTCTCCGGCTCGTACAACCCGATAGGCGGGCGGGCTTCGCGCCAACGTGTTATCGCGCCGTGGTCTCAGTAGCAGGCCGCGCGCCCAGCCGCACGCGTGCTTTCGCGCCGGGAGTCACGCGCCTCCTCTCAAAGTTTTTCGCGCGCGTCCACCTGCTCTCTCTCTCTCTCTCTCTCTCTCTCCTTCTCTCTTTTCTTCTGTCATCCCCCTTCCCTCTCCCCGCCCTCTCTCTTTCTCTCTCACTCACTTCATAAGAAGCTATCACTCAAAAGCTTCCCGTTAAAAAGCGCCGGTGAGCTGTCCGGCAAGGGCTGCCTGTAGGGCGAGTTTGACTACTGAAGCGTGACTTTGCCGAAGCTCGGGGAAAAGCCGAGCTCGTAATAATCGGCACGCCTGGCCGACCGAGCGGATGAGTGAAAGCGGGCATAAGAGTGTCGGTGCCGCAGAGAAAGACGTAACGAGGATGAGGGCGAGTTTAGCTTGTCCACGGGCACAGCAGACAGCGAACGCTCTGTCTTGTTGACAGGGCCGCTCTGACGGTTTTGGCAGCGCCAAAGCGCCGGAAAGACCATTCGCCGGATCTACAGGTGTTTCGCGCCCCCTCTCCAGCCGCCCGGCGAGAGAGAGAGAGAAAGAGGGAGAGACCGGTACTCTCAATTATCATGGACGACTCGCTTTGAGCCTCGTGAGAGAGTATAAAAGCCAAATTCGCGATTAATCGATAGGCGATTTTCGAATCGTCGATGAGATAGTGCCACTACACGAGTGTGTCGATCAGTCGCTGTCGCACGTTGGAGAGGAACGGACAAGGCTTTTCGAAGATTGGAATTGCAGGTACGTTCTATTCATGCTTTCGTGCTAAGTGTCTTATTAGCGCGGCGATGGCAGAAAGACAGGTTGGGTTTGTTTATGCACCGGAATGTTAACCTACGCGCTAAATTGCGGCTTTTCTGCAGGCGAACGTTTTAGAGTTTAGTTTTGCTTGAGCAAGGAATTTTCGAAAACAGCCTTGGCTTCGTTATTAATTTTTTTTTTTTTTGAGGACTTGTGAATAACTGGATAGTTCGATGTATATTTTTCCATTTTTCCATCGCCATACGGTATTGTTTGTGAAAAACTTGATTTTTTTTTTTAATTTTGAGAGGCAAATTGGAGAATGACAAAGTAAAAAACTGATTGACGTCATAGTGGGAATTTAATTGTTAACAGTTTCCTAGATATAATCGCTTAGATATGAGCTTTTGAAAACGAGTGCCGATAGGCAGAACTACAAAATTTAACGAGACGCATATCATTGTTTCGAAGGCATTAAAAAAATTAAAATAAAATTTTTATTTGAAAAAAAAAACTAAAATAATTTAGATAAACTCAAATTTTAGATATTATTCAATGATTGAGTAGTGTTTCAAATGATTTCCTTGGAACGCTATATCTTGCAGCCTTATTACAAAATGGAGCTTGACGAATACATAATCACGCTAAAATATTTCGGAAGCGCTTCTCCCGAAAGTTTTGTATTCCCATTGACATGTTAATGCGGATAACAGAAGATAAATTTACATTTCTAGTTTATCCAGTACTATCATTGGTTTTTACGAGTTACAGGCCGCTTGCGTTCGTATAAATACAAATGCGCCTACAGCTCTAATCGATTTTTCGTAAGTTACGAGCCGCTTATGTACACATGCGGCATTCTTATGTTGATCATAGCCTCGCGGTAAAGACAGCAATTTCAAAGCCGACATACGCGCCGTCGAAACACAAGAATAACAAGCCTAAGCCACTGCGACGTCAGGGTACACAATAGCACACCGACGGGGTAGCTGGGATGGCGGCAAAATGAAAAATCCGAGCGAGCTTTCTCCGTCCCCGTGTTAAATTCAAATGAGCCCCGTAAAACCTACGAGTGTGCCAATGCTGAGTAAATAGGGGCGTTCCCTGCTCCTTTCCCTCCAGCAAATTCACCGAGTTCGTTATACGCCGCCGCTATTTTTACCGCTCTTTTTCTTCCTCCACCCTCCCTTGGCCATGTGTGTCAGTTCCTCGACCAACACTTCTTGCCACTTCACTCCGAGGGGTAATTTAATCGTCTGCTATTTGATTCGTTAACAGTCTCAAAACTCGTTTTTCGTTCTTTGCTTTCCAAGGATTCGGATGTAAAGGATTACGTCGACTATCCGTGACACCAAGAGTCGGGGAGGAAAAAAAAGAGAAAGTTGCGAAAAAAAAGGGAAAAGGAAGAATATGCTGGAAAAGCAACGTCGGAGCGGAAAGCGGGAGTGAGATTTACGAGGGCAGGCCGCGAGTGTGCGATAAATTCATTCGCGGCGCTTAAACCGCCGGGGGGAACGAGCTGCGATTGCCCCGTTAAAACGAATGTCCGATACCCTTCTGCCCCTCCTCCCCTTCTTTTTTTTTTCCTGCGCGCGAGAAAAGTCGCGTCTTTCCGAGCGCTCGTCGCACTCCTGGCGTTCGATCTCGATTTTTACGGCTTTGAAGTCGGATAGCAAGCAAGAAAAAGCTCGTCAGTACTTTTGGCGGCGAAAGATTGGGGCGCGCTCGAGTTTCGACCGAGAACTCGGAAGTTGGATTTAAATTTAAGCAAGAGGACGCTTGCGAGGGCTATTTCAATTGCCTGCTATATTTTCGGGGTTATGACGTTTCGTGAGGTCATCAATGTTGAATGGCTTTGAAGGAAGTTGGGCCGTGTGACGTCCGGAGGCTGCTGTTTATCTATTCAGTGACTTATTTCTTTCTTTAGGCCTTCGAGTTAGCGCTTAAGAAAGAGAATAATCAAACTTTTAAAAAGATGTATTCCTCGCTGCTTGTTGAAATTTGATTGAAAATTTTGTAATGCACGCAGCCCCCTGTCGCTGGCTTATTCTGGTTTAATTAATTCTTTTATTTTTATTTCATGTTATTGTTAACAAAATTTTAATAAAAACTAAATGAAATTTATACGAATGTACAAATGCGTGATTACTTGATTATTCTATATTTGGACACTCCAACAATGGCGTTAATGATTCAAATTGGTATCAAAAGGAGACAATTTCATTCGATCAAAGATCTGATTATCAAATTTATTAGTATTTATTGTATTATTCAAAGATTCGAAATGACTATTAATATATTCGTAAACAATCGCAACAATGTCCTTAATTTTGTTTATGGATATTTGCTCCACTTCAAAATAAATTAACTATTACCTTTCTACGTGACGCTGCAACTTATAAAAAAATGTCTTATTAGGATTCATGTCGAAAATCATTTGTGAATTCATTATATAAAAGATATTACTTTGAAAACCAAATTATTTATTTATAAATTCGCCAATTATAACGATCGATGGCTCCTTAAATTTAAATTTGTAAGGTTATTGTTGGAATCTCTTTGAACCTGATACGAAGAAAAAATTGGCAAATTCCGCAAATGTCCAAGCAGTTCGTAAAACATTCGCGACCGATCAAAGAAGTTTGCGAGAAATTGAAAAAATAACAAACATGAAAACGATTGCCAGCGCTCTATGCTATACATTTTAACGTTGCACACTTTATCTGTTTTCTACTTTTCGTCATATCTTACAAATTTCTTTGTTCGAATACTTTTCTCTTTTATTTCACCCAATTCTAGCATTTCTTGACTACTCTACCCTTGACAATTGAGAAGAAATTTTACTGAAAATATTTTTCTAAAATTTTTATTTCTAACGTATACTATTGCATGACAATACTATTTAAAACAATAATGATAAGTTTAACTTTATAAAACGTGCATATTTTGCCCCACAACTGTCGATTCCTGATCTGTATCTGTTTTTAATCTCAAAGGCTTAGAGGATAGCTTATTACGAAAAAAAGAATCTGCGCTTCTCTGATGTTTCCCACATCTTCTGGTTTATATCGTAATTTACATTTCTAAACTTGCGGTTTTCCATGAAAACACAAACGCGCTTTGTGGTTTTTATTCTCACTTTTAAGTTTATCCCTACGTTCTTAAAAATGCTAAAATTAGTACTACTTCAGCATTGCTTATTTGCAGCTTGTTCTTTACATAAATGTGGAAAGTAAATTTATTTGTTTTTTAAAACTGTAATATTGTATTATAATTGGGAAGATACTACACGTGTTTTATGAATTACCAATTAAGGTTGTTATGTAAAAGATGAAAATGTAGCTTTCATACACATCATTTTGAGATCAAGTGTTTCTTTTATAACAAAGCTAACGATTTTTATGAAATTTTAGTTGAACAAAGTAAGTGTACAGGTCTGAGGGTCTAAATGAATTTTCCTATATTATGCATCTCGAGTTGTACTTATTCGCATCTTTCTTTTAAAATAATAATTTTTTTCGTTGTATTTTCTGAAAAGAAAATGGTATTTTAATCAAAAACAATTTTTTACGTGACCTGTGAATAAAATATAACACGCTTAGGTATTCTGAGCAAAACGAACTACAGTGATGAAAAATAGAAAAGTTCACTAGAAGGGCAATTAGAGGATAAGGTCGGGATCAAAGACCCTAAATGTCAATCAATCAGTCAAAAAGGATTCACTTATGTATAGACAATTTCTTAAGTCGTGCCTAATCATCAATATTCTATGAAACTCGTTTATGCCGCTACGAATACACCGGCAAAGCTCCCTCTTGGATATATCGATTAACAGAGGAGAAAACCTATTATCTGTAACTTCCTACTTATACTTGCTATTACTTTTTTCTTCTCCTGTAATTTGTACTTGTAATTTATACGTACACTTATACCTTCATTGTAGCATATAATATTATTACTACTTTACTAAGGCCTTTTCCATTAATTTTTCAAACGAATACAGTAGACGTTATAAACACGAACTAAAATATAAATCGATTATTATTTTTTGAAATTTTCCAAAATTTTAAAACGCGTAACAATCATCCAAAGTAAAATGTAAATGGACTAATATCAGAAGAGCTTTTCGGAGCCACATCCGCATACAAAAAATAATTAAGTTGAAAGCAAATATTTGGGAGCTATAAAAATTCTTACGTACTCGGAAAAATCTAAACATCGAGTCAGCAAATATATATGGTCTTTCTCTCATTTTTTGTTTGCTCCCCAGCTTCCCCTACTGTGATATCCCTGCCAGAGTAAACAGGCCTTCCTAATGACGCTGCGTATTCAGCCTCCGAAATATTTCTCATTTCATTTTTCACGACTGTCGGCAACGACGCCGGGAAGGACGCAACAGCCTGCGCTCACCGCTGAGAAATTTATCACCTGACTTCTGCTCTCCTTAGCTCGACTCGCATTCTGTCCGGATAACGAGCCAACAAGAGAGATGAGCCGCCGGGGGGCTAATACCTCTATAGGTAAAGGGAAAGTTTTACAGAGCCGCTTTTTTGTATTTACATATTCCTTACTTATGATGAAATTTATTGGACACTCTCACCAAATTCAACCTGGTGAATTATAGCGTAAGCCAGAAAATAAGAAATGTGGATCTTTTTTTTTAACAATCTTTGGCTCAGATAGAATATGTCAATATTTTTTCATAAAATAAAGTGGCTGCATGGTTAGGCCAGTTTTCAGCTTTAGCCCAGAGTAAGTTCGAAGGTACAGGTGCAGAAGCTCAGTCTCGCAGTGCGGCTAAATCCATAAGATTAGAAGAAGAAAAGTTTCAAGTGCTATTACAAAAGTTTTTCTGGAATATGAGAATTACGATGTTTGGCTGAAAAAATCAGTTAACCAACTAATCTTAAGGTTCAATGCGAGAAAAAAACATGCATACTAGAATTCTATTAGTTTGACCGAGCTAATCTCGTTTTTCAATGTTAGACCGAAATTCAAGCGTATTTTTCAATTTCTTGGATTTTTGACATGGCGAATAAATCACAGTTAAATTTTGAGCTGTGCTCCCGTAGAAAAGCCATCTCACGTCGAGACGACTTGAGCCGTGTTCTTCAATCTATCAGTTTCTCTCGATTATGTTAGTCTGACGTTAAAAGAGGTTACCTTGAGGGCTTATTCCTTAAACTTAAGGAATAAGCCCTCAAGGTATCTTGAGCTGATTGAATGAAGAAGTTGGCTTGACAAACTTAGACAAGTCAAGTGAAAAAACGAGCTTTTTTGTTTTCTCGTACAAAAAAAAATAAATATAAAATCGTTTTGAACAATTGTTATTTTGCTAAATAAAAATATGAAAATTGATAAATGAAGTACAAAGGCCAAGAAGTTATCTCTCTCGTATTTCGAGAAACAAAAAGTTAGTTTGTTATGCTAATGCATTTAATGAGCAGACATTTTCTCGTTTGTACTCGTTTTTCTCTTTTTTTTTTGCAAGAGGCCACGATAACGAGGGTCGGTCTCGTCTCGTGACGTCTCATTCAGGGAAGCACAGCCAGATCTGGTACAGCTCTCGCTCTCCAGTCAAAAAGCCACGAGCTTTACTCCTTTCTCCGCAGAGTCGACCTAGTCACGGCCTTTGAATGCCTGGCCGCACTTCAATTCAGCCAGCCGAATAATCTCACGCAAATTGACGTAAGCAACGATTGATTATCGCGAAAATCCAGTTATTTATGGGGAAGGACCTTCTTCTCCGTTTCGCCTTAGATTCGTCCTTGAATAAACCTAGCGAGATGCGTAATACGCACTCGTGGATTACAGCTGCTTGCGCATTGAGGTTACGGGCTGTGTGCTTAATAATACAGGCTCTGTCTGCTCGCGGGCTAATTGCGGGCGAAACATCGGCGCTCCTCGGCTGGCTTTTCCTCTTGCTCGTGAAAAATCCACGTGGCCGCGCTGGTGGTCTGTGCCTAGGCTAGCGATTAATCTTTCGACTCGAGCCTGTCGCTGGCGCGAAACACACTGCTCAGCCGCGCTAGCAGCAGGAGCAAGCAGCAGCGCAACGCCCCCTTCGTCGTCGGCCGTAAATTTACTATTTCTCCCTCCTTCGCCTGTAGCTACAGCAGCAGCAGCAGCAGCAGCAGCTCTCCACACCCCGTCCGCCTCCTCCTCTTGCCGGCGGCCAAGCTGCAGCTGGCCGGATTTCCGAAGGCTCCTGACAGCCCCAAGACGCGTTAAAACGCGGCGTAGGTACAAGCCCTCGCGCTGCCGCTGTTGCGCCCTAGTCAGCTATAGCCCCCGCAAGTCACGAGAGCGGCGATCCATTATTTTTTAAAAGTGCAAGTTGCCCCCGCCAGCTCGCGCCCCTTTTTCTTTTCTTTACCCTTTTTTCCGACCTCTCCCCCACCGATGCAAGTCCGGGGCTTGGCTTACAATGAATTGCTGTAACACTTGGGCTCATTAAGTTATATACGTTTCAGAAGTTTCTTTCTTATCTCAGCCCTGCAATCTTGGCAATTCTTCGTGGGCAAATAAAAAGCAGCGACGTTAAAATTATGAAAACAAAAAGAGCGCAGCTAAGTCGTTAAGCTAATTTCTTTTTGTTTATTTTTTTTACTCCCGGTAATTACATAATTGAACTCTGTTATTTTTTTCTTGACTTTTAAGTTTTTGCCGTGGCAAACAAAAAGTTCGCACGCTCGGGAGTGTATCGTGTGATGATGACACGAGTCTCTGGGTCCATTACCATTTCATTTCAATGAAAATTGTTTCTCGAGTGCAATCGAAACAATGCAACTTCTTTCCGGGTGAAAAGCAAAAGAGGTCGTAGAAAGTCGTTGGAAAAGGACCAATTTTGGGCCAAGTACACTTTGGCGAATGTTTCGCGGAAAAAATAGCCGAGCAGTGCATAAACACTTGCCGCCAGGGATTCAAAGCGATAAAAGCCTGGGGAGGCCGGGTGGGGCTTGAAATTCTAGTTCTTTAATTGTAGCGATGGTGATTAAAGCTAGTGTATCGCTCATTCAAAGGCGAAAGATCGATGAAACTCCAAGAATTTCGTTTTTGGAAACAAACATTCTCTACCATATAATTTTTCGTGGAATAAACAACAGGTGTGTATCGTATAATTAACATGCTTCTCTTAAAAGTTTGGTTAGTGCAGCGAATGCGAGTTCATTAATTAATCAAACGAAAGCAATACCATTTAAAATTATTTGTTTTCGCACTGTTTGAGCTATATACAATAGTGAAAAGCTATTAAGCGCAGAAACAAGACGTTTGCTTTAATGTACATCCAAGGCGCGAAGCGGAAGGAATGTGTGTCAAACCTTTACAGTAAACTTTTGCGTCAATCTCTCGCTAAATTTACATCAAAGCTAATGTTCTTTACACATGGATAATGTACACCGCATCAATAAATTATTTTTGTTATTTCTAAATAAAGCTTGGTGAGAAAAATTGTTGGCTTTAAATCGATAGTGGTCGACGTGTAACATTAACCAAAGTCATAAGTAAATGCGTTTGAACTTGTGATTATAGTTTGAAAATTAAAAATAAACGCAACTATGAAGAGAAATATGATAAACTTTCTTTTCCTGGCAATTTAATTTAAACCTCTATATAAAAGATGCAATTTTCGATAAATTAAAATTTGTACTTTATCCAAACAAGCCTAGGCAAAAAAAAATTAAAATCGCTTTTCCGTATTTCCAACGTTTAAAAACGCCAAAATCGAGTTGTAGGAGAAAAGAAAGGAAAGGAAGGAAGAAAAGTTTAAAGCGGATGTAACGCTGTTGGAGGCTATTGAGCGTTGAGTGTGTAAAGCTAGAGGAGCATCGAGAGAGAGAGAGAGAGAGAGAGAGAGAGAGATCCCGAGAAAAGCGCTTCCGCAGTGCTGGCTCCGATTAAAGTTCTTCCAAGCCACTGGCTCGTAATATTGTGTCCGACCTTCTACGCACTTTTAACCGAGAAAGAGAGAGAGGGTGCGACGAAGGGGCGTAGCGCATAGATACCGAGATAAAAAATAGGAGGCCGTCTCGGTGGAGGAGAGAGAGAGAGAGAAAAAAAAGAAGAGCGTTAATAACGTCGGCCGATGACGCGGCGACGGCGATCAATTTTTCACCCTGCCTCGGCTTCGTGGTTTGGATAAGCGACCGCCGACCGAGACGCGCGAGTAAAGGGTGTACACACGGGGCCGGAGGTAGGAAGGACGTAAAAATAAAGCGGCCTTCGGTATTTAACGAGACTGGACGTGCGGGATGAAATTAAAGCCTTGGCTTTTCTCTTCTTACTCGTCTTACTTTCTTCTCTCTCTCTCTCTCTCTCTCTCTCTCTCTCTCTCTCTCTCTTCATCGCGGCTTCTCCTTTATTACGAGGGATAATCTTCCGGACAGCCACCACCGCCTCCTCCTCTCTTATCCTTCCGACCGGTACAAGCTCGGTTATTGTTATTTTTGTCTGCGGTATTGTTTTGCGCCGCAGCAATCCGAACTTTTCACGGGATTGTTTTAAATATTAATTGTCACTTCACACGCTTGACAACATGAATTAACGCTTGTGAAATACTTTTTTCCCAGAAGTCTCAACCGTTTGACCATAAAATCATGATAATTTTTTAAATTTGCTTGTATCAACAAAAAACTCCACTCGGAAATTAATTAATCATCGCGACGGAATTCACTAGGGCAAATTACAAAAGTTTTTTAATCAAATTCGCACGACCAATAAATTAACATAAATTTTAATTATAACAGCGCAACCAGTGTAGGACAATTAAATGACATTTTTCAGTCACTTCTTAAAAACTACGGTGTTTAATGTAACACGAAAAAAAAACAAAAGAAGTGTGTGTGTCGAGCGAAGTTTCATCTAGCGCCTGGAAGAAAGTCGATCATAAACGTTATTTTTGTCGCAATGTAATTTTATGATGTTTTCCGCCACCTTATTGTTACGTTTATACCTTTTACTATCAGCAGCAGCTACACGAGCAGAGAGCCACCTTGGAAAAGCGCAGAGTCAATCGAGATGACATTTACGAAATGAAAAATAAAACTGTCCTCGCAAATATCGTTAAAAGTTCGACAAGCGCGCGTTAAATTTTATTTCCCTCCAAACTTTTACCTCAAAGTTTCAATTTCGAAAAAATTTCGTCCAAGCACTCCCACGTGAAACATTTGCATAAAAAAAAAGAAAGAGAAAAAGAAGGCATTCCAAGTTATGGCACGGCATTTCAAATAACAGCTCTCTCGTAACTCCGAAAGGGCGGCGGCTATTTTCTTTGTTAAAAAGCGATTATCTCGAGCGAAATTGGCCACAAAATAACAATATGGAGCGATAATAGAAGCCCGCGAGAGAGAGAGAGGGAGAGAGCATTAATTTCATCAAAGTACAATCAGGATAGATTAAAAAAGAACCTTAAATTACATCGGCCGCCGGTGGTGCACCTACCTCTTTTTCCCCCCTTGCGCAGAAGAGAAAGAGAGAAAAAAAACGAAGGAAGGCTTATCGCGTAAGTAAGAAAGCCTCTTTCTCGTTACACTGCAATCCTCCGGGGCGAAGCACCGGGGGCCAATGCTATCTCGTACTAGACGTCCGCGCGTATGTGTGTGTATAGCCGTACGTTCGAGCAGCCGGCTAGAAACGTCTGCTCTCGGTCGCTAAGAAATCGACCGCTCGTTCGGCCACCTAAGTTTCCTTTTCTTTCTTCTTCGATCTGTACCCGCCATTTTTTCCTTCGAAAATTATGACTCTTTTATTTACTCAACTCCTATAAATATCGACAGGTTGTCGATTCAAACCCGTGAAATTCGTTGCTCTCTTTCTCAGGCTCGGCTAATACTTATTGAATCCAGCAGGCGTATCATCCGTACAGCAACGATACACCGATAGCAGGGGAAATCCCCAAGTCGGTAAACAAAATCCCCGGATTAATTAACACGCATAATCGGTCGACCGGACGTAGCCGACTAATGGCAATCGGATTTTTAACCAATGCGGAAAATGGAATCCCAGGTGAATCGAGTAGTTGGTATTAAGCTTCTAAAAAGCGTTGACTAATCCTCGGCCGCATAGGTACACGGGGCGAAGATAAAACCGCGGCTGCTTAGCTTGCAGGTAAGCCGAGCGTATGTGGCACGCATAGAGCCGACAACACGCCTCCTCCTTCTCGGCTCGCCACCCACTCACCTCTCCCTTCCTCCTTCTCCCCCCTGCCGACGTACTCCGCAGCCTATTGTTTCTCTTACTCCAGGGCCGCGCTGAGGGTGTAAGGGAGAGAGAGAGAGAGGCGTTGCCGGCGACACGACAGAATCTAATTAAATCGGCCGTACAGGGGCGCACAGGCTGGGCCGAACAACCTGCGCTACCTCTCGGTGTCTATCTCTTGCTCTTCCTACAACGTCGCCTCACCGGCCCCGCGTAATTGATTTCGGAGCTGTATTATATGGACGCCATCGACGCACTTTTTATTTTTCCCGCTGAATATTGCTTCGCCACTTGTTTATTCTCTCTCTTCGACTTTTTAGGGATCACTCGTTAGTGCGCGCGACTTGTTGAAAAATGAGGGGATTTTATGTGCTGCCGGGATTTGATGCGCTGCAGGCCAGTCGAACAGATAAATGGGCTTTAGTCAAAAGCTGCTTAATGAAGCTTTGGCGTATTGATATTATTTTTTGTCGAGCGATAGGCTGGCGTGAATTACGACCGTAAATGGAATATTATTTTAATTACAATCTGTTAAAATAACTGTTAAAATACGTAATACTGGTATATCCATTGGGTATTACTTTAATGCAGCTAAATCGCGCCTGATAGCCAACAAGCTTGGCAATCAATTCATTATGTTCGATCGGCAATCCATAGCAATCTCGGTATTGAATGGTAATCGCGACCGCACAGGAAGAGGATCATTCGAGCGCTAAGCACGCGTGAAAAGACAATCGGAAAATCCTTCGGCTAATTCATGACGCTTGCCCCGCGCTTTTCGACGACGTCTCGCATATTGTCACGTAGAAAAGCTTTGCGAGCCTTAGGAAGTTGGCGCGCGGCTTCTAATGGATTATACTCGTCTTGAGAACCGGAGAGCTCTCTCTCTCTCTCTCTTTCTCTCTGCTCAGGACCAAGGGAATTCGGCTGATTTGCATTGATGAGCAAAATTGGATTTTCCGAGCTCCCAGCTTGATAACACTTGCGTCATGCGGGGCCTTTGAATTTTGACGAAAAAATAATTGGGTTACAGGATGAAAAATTGATGGGACAAAAATTTACTGATTAAAATTCATCGAAATTTGCGAATTTTTAACAGAAAGTTACATTATTCGGGTCAGTGAGCGTTGGATTAAAGAAATGGCTTTAACAATATCCTACAACTTTGCCAATAGTACATTATTTTTTAATGATCAGCAAATATTAATATTTCTTTTATTGATATATAGATCGTAAAAGAACGAATAAAATACATTTGATTTTCAAAGTATAAACGAACCACAGTTTCAACGTCGGCTTGGAAATGTATTTTCTACTTAAAAAGTCGATTCAGTGTAAATAACAGATTAACTTCGCGAACATTTTGTAAATCCAGAATTTAAATAATACCTTTATACAAAAACGTTATTTGCAAAATTCGATTGTCAACAAAAATCTCCATTAAACCTTTCCCCTAAAAAAACACAAAATGAAAAAAAAACAGAAGAGAATACAGCGATCAACACTTTCGTCCTTAATTAATAAAAAAAAGTAACCTAAAGCTCAAACGAAACATTCGATTTCCATACTCGCGCAAACACACACAGCATAAGTATTATCAGAGCGCTCGAAGCTCTGAAATAAAAGCGACCATCAAAAGCAATCCATTCGGATATATATCCATGGGCCGGGGGCGTTCATTCGATCCGGCGAAATCCGGTGGAAATGCAAGCGCGAAGAATCGACGCGTCAAAAAATCCGGCGCGGATTGGCAAACACACTCGAGCCCTTGGAAGGCCGATCCAATCAGTCAGTCGAAGCGCGACTAATCGACGAATATTCACACATCGGGCCACTTGCTTTTAAATGCATTACAATGAGCGATGGTACAGCGGCGTAAGGCGGGGGTGAGGCGAGAGAAAAATCGCGCCGGCTTCGTAAACATACTGCGCTGCGCTTCGCGGGAGACAAATTGCATTTTAACGAGGACGAACGGCGCTCCAGCTTGCTTGGCCGCCTTTATCGCGAGCCGCGATTATTGCGTGATTGCGCCCGGGTAATCTTGTCCGTTGCAAATTAACTTATGGATTTCCGGGCGTTTTAGTCGGGATGCCAACGCATAAAGGAGCATCCTCGAATTAACGAGCCTTTGTTTTTTCAACGCTGCAGCCGCGTTTCGTTGGGGCTTTCAATGTTTCAATTTCGAATGGAAACGGATGCGTCGTAACGGAAATTGAGATTTTAGGTTACAAAGTGAAATAGCAATAAAGCACAATCTCCGTGATGAGCCTTTACGCTTTCGGATCGTTGCGCTTTCGATCTACTTGTTGATAGCGCGGACGCTATTTTGCTCTGTCAAAGAGTTCGATTCTTCCTAGCGCCGGGGCGAGCTATCGCAAGATTTTCGAGTGCGCAATGAAACTTACTTTCTGGCTATTGCATTTCAAAAGAACATACGCATCGCTGGAAAATCGATAGAATGTCTCGGCCAGCATTTTCAAATAGTTTTATCTTTACTGGCTCGCCATTTAAACTCTCGATACTCGTTCGCCCAGCCTTTGTGTTAAAGGAATATATAATATTTGACTCGCAATCTTTTCTTTTCAAATATCGTTAAAGATAAATTGCTTCGATTTATTTTAATTGGCTTCGTTTGTAACGCGATAAGTTAAATGCATTAAAGTTATGAGATTGTCATACGCGTTTAATTACACATCAGAGTTTACCTTATAAGACAGTATTACAGTTTAAACGGCCTGTTGCCAGCTCCATAAACATCAATTATCATGACTCGGAAAAAAAACGTTGAGCTATTAGAAAGAAACAATACACATAAATTTTCGACTTGAACTTTTTAACTTAACTGGCTATAAACTTCCTTTCAACCCTATTAAGGACTTTTCACACATACAGAACAACATTAACGTGACAAAATGTTCTTTGAAAGTACAGTTATTGGAATTAATATATCATTAAGTTTAAGCAATCACTTTACTCAAATATTTCAAACAACGAAAAGCCAATTTCACCCAAATTCCGTTACAAATTCGACGAATAAAGTCCGTCAGAGAATGACCATTACAAAACCGAATTTCGTAGTATCCTCGGCATTGAGAATCGAATCCATTAGGGTTTATTTGAAACGCTTTAAACCGATCGGCTTTAAGTAGTCAATAAGCTTATTTATAGTTTTGCGGCTTCCCTGAAGGATTGCGCTCAAGTCAATATTAAGCGAAATTTTTGTTTCCGAGTGCGAGACAATGAGCTCAAGAGAGATTCGTCTGTTTATAACAACTGGCTTTGCAAGGACTCCCAAGGCCGCCTAAGCCCCTTTGTTCTCCCGCGCTCCTCCTAGTCTATGAATAAAGATATATTTGTCCGGATATAATCTTCAACGGAGTTGCTTACGAGTTTGAATATTTGTGCGTTGAAAGCTGAAAACTACAGGGGGAACAACAAGAGCCACGAGGCAGAGTAAATATTTGCGATCATCGACAACGGCACGAGGAGGGCTGCTGCTCCTCGAACAATGGCCACGGGGAAGGAGGGAGGATTTCGCGCGCGGGTAATCCGATAAAAATTCAGAGCCAGAACATATCTCGAGAGAGAGGGCCGTTACGCGATGACAATGGATATGGCACGTAACGATTCTTCACTTGACGTAACGGTCAGGCTTTGAACGGTGCTGCGTGCGGGGCATATGCACGAGCCGTGAAAGTAATCGATAACAAAAGCCGCGCATAAAATTCTAGGAGCTACGATAGAGAGAAAACGAGAGAGAGATATGTCCTTTCAAGCCTTGGGCTTTGTGTGCGGCGATCACGTTTGGAATTGCGTTTTTGGCCCTGCTCCAGGCTTGAGCTTGCAAAAAGCTCGAGGTCAAGGGAGGAAAAGCCCGAGAGAGAGAGAGAGAGAGAGAGAGAGAGAGAGAGAGAGAGAGAGAGAAGTGGAGGCCCGGCTCCGTGTGTGCGCTGAAATGCGCTACTCTCGTTGTTTGTCCAGCCGAGGAGCTGTATTTTTTTCTTTTTCCCGACCCTCCCCCTATCCTCAGAAAAGCTAGCGCGCCCTTTGCACTGCAAACACCTCGACCCTTGTGACGCTTGGATGCTTTTACTTTTATTCTCCCCCTCCGTCTTCTTCTATTTCCTCTTGGATCTCTCGAATCTATTTGTTGCGAGAGATATTATATCATTGAGTGAAAAGCATCCGCTGAAGCAAATTCG
Organism: Anagyrus pseudococci; assembly: GCA_030522585.1. Lineage (NCBI taxonomy): Eukaryota > Metazoa > Arthropoda > Insecta > Hymenoptera > Encyrtidae > Anagyrus > Anagyrus pseudococci. The sequence continues at coordinate 96,229 of JAPYYQ010000010.1, read as the reverse complement.
AAAATTCCCCCTCACCCTAGTTTTGAGTTAGTGTCGACCCAGTGTTTTACGAAGCTCGATTCTAAATTGCTGGCTACGCTCAGCAGCAGCAGCAGCAGCAGCAGCAGCTAGGGAAGAATAAGAAAAATAAATTCATTTCCACACCGATTTGCATTTGAGCGAGCGGAGTAGTAAGTTCCCCCTCCTTTTCCGTGCATCTCCGGCAACTTGTAAATTACGGCTGGGATTTGCCCGTTGCCGCTGAAGTAATTATCGTAACGGGCTCGAGGGCACGTTGAGTCATTACGATCCTAGTCAACTTCCCCCCGACTTATCTTACCGATCTATCGCTAGTCACTTGGGCTGGATAATTTTTTCTACTGCCAAGCTTGAAAACTAGTTTACTGTATTACAGCTTGTATTGTACGTCACCGAGTAAAATTGGGGCCGAGAGCTATATGCAGAAATGTAATAAAGCTTTTTTTGTTTTTTGTTTTTTCTTTCAGAAGAAGCGTTGAAAAAAGAGAAAAAGCGCGAAGAGGAGAGATAGCGGAGAAAAATCGAGGGTAAAATTTTAATTCCATTTCGCGTCAAATGCAATCAACGTCGAAAGTCCTTTACACTGGTAACCGAAGGGGGCGCGTACACGCACGACTAGTTGCTAAACAGGTTGCCGGACGCGGCGCCGATGAGCCGAATGAAATTACGTTAATCGAGTTACAATGCGACGCCGCCTCATTTTGATTACACACATACGCGAGAGCGCGTACGCGGCCCAGGCTCGAAAGCTGGAATATAATATAATGCGAGAACTCCAAACGTATTTGCAAATCGAATTGCAACTTTGGCTTTTAATTAGAAACTTCAATGGCAACATGGCAATTCAATATTGTTGACGGCTTTAATTTTATAATGCGGCTCTTTATTACGGTATGAACGGGATGAAATGAAAAAAAAGTTGTTGTCTTTGTTGAATTTTTTTGGGATAAGACGACTAATCGATCGAGTAGGGCGTTAATATATCACGAGCGTTGAACTCGATTTTTTTTATGGTAATTAAACGAGAGTTATAAGTGTGAGCATAAAATTTTTAATTGCAGGTATTTACAGACTTATCGCCGCTTTTCTTTCACCTCGAATCTCATATTAGTTTTATGATTAATTGCGCGATTAAGGCTTTTTATGTTTTGCATAATCGTTATGTTATTTTAATTGATGTGAGCATTTTAGTTAAAGAATAATAAAATTAATTATGGCGCGATGGATTTAAAATAAATTGATAATATGATCCAACAATACGTGCAGTTTTTACAACCGCAGGTATTTAATGGAATTTTTGCATCCAATATAATTTATTATATTGAAATAAGTAGAAATTTTATTTTTTAATTTGAAAAATTTGTTTGCCAAAAGCAAACAAATCAGAAAGATCACGTGCAAACGAAACTCCGTAAAACGCGTAAAATTAATGAAATTTGAGTAACTCGTGGCAATTTATGAAGATCGATATCGCCGTCATCGTAATAAAAATTCAAGGATTGTAAAAGGAACGACAAATATCTAGTTGCTCTCATTTTCATTAAATTTACATTTAAAAAAAAAAAAAGGAAAAAAGAAAAAATCAAACAAAGCATGCGTAAGACTTCCGAGAACATAATTAAATTTCTTATTTTGGCCTCGAATAGCAAACTGCTAAATGAAGCCATCAATCAAAAATACCATAATTCACAAGCTGCCACATGGATGCGCGTAGTTCAAACAGGAAATTCCCGAAATAACAGCGTAAACCGGAAAACCATAAAGCCTCGGCTGAATAAGCCATTCCTAGCATTTGTCCGGCGCTTATCCACGAGCGGTAGAAAAAAATTTTTGCCTTTTTTAGCTTAGCGCGGTAGAAAAAGAGAATGTCACTATACAGAGGGACTTGATTATCGCGCCCAGTCCCGCAATACTCGTGGAATCTCAACCGAACGTATTAATGCTGTACGTGCAGTGTACAGAGCGCATTTGCATGAGCTTCGCGAGAATGCGGCCCGCTATTCTAATTCTAATCCACCTCCCTCCTCCCCAATGTTTTTAATTCAAACGTAAGGGGAGGGTGAAACGCTTGGCGCTACACGATACATTTTCCCTCGCCGCGATGTTTTCCATTCGTTTACGCGCTACGTCGTTTGTGCCACCCTCTTTCTCTGGCCATATTTCTATTAGCCAAACGAGGGTGAGAGCGTAGGAAGGGCTTGTGGACCAGGAGAAAAATTTGTCGACGCTCTCGACGATTTTTGAGAATTAGTTACGCCTCGAACGCTTGTGTTCGACAGGCTTTTCTATTCCCTGGAGAAATTTATGGGAGAGCCAAGAAGTGCGGGGTGAAAGTCAAGCGATCGTAATTCGGAGGGCGGCCACGTGCCAAGAAGTGTTTTCGCGGAAGCTCGTAAGGGAGAGAGAGAGAGGGAATTCATGCGGAAAGGGAGAGATAGTTTGAGTGGCTCAGATTTCGGGGGACTAATATTTTCCTTTTCAATTGCGCGACACACTTAATTCCTAGTGTTTTTCTCGAAATTTTTATTTATACGCTCCCCAGCATTTTTCAGCGCTCGATCGATCACACCTGTGAAGTACGAGCGACAACAAAAACTCGTCACGAAGACGCATGGAGCTCGAGAGAATTACACGAAAATTCATTGCGAGAAAAGAGGATAGAGACAATGGTAGTTATGAAGAAAAAGGGTCGCGGAAACTAGTGGCAGAGTTGGAGTCAACATCATTTAGCTGGGAGGTACATACGAGCAAGCCGGAAAGAGAATGACTTATTCAGAGCGAGTCTCTGATGCAGCAAGAGCGGAGCAACAGTAGTAGCAGCCGGCAGCCCGCCTCGAGCGCCGGAAGGGAAAAGACGGTGGCGTGCGGCCTTCATCGTCGCCGCGCGTATATGTGGAGCAGGCGTTCAAGAGGCATCTCTCGAGCCAGTGCCGCCCTAGCCACTCGCGCCCCAGCCGAGAATGCGTGCTGGATCGATGGGCCGCAGAGAGAGAGGGAGACGAGCCCGGCTGCAAGCGAAAGCCTCGAGAGGGACACCGGGGCTGCTCCGTCTGTGTACAAACCCCACACGTAAGAGCCTCTCTCTCTCTCTCCCTCCCTTCTACCTCAACCCTTCTCTCTGATGGATGATGGGGGTCGCCGCCGCGTGTGCGCTATTGGAAAGTTGCGGTCGACGGTTAATTGGTAGCGGGGCTTTGCCCGCCAAAGCAGCGCCCCTCCGTCAGCCACACACGCACACACACGGAATAACTCGTTGTCTCTCCTGGCTCCTCTCTCTGTCTCTCCTTCTCTTTTCCTGTCGCTCGCTCTCTATGCTGCGTTTGCCAGTTTTCTGAGAGAAACTTTTTTTTTCTATTTTTATTTTTCATCGAGGCATCAGGAAAAATTTTCATGAATTTTTCGGCGAGGCTTTTCAAACTTTTTGATGGACTATTTGTTGACGGCGTGAAGTAGTCCGAAAATTGGAACTATCCTTTTTTTTCCCCTCTTTATTTTTCTTTTTTTTTTTATGCGTACGTGTACATGCGCGGGATAAATGAGATCAGTAGAGAGTATTCGCTGAAATAGAATATGTTTTCAAGTGCTCTATCTCTCGGTTTTTGATTGTTTTAAAGTGTTTGGCTCTCGGGCGATGCAACGCAAAACGAGCTATTTTTAAAATGAGCCAAGCCGAGATGGAGGTTTAATAGTGGGCCACGAGGGACTTGCAAGTCGCAAGTGAATTTTCGTCGGGTTTGTCTGAGAGTACTTATAGCCGTTAAAAGCTGAAAAGTCTGCTTCTGCGTGTCTACCAAAATAAATTATTTTCCCTCTTTAACAACATCTCATTGACTTAGCGGATTTTATTTTTATTTTCTCTTATCTTTTATCAACGAAACATCGTTGTCTTTGTAATATCGATTTTTGCAAGTTTCATCCGACGTTACTGCCAGACTAAGCCAAAAAAGTTACTTTTATATCTGTAAAAAGGATTCCGTAATACGGAAGTAAATCAGTTTGAATTTGACCGATTTAAAGTTCAAACTTTGCCTGCGAAATCCCTCGCGGGACTTAATAAATTTTCATTAAGTAAAAGAATCCGCGGGCGCATTGAAAATCATCGACGTCCAGCGGCTCGCTAGTAAATTAATCTCTGCCCCGATAACTTTTGTAACAGGATGGAAGTACTTTAGGAGTACGCTTTAACGTTATTTTATCGGCCGGCGTCCAACGCTATAAGTCTTTCGCTAAAATTACTTTAATCCGGCAAAGAAAAGTTTGCATCCATTATGGGTTTCGGGTGTGTATGCTCATGAGGGCTCTGTATGAAAAACATCAATTTCACAGAGACATTTTGGTCGGCCTGGAAACTTTTCAGCCCTCAAATCGTTCTTATCGTTCCGTCTTTATTTCAATCGCCTGATTTACATGTATTACACAGCGACGAAAGAGGTATATTTTCGGACGCGACTTCCAAGGATATTGCCCGAAACTTTCCAGGCTACGAAAACAAAACTAATGCCGCATTAAACAACGTATAGTATACGCGAAATATGAGAATTGTACGAGATAACGCGCGTCCGTACTGCACTCAGTAGAAAGGTATCACTACTCAATGTTTATTTGCAACTAAAATTTATCAACTGCTGGTAAAAAGTTTGATATATCAATAGACAAGTAATTAAAAAAAATTAACACACAAGCGGTCAAGCGCCATTAACCCAGAGGCAGAACAATACCAAGTTCCGACGCGGAAATCGTGTAAAAAAAGCATGATATTCGAGGCCGTAATCAGGCGAGGGTAGTAGATCGCGCGCACTGCCCCGAGAGAAAATGCAGTATTTAAATAACTAATCGGACTACGCGAAATCCTGGAGCCGAGAATCTCCGAGCTCTCGCGGACAAGGAGAAATCCGGTCGGCGCGTGCCTGGGCGGAAGCCGAAAATGGTCTGGTTAATTATCAAAGAAGCAGCCCAGGGCTTTCTCGAGCTCGGCAGAGGAACGAGAGTAAAGGGAAGCGAGCGCGCGCGCGTGTGTGAGAGCGAGAGGGGGAGGCCGGTGGAATTTAGCGCAAATACTGCGAGAAGCCGCGCGTCCGATTCCAATGGCTAATTGCCGTGGCAAGCGCCACGGCGGCGGCGGCGGCGGCGGCGGCTCTCAAATCCGGTCGCGTAATATTAATGCAAGCCTGGCCTTTCTACCTGCCGAGGAGGTCAAGTCCGTATTAAACGCAATTCATACCGAGTAATTTCCCATAGAATCCCGCTACACGTCTTTACTTTTCCTCCGGCCTGAGGCCGCTTTATCACTTTATTCCCCCAGATCAGAGGGAATCTCCTTTCAATGGGATTACTTTGTGTTTGATAAGCTGTTGAGCATTAAAATACTCGGGCTGGCATTAAAAAGAGGCGCTGGCGTGAAAAATGGATGCTCATTAGCCAGCTAAAATGAGGTTTATCATTCGTTTGGCTGGCGTGAAAAGGAAGCGGACAAGGCCGAAATCGCATTCCGCGCACGTATATAGGAAACGCCCCGAAACGATCTTTCATTTTTTCGCGGACCATTACACGCGTCCGCGGAAGATTTGTCACGTTCACATTTTTTCATTTAATGCCTTATTGTAGTGCAACTTCGTTTCATTTTCTTTTATATCTTTTTTCTTTATCGCCAGAGGAAATGTATTGCGCCGAGACGAATCGTTTCTTGCTTTCCATTTGAGGTTCTATATACGAGCCACTTTATTTGAGTGAGTTTTCAAACGTATAAAGCTAAAATTAATAACGAAAGGCATTTAAAATGAATTTATCAAAATTAGAATTCATCAATATTAGTATATTGTATACAAACTTGGCAGTTATTGGGTCCGCGGAGTATCAGTAGAGACAGCCAGATATGGTCAGACGGCGTATGTTTTCGATGGACTTGAGCGAGAGCTAAAGGGGATTGTCTCGCGCATAGCATTATGCCTCCAGTTAAAACAATCGGATCGTTAGTAGGTTTCTGGAATTGTTCGCCACTATTACGCGAACAATAATAGAAGAGAAGGGGGCCATCTTAATGGAATGGAAATCGAATCGATTTCGGTCAGCGTGCGCTAAGCTGAATGAAACCCCGATAGGCGTGGAGAGAGGGAGAGAGAAAGAGAGATAAGTAGAAAGGGAGAAAGGCAGCAAGCTGAGAAATTGGAAGCAGACTATCACGCGATTTTTAAGCTATTAGCCTGTTTTCGAATTTAAAATGAAAAAAATGAAAATTTCGATTTTTATGTTCTAATTTTTTAAATCTTTTTTTATTACAGTTTCACGAAGCGACAGTATTCTAAGAATAAAATCAAGATGGAGGATCCGGAGTTGGTATCGGAGGTAAGCTAAAACTTTTATACTCGACTATGCGCGGCTTTCAAGTTTGCCACCAGCACACCTGGTCATTTTTCCTCCTTCGTCACTCGGTATAATTATGCAAAAATTGTCCCGTGGCATGCAGCGCTATTTTATGGCGCTCGGGCACTTACGCTAACCCCACACTCGCACACGAATACTCGCCGCCAGGTTAACTTAAATTCCTCCTTCCTTCGCGGATAATTGCTCATTTAATTTGCCTTTATTATGATTGCCCCTGGTGTTTGCGTCCTGGCGAAAAAAATAAAAAGTAGAAAAGAGGAAAAAGTCCAAGCGCGTAGTTTTCCCGTTTCCGTAATCCATCGATTTACGCGTAACCGAGCCCTACCCATCCAAGCACTATAAATTATAAGAAAAGCGTTTATTTGATTTTTTTCAATAATTTGAGACCGACGCGATTAAATGGTATCACGTCAGAAGCTAGAGTTGGATAAAACGCGGTCCATTAATAGCTGAGTGTCCGAAGACGAGGTTACGCGATAGCCCTTCCCTTTCTTCTATTTGTCTCGCATTCGACACGTATCTTCGGGTCTCACTTTTCTTTCCCCTAACATATCATTGGGCAATAATGACAAAAATACCAGAGTCAGGCATATATCGGGTGTATCGAGTGTAATCACTTGTCACTGGAATTTTGTGAATTTTCTTGAGGCATATTTTATGCCGACACGTGCGAGATTAAAAGTCAGTCTGCGTACGTAGAGCGAAGACAAACATGGTCGAAGAGTAAAATTAAAATACTGAAACATCTTGGGGAAAAAATTGAATTTACACGGATATTAAATTCCATCCTAAAAGCGCTACAGGTACGAATAAATTTCTATGTTATTTTATGCAGTATAATTGAATTTTATTAAAAGAATTCACGCTTATGGGCTGATCTCTTTCGAAGCGCTTATAAATCGCGTTCGCCTTATAACCATATGAAAAATGCTATATGAAAATATTTGTCGGAATAATATCTTTTACTCGAGACGGGTTAGATCCCAGCGGCTTTTTTCGCGAGAAATCCACGTTAACCCCTTGAAAAATACAAAAGTGAAAGGCGAAGCCGCAGATGGATTTTGTCCGTCCGTGCCCCTGAATCTGGATCTGCGATAAACCATTATTGTGGCCGAGCGAAAAATCGAAAAGAACGAGTCGCAAAAGGCTTTTCGTGAAAAATTTCCTTGAAGTCTGCAAATGATTTTTTGTGTCGCAGATCGATTGTTGAGCTTTTCCCGTTTTTCTGGCATTCTTTCGTTTGGCAGCGCGAGATAATGGTACAGCTTTCTATTGGTTTTTAGACTATGCGCTACATTGCACACCTGAAATTCTTTTTCTGTTATTACTTTCCTTTTTTTTTGTGATTTTGCTTTATATTTTCGCGAGAAATTTTCGCTGGGTTATTCACAGATTAAATTATCAGAAAAGCTGATTTAGTTTCCGGAGTTTTATTTAAAGAACTTTTATTTACCCAGTGATCTATAAAATTCTTTGGTTTATGGGAACTTGATATGAAGTATAATATTCATGACAGGTCAGGCATGCAATGTACCGAATAAACCCACCGTAGCTATCGGTTTTTTTTTCGTGCTCCTTAGCATAAAGTGATTTAACCAAATTACCTCTGTTTATCCGCACGACATTTGATACTTAAATAAAAAATAAAAGAGTATGTATAAAGTTGAATAAAAAATTTATGAAATAATTCAAGCTCAATGAATAATTAACTACAAGTGTTCAGTGTAGAGAATTATTTTAATAAAATTCCGAAGATTAAAGGTTATAAAAGAATCACACCAAAAATTTTACATTTATAGATCGATAGGTAAGTAAGAAAACGGAGTCTATACTTTGACAAAGAAAAAGCAAACAAAAAGCTGCACAGTTACGTATTCCGATCAATGGGAACAAACAAATCTCTGAAACTTATCGATTGTTCGTTTACGTTACAGTAGAGCTTGGAGGAGGGCGCGCGCATTTATATTTCATTGAGAACTCGCGCACTTACTCTGGCATCAGGTCAATCCCGTACACAAAACGACCAACTGCATATTCACTACGGGATCGCGTAATAATTGTACCATCCATAAAAGGGATTGTTAATGCTGGCTGCGTGTAAGAGACAATCACAGATTGAGCCGTATTAACGGACGAACTGCGCTAGCTCAGCTGAGGTGTTTCTTTTTCTTTATTTTTTTTTGTTTCATGAAATATATATACAATAGCTCTGCACGTGATGTGCTTGGGGCACGAAATGGGCGGGAGAAAAAACGAGATACGAGGGGGGGGGGGAGGGGGAACACGTGCTACCGAGGGTGGGGAACTTTTGGACATGCTTTCTTTGGAAAATTAGGACTCTGCAAAAAGTAAATTGTAGACGACGATGCTGCCGAATAACAAACAGACACTTGAAAGAATAAAGAATTTAGCTGTAGTAATGACATTATTTAAGTTTTATTTATAAATGCACCTTGTCTTTTATCAGGCTAGAAGAATATTTTGAAAAATAAAAAAGTCGGGATTTAAATAGAGCGCGCTGATTTTTTATTAGCCTATATTTTCTAGCTTAGAAATTAAATGAACCGAGCACAAATTTGTTTTAAAAGTCAATATTTTCGTGGTCTGGATTTTCCTTTTGTTAACTACCCAAATAAAGTTTATTCAACAAGTTTCCAAACATCAGTTGTTTGATTTCAAAGGTAATCTAATGTCGTATAAAGAACAAAGTTTATAGTTAACAAAGCACGTATTTTTGCAATTACCCTCGAGTAAGTGCTGGGGAAAAGTTTAATAACGATAATAATTTAAAAACTAAAATTAACGTAGTAACTCATGCGGCATCTATTAAGTGTAGCCCCTTGTATATAGGTATAGCCGTAAAAGTAACGATGCTATCGTAATTCAGTAAGATCTTATCGTAGTCGTACATTTAGAGACATAATGTGAACTTACTACGTATTACTATCTAATTTATCGGTAAATATCAATTGGTCCTTTTTGGTATTAACGGTAACGCATCAGACACGCACATGTATATTTAAACGACGCAAATAAGAAAATAAATTCCATTGATAACTTTTCTATATGTAGTAAAAACTTAATCAGAAAACTCGACAATAAAACCTAACAAGTTTTCGAAGCGAAAAAAACCTCAAAGTAAGCTATCGAACACAAAGGATTAAAAATAGGAAAAGACAAGAGTAAAACGTAGCAAGAATAGAAATCATAGAAGGAAAAAAGAAGGCGAAGAGGGAAAAAAAGGGAAAAAGACGCAGAGAGAGCGAGAGGCGTAGCGCGTGTGTCACTTATAAGCCGAAGCAAAGTACTTTCGGAAATCGATACTTGCCAAGTCTAGGCGGCTCAAGCGACATGTGGCTGTTATTTAGAAGCTCTCCACTCGATGTTCCTCCTCCTCGTCGAAGGGAGATTGACCGTTGCGCGCAGTATAGCAGCCTCGGCGGCGGCCTCCTTTTCGCGAGCGCCCTGATACAGACCGATCGCTCCTGTAGCCAACTCACGACGAGACGAGAAACATTTGTTCCTTTCAGTTCTCGTGAGCGTGAGATAATCGGGGACGACGCCAAGTGGGAGAAGATGATTTGAAGCAGGCAAAGAGAGAGAGAGAGAGAGAGAGAGGGAGAGAGTCGATCTGGGTCAAATCAAGCCGCGCTTGCCTTTGTATTGATGGAAATCGTAAATACTCCGCGCTTCGAATCTCTGGTATTAATATTCGTGATATGCATGTTATGTCGAAATATTCATGGGGGGTGAGGTTCGATATTCGAAACGGTCCGACTGCCAACTCGTCGTCGGGCTCGAAAACTCGAGAGGAAAAAAATGGCCCTTTACGCACTGGCGATAGAGTTGGGGAGGTGGAGCAAGGGGGGAGAGTGGCAAGCGAAACTGTCATATTTCAGAGCTTAACGTCAAAACTTTCCGTTACTCGCGGCTTGCACTTGAGCAATATTGCCGCAGCTAGTTCCAGCGCGACTATCGCGCCAGGGAACGCGGACAGCTCCGGAGCGTTGGGGTAAGGGAGGTAGAGAGAGAAAAAACACAGCGTCGCTCCCGATGGCATTGTCGTCGCTGACGGGCTGTCAGACAGTTTGCGCGCGGATTTCGCCGATCGTGCTTTATTTTTTTGCCCCCGCGTAAAAACTCGGCTGTGTACTTGGTTTGTCTTTTGTGTTTGCCGAGGCTCTTTCCAATGCCTTAGGGGTAGGAGGATGTTCGTTAGAAGCGAGATCCCAACTAACGCTGTTTTGTAACTTGCCCTCCGCGTTTTTTGGTTAATTGCTCTTGGGTCTCTATCTCGTATAGAGTGGCTTCGTCGTCTTGATTTTTGCCGGGCTGCAAATATTGACGCTACTGTAGCCGATAGTTTTTCGCTCGGCTTTCAAATTTTTTTTCCTTTTTTTCATCCCATTAAGCCAGCTCGCAAATAACGGTAGGGCGTTTTGTTTATATTCGAGACTTTTGGTACTGGGAAATCGACGTAAAGATGAATTATCGAGTAAAGCTTTATAACTATGATTTACGACTGCCCCATTCTGCGTAAATGGATTTCAGAATTTTTGCGTCACACGGGAAAAACCCTGTATTACAATTTATTGAAGTAATCCCTGTTTTATAATTAACCGTACGATAGGAATGCCTGGAAGAAGAAAAACGATACTTTGTTTAAGGCGATCAGCTCATTTCGTGCAACGGCTGTGCACGCTCGAGCTTTCGTTAATTTTATAACTAAAGGCGTCGGTGAGGAAAGCCGTACTGCTGCGCTTCGAATTTCTTGTTTTAATTGGAAAGGGTATCGTTAAGCGAACGCAAGATGCGCTCCGTTCAATGGAATTTAAGTAGAAGGGGAGAATGGATTTTTTATGATTCAACGAGCTTCGTACGCAGGTGTAACTTTAAAAAAACCATTCTTTTTGTAGACTTGATACGATTCGGTTTGTTTTATGACTCTGTTTGCTTGGGACTATTATTTGAAGGTTTTGACAACGTTTGATTAGCTTTTTTTTGTTTAACTTTGTTTGCTTATTGGATTTATTTGTGCAGTTAAATAATTAAACGAGATTATTTATGGAAAATGGACTCCTAGTGTGACTCGAATAATATATTATTTAAGCTTATTGTTATATATTGGACTACATTTAGACTGTAAAATATTAACGACAATGTTTAATGATTAATTTACTTTTAGTGTGAATATTGCAAAAATTAATCTGTTACACGTTGAGTTTGCTTTAATAAAAGAGTAATTAATTTGATATTGAGTTCTTAATCACAATTATATCATTTTAATGAGGTGGTAAAGAAGATATTTCATAAATTAAGATAAGGGAACACAGTATTATGCGCGAATAGAATTTCTCTTGAAAAGTAGTATACTAATTAAAGAAGTATTAGTCAATTACTCATTAAAGTTCTACATTTGAATGAATAATTTTACAAATGCTTGCGGATCGTTTAGTCGTACGAAATTTTTTTCAAACGTTACCCCAATTCTCGTTATTATTTTACAATTAAATTAAAATGTCACGAAAAATTCAACATTTTAGCCTCGGCGATATTTTATTTTCTTTCAATTTAAATGACAACGTTTTCTAATAATTTTATTGTTTTAATCCAATCTCTACTCCTCGCACATTCTCTTTTCAGCAATTAAAATTTTAATTACACGCGAAAATTCAAATTTAGCTCCCTCCCTCCCTCTCTCTCTTTTTTTTTAAAGCAGTTGCACGTGCACGCATACTTAATTAAATAATCCAATTATTTTAGTAAAACTAACACACGGGGAAAAAGGCGAACTAAAAACAGCAAGCCAATATGCGGACGCGTATAAACATGAGCTTCGCGCGCAAAATTGTTCGATTAAAAGCCCGTCGTATGAATATATACTTGCATTGGAAATTCGAGCCGCGCGTACGTCAGCAGCCCGAGCTTGCCAGCGCATACACAGATCTGCACGTATTCAAAGCCAAGATGCAGCTGCAGCGGGGCATAAATATAGCGGTCATTCCGGCGGGGATAAACGATTTCAACTTCACTCGTCTCTCGCGCTTCCAACTCGGCGCCGGACGTCCGTTTATAAATAACGCGATTGGCAGGCTGATCCGCGGGCGCCGATCTGCCGTCGATTCGATCAGCTTCTCCCGTCTTCTTTAGCCAATAAGCGCCGAGAGCTGTTTTGTCTCTGTTACAAGGCCTTTCATCTCCCAGGAGTTACAGAGGGCCTTTGAGTTATTGATCGGGCTAGCGAGAATAGCCGGGCTTATTTGATTGCCTCTCGTGGAATGCGAGTGGGAATTAAAGAATCGGATTATGCGCTCTCGAGGCTGGATAAATAATTTATATATCTCAGCGCTAGCGCCCTTCCCTCATATATGCTCGCCTCCCTCGATATCTTCCTACACCGTTTCCCCCTCCCATCTCTCGCGTGTGTGTTTGTTTCCTCGTGTCCGGCTGTCGATTTTGATTGCATTAGCTTAAAATATGGATGGGACACTGAATTTTTTATTGTTTGCCAGTAGCCCCGAGTCCTATTAGCGTCAATATATGGGACAATAAATAACCCAATGAAAATAGTAAATAATTTGATAAAATCTTGATGAATTTCGTTAAGGTCGAGGTGAGAGTGGACAAGTGTCATTAGGTAGGCTCGGAATAATTTGTCATGTACACGAAAATGTCGTTGCAACCTGTGTAGCAGGTGATTTTACAAACGATTTACAATCGCCACTTGCTAATCGTCTAGTTAGCATGTACCAAGATTCCTTCAATTTCTCGAATGGTAATCCTTTGCTTTTCTCACTTTCTCGAGAGTCGAGGCATAAATATTTTAGCATCAAACCTTGTCCATTTGATTAATTTTGTTTCTGCGCGCTTGTAACAAGCCGGTGCGTCTGGGGAAGTCGGGCGCCAGGAGACTCTCGCCTCCTCTGCTCGCGAGCGTACACGTGTACACTTGAAACAGAGCAGCGGCAGAAAGGAGAAAAATGATCCCTCGAGGAGCCAATATTTTTCCAATCCTGTCTTTGATCTCCCTCCCCTGTATTTGAGATGTATTCTCTTTTTTCTCGTTTTTTTTCATTTCAATCATTTAAATAGCCGTCGTTCCGAAACGATAACAATCCAAAGTGTTATACTCGAGTATAATGGATCTAACGATAATGAAGTAAGAGTATACGACGTAACGATCCGTCGAAAAAACTATATCCTCGAAAGGGCATCTCCGGTTTCAGCGTTTCTTCCTTCGTTTCTTCGCCACTCTCGTTCTCTCAGAGAGCCATATCCCATTATTTTCCACGGCCCCCTCCTCCCCCCCCCCCACGTATTCTCAAACGTCCTCGGCTCTTTTTTCTTTCAGTTTACTAGCCTCGTGGCGCCGGCGTTTAATGCACCCGTGAGGAGCGAAGAGCCGAGATGGGGGGAGGGTTAAAGCTCTACTGCGAGGGAGAAGATAAAATAAGAGAGGGAGCAGACGTGGCGCGGGAGTCAAGTTGCGTTTTATCAGGCCAACTCTCTCTTCTTCTTCTTCTTGCCGCGCGGATATTTTTCTCCAGGATAAGCCCCAGCCTCCTCCGACTTCGAAGATCCGGCTCGTCAGACGCTGTATAGATGGAGCTTGCGATTTCCTCGTTGCTCTCACGACTTCGAAATCTGACAGGGAGGAGAGAAGCGCTGTTGCAGCAGGCGGATGGTAACAGTGCCGAGCTGACGACTCGCTGTGATCTGAGCTTACTCTGGCTTTAACAAAGACTCCCACTTTGTCTTTTGCCGTGCTTTGACGATGCCCATTTCCAACGGTATTACTTTTGTTTTTGTAAGATAATAAGACTTACTAACTGTTTGAATTTATGTTTTTTAAATGGTACGGTATACTTGTTTCGGATGTTTCTTAGTTTTAAAGATAAAGAAACCTTCTACTTTGTAGCCGTTTGAAAGGGGGTAGGAAAGGTAGGTGTCCAACTAAAGGGTGAAAAATGTATGAAAAGACAGAGAGCGACTCTCTATTTGCGTATAATTTATCATTCCAACGAAGCAGTCCGAATTGTTTGATTAAGATGAGAATGTAAGGGGGTTTGTGTAACAAAGCCCAAGGGCCGCAAGATGCATTAGTACTGTGGCCGTGCATTCGAGCGTTCATTGTTTTGGTCTAATTAGCATAGGTAAACTGCAGCGGTGCCCGGCTAAGGCAATTAGTAACTGACCACTTTGGCGCCGCTACTCGTTTGTAAATTTGGCCTTACTTTCCCACGGCTCCCTCTCACCCTCGGCGCGCGGCGCTATAATGCGTTGAAAAATAAAAAGAAAAGAACATTGTACGAATGGAAGGAAAATAGTATTCTGGCGTTTTATAAAGAACCGCTCGCTACTCTAAGGCACAATGCTGCAGGCGGAACACGGGTAATAAGGTGAAAAGATTTCTGTTTGCGACGCGAAAGACGCCTTAACCTCCCCTCCCACCCTTTCCACCACCTGCTTCCCTAGCACGCGTTGCTCCTTTCGCGATGCTTCCACTGTCTGGCTAACAAGCAATTTCAGCGTAAAGTATTAGAGTTGCTAATAAAATTTCTTAGTCGGAGATAAAGAAGGATGAGAAGGATGACAGGTTGCTTTTCTTCTCAAAAATACACGTCTGTAATAACGAAATAAACATTTGTCAAATTGAACTCGTTCATATGTATTTTTACATTTCGTTTGAAACTGATTTTAGATAATAACGTAACACATAGTCGTATCAGTGTCTAGGGTAATTTAACTTGGGTATCCGAAGCTTATTTACGAATGCGCGTCACGTCCAAGACCGACGGATTACAGCGACGATGATTACTCGGCGTTTACGAGATCCCTGGCGGAATTCGCGACAAAGTGCGTATAGCTTATCTCGTAAAGACAAAACGACTTTTGCTGACATTAGAAAAAGCAACTTCGTTGAGCGATTTGTAGAAAACCAATAAATGATATTAATTTTTCTTAATAATAAAGTTGGAAAAGAACACGATAATAAAGCATTTGAAATAAAAATTTACAACTTCATTTCTATTACACGAAACATAACTAGTTGTCTAGAAATGAAGTACTACGTGTAATCCAGTGTAATACGAGATTAATGTCTTCGCGTAAGATATTGCCAGTGATGATTTATCGATCTTAAACTGCTGCATTCCTGGTGTTTATAGGTCTCGGAGGAAATGAAGATATTTCCGTTGTGTTATGAAATTGAGATAGATTTTGGCGGCAAACGCGTTGCATATCACGCCATTATGTTTGGATGCTACCTTGAAAAATATAACAAATTTGCTATAAAATTGAGTTTTTGGAACTTTTATGTGTACTGCAGTAGAAACGGTAAGCGAAGGGAAAAAACAGGAAAATTGCTTAATCATTTCTAAGTCTGTTTATTCCAGCAGGCGACGTTGCGTTTGCAAACTTTTAATCGAATGACGCGTGAACAGCGCAAAGTGCGCCACAATGAAATTGTCGCTCTCCTTCGTACGGCATAAATGCAAGACAAGATTTTCAGTGGCAGCATGCTTCTCTAAGGCAGTACTTGCGCCTCTTATTATTTTAAGCGCTGCTTCGTCGCGACTGCTGTTTTTCTTTTCTAATTTCACATTCCGTTTCGAAATAGCTAATGGAAAAAGTTTTTTGCCAACGTCTCTCTCAGTACAACTTGTTCGCGCATTTTCATCGTCGGATTTAAAGAAGATATGCAAAAGACAAAAGCTTTATTTTTTTTTGTTGAGCAGCAACATTTAAAGTTGGAAAGCGAAAAAAAAATCCGTGCTCGCGCGCTGATAAGGTACTCTGACGGAAAATTTATGCAAATTGTTTGGAAGGATATCGAATTCGCGTATACGTATACCTGTTCACAGAATAAAACATTACCTTATTTATTGTAGTAGAAGAAAATCAATTTTAACGTTGCATAATTTCACGAAAAGGATATCTCTCTTGTCGAATATACAATGTATGTGTATTTCCGAATGAAATGAATCAGCAAAAGCTGTTTGAATATTTTCCTTTCTTTTTTTTTTTTTTTTTTAAACGTACATTTATATATTACGAAGTCACCTACCATAACGACTTTGATATCGACTTATTTGTGCTAAACATAGTAAAAAAAATATTTTTATTTTTATTATTGTACTACGGCATACGTTCTAAAGAAAATGTATCGAGTAAGCCACGTGTTTTTTTTAAAGATAAAAATGTGTGTCCTTCATCAATCACTTTTTTTCATTTTTATCAGGGTTTGTGTTTACACGCTTACATGTGTATTGTACGCATTTCAATATATTCCAAGAAGCGTCTAGACCTCGCTTGCTATCGTTTCGTATGAATGCTTTGAAAATGTATCGTCACGTTGCCAAATATTCCGAAGTCAATATCTTTTGTGTAAATTGATCCGAATAACCTTATCTCAATATTTCGTTTTTGCTCATATTTAAAAAAAACAATATTGAAGTTTAACTAAAATATATTTTACAAAATTATTATAATCGTTGTTGTTTAAATATCTCGTACAATTCAATTGTACATTTTCATTACATTACTAAAATATGCTACACTGGGCTCTTGTATCTAATATTGTCAAACGTATTTATTCGAGTTGACTTCCATGAAAACTATTCTGACTAATTTCTAAGCCTATCATGGAATACGCCACAAGACGCATGTAAACAAGACAGCAGTCGAACTTGAACGGAATGACTGTAACTTTCCCCTTTCAACCCCCTATTTGGTTTCAACTTGAACGTAACTTTGTCGAAGATCACAAGTTCAAGTATACTGGTTTTCGACGACTATTAGTACACATTTATGCAATTACTTGTCTATTATTTATTTATAATGTTAATCTTTAATTAGAGTTACCTTCTTATCTATGAAATATTTAATTAATTTTTTAACGTAACTTTAAATCATTGTAAACTATAAAGCAAAATTTCTAACGTCTTAATTTCCGCGTAATTCCCAAATAGAGCTAGGGCAAGAACAAAACTTTAAAAGTTGGGGATACGTTAGGAGGCAGACGCGATGAATTCTGGCAAATGTCGGGACTAGCACGAAAATACCGTCTCTCTTGCTAAATACTTTTCCAGGTATTTAAGCGGCAACACGAGCACTGCTCTTGATCTTGCCGCAGTTCCCTTCGTTTTGCTGCAGCCACGCTCGGCCGGGCAAGTAACTTTATATGTCGCGAAGTGCTTCGCATTACTCGACAACTCTATCTGTATAGCTTTTCTGTTTTTCAGCAACGGAAGGATTCGTATTGCGTTTAAAATATGCAAGAACTCAATAGTCGCTTTCACTTAGCCAAGTCTTTGATTTTATTATGCAAAGTAAAATACTTCAGATGTTCGAATGACGTATAACTGTTTGATTAAATTTGGGGTTAAGTCGTAAAATAAAGAAAATTGTCAAAAAAAAAAAAAAATCAAGGGGATGTTCTTGCAGTTAAAAAATGGCTTTATCTTTTTAGCTCGTGCAATACAGCTCAAACGTTGCACTTACCTATTGCATTTGGAGTGCGCAATCATCCACTATGATGTTGGCTATCGTGTTTTTCTCTCCGTCCTTCCTCTCCTTTTCCCGTCCTGTGGCCGTATGGTTTGATAGGCATGCTGCATCAGAAATCGGAGCTGGGCCATTGGAATTGAAGTGAGTATCCAAATGCTGGCAGGGTCGAGGAAGTTACGCTGGACAACGTCTTTGACATCTACTAGATTGTTTACCGTACCTCTACAACTAGTACAACGCCCCTATAGGTTATGTCAAGTCAAGCGTCATTCGCGGAGGCGCGGACAAATGACAAACTGCAATCGAGTTCAAACCGGTTGAGTCCTTCTGCCTCTGCGTGAGCGCGCTTCGGAGAAGCGAACCTACCTATTCGAACCTACACGTATAAATTTTAAAGTTCAATTCAATTTATTTGTTGAATTATGAATTAATAAATACAATTCAAATAAAACAAATAATATTCAATTAAAAATGGAAAATAGTAAATTCAGAAAAAAATAACAATTTTACATATAAGTAATACGTTAAATGCTACAAGCCAATGAATTTTACAAGTTTAATATTTAAAGTCAGTAGTTGGGTAATCCCGCGCGAGGTGGCGCATAACTAGTGAGTATAGAGGCGGTTACGGTTATCGACAGTGACGCGGCGGGTTTCTCTTTGTTGCAAAATACAGAGACGCGTGAGATTGAATTTCGCGATGCATTTTCGTAAGTTTGATGAATTTACTTAGTGCGTGAACAAGTATTGAGGACAAGAGCCAGTTATGGACGCGATGTCACGGCCGAGCCAAAGGCTATGGGCACTGACTCGCATAAGCATCGCTAGAGGTTCGTTTCAGTATTTATTTATTTATTTATTTTTTTTTTTTTTCATAAAATTAGTAAATGTATCTATTTGAAAACATAATTTGCTATTAGTTCGTCGTTAAAAATATTTCCGAAAATTCCGGGCGTTGGTTGATGAAAGGTGGCAATTGTTCGCTCGGTTAGCTCGTTCACTGCTTTATCAAAAGGCAATGAGATTTTACAAGTCGCAACTCGGTAAAGTTTATCCAACTTTTCCTAAGCCTTTCGCCGAGATTTTCGGAGGCTCTAGGGGTAAAGCAATAGTGCGCGATGCAAGTAGCCTAACTGAAAAGTAAAGTTTTTTCGGACGATATAAAAGAAGTGAAAAACTCACTGTGTACGTGCGAGAGTCTGTGGGTGCGGAGAAGAGGGGGGGGGGGAGGGGAGGGGAGCAACGGAAACGGGGAAACTTGGTGTCCTGTTGTTCGGAATATAAAGGGACAGGCGCGACGGCGAAGAATCGCAGTCTGCAAAAGTGTAACCGGAGAGAGTCCATTTGAAGTTTCGGGCTTACTCTTGACGATATACGGGAATAATAAGTCCCTCGCGAAGCGCACGTGTGTCTCTCCTGCTTGTTTCGCTCCCTTTTTATGTATATTACGCCAGCTTTGTAAGTTAGAAAAAAAAAACTGAATTTAGCCAACATCGTGCATAATCGAAAACAACACCCGGCTGTGCTGAAATAGCCTTATAAAGTCTTTTTGTAAAATGGAATATTTTTCAACGAGAAAATAAATATTTAATCAAACTTTTTTATTTGTATAGAGATACGTTGACATACAAAACATTTTATTTTATAAAGGACCTTGATACCTTTATTAAACATAACGAAAGAGTCACTCGTGTCAAGCTTATAAAATAAACGGCCTAGACTTACAAGCTGGTTTACGTGAAAACTTGGCTGGCGCGTATCAAGCAGTATACCTACGTCGAACCGAGCTAGCTCTGGTCTTTTAACCCTCGGTTATCCGGGCTACCCCAGGGATGCGTGTAATCCGGACGTCCGTAGCCGTCAAACGCACGGCCGTCAGGATCATTGCAGGAAAAGGAATAAAAGGGAAACTCACGTACGATGAGTGCCGGGGCAGTAACTCTTTAGTGCCACTGTCGACCTTTTTGATGCTCCATCCGCTCGCTGTGACGACTCGCGTCAGCAGGAGTATCCGAGTTTTGGTGAACTTTGCTGTCTGTGATAGTGGCCCGTTGGAAAAAGCTCAGTATTTTTGAAAGTGCGTTGATTTAACCGGATAAATAATTACACGGATGTCTCGGCTCTTAATTACTTGCTGCATCGAATAATCTCGAATGTTCTTTTTTCGCTCGGAGTTTAAAGAAACAGGGCTATTTAATAATCAAACAACCGGGAACAAAAATACGAGTTCATTAAGGAACCTCAAGGCGGCATAGCCCGACTGGGAGAATCGTAGTTTCTGAAAGCAAAATCCTGTCTTGCTTTAACTTTTGGCCATTAATTTTTAAATTCGTGTAAAAGCCAAAACTTTGCCCGTAGTTGCTGGAAAAAAAAACATTAGCACAGGGTAGAAAGGAAATGAATAAAAAGTCGGAAATAAAAACACAAATAATTCATTTGCCAAGTTTATCCTTCTGCCTTTTAAATCAATTACAAACAGCGAGCAAAAAAAAAGAAACTCGCTATCGAGAATTTTAATTGGCGCGAGAAGCCCGATGGTGTTTCGTGCCTTTTTTTTATTCTTTTCTCGTTTTAACTAACCTTGAAAGCATGACGAAGCACGAGCTTGCGATTGGCAGCAGTCAATGATTGCAACCCAGAAGAAATCTTACGAAAATACACTGTAGAATTGTGTTCGTCTTTCTCTTTCCCTTGCCCCCTTTATTTCCGTTCCAAATGAAATTGGCACGTGCTATTAAAAGCAGACTCTCGCAATCTTGATACTCGGCAAATTAAAAGGAGCTTTACCAACAAAATTAAATTCTCCAAATGTAAAATTAAAACAAAAATACAAGTTTCATTTGAAATTTCAATAGTATTTTTGACGAGTAGAACAGACTTTAGGGGATAAGAACGGCTAAGAAAAATTTGTTTTGTAGTAGAAAACGATTATAGCTTAAATTGTTAATCGATACACTGAAAATATCAGGATCGAAAATATCGATATCAGGATTATCCTTCAAGATGTTAAACTGCGGTTCATCTCATTTAAGCCTCCGAAGTAAATTGAATCCTGACAAATAAGCAGCGGCAGCATTCATCAGTCGGTCGTCATCAACGTTATACGGCACATTTCACCGGTCAATCAGTTCGCGCTAAGCCTCAGCATCCAAGCCTTATCAGGCGAGCTTGCGCTCTCCGTTTTACTACACACTTATTTTTCCCCCTCGTAGCTCACACGCTATTACCATAGTTATCGATATCTCACGCGATCGATCCTCTTTCCCGGGGAATCAGCGACTCCCGTCTCGATGGCACATCTAGATGGAAAAAAGCGACGTTTCCACGCTGAGTTAGAGCCGCTACTTCTATCCCCCATCGGTTCGGCTGTAAAAACGAGGCCGATTTGCTGAGATGCAGCGAAAGTCGCTGCAAGCGGATAAAAGAAGCCTCGCAGCTCGCTCATTTGTAACCTTCGGGGACGATAGCGCTGGCGCTAATGGCGATGCGATTCTTGCGCGGAAGAAAAAAGAGGAAAAGAGGTGTGATGCCCATTTGTAATGGACTTTGGCGGAGCTGCGAGAAGCGAGCCGCTCGCTTCGAGGGCGGAAATCTTTATTGGACGCTACAGCCTCGCGTGTCTCTTGCCGGCATTAACTGAAATAAATGATTGCGGCGGGCCAGGGAGGACGAGGTTAAGTGAGGACGTGAAAAAATATTGAAATTGCTTTCGCAACTGTCTATATATTTATATATAAGCAGCGATAATTTATCAATTTTTTTTTCACGACAGACTCCCATCGGCCGGAGCTTATCGTAAATCAATACTGATTTAACTTTGCTCTAATGCAAATTTCAATGGGACCTCAGGGGACATCGAGTAAGTGTGGCTCCAAGATTAATGACAGAAAACTCAAATGCAATTTCATGGCTTGGATTTATAATTCAAACCTATTTGGAAATAACGATCGATTTGCCCCTAGACCTTACCCCTTTTCATCTTGATAATTATCTTGAAACTTCATAGTTTTCGCGAAGACAACGATTTCTCATCCAAAAGTAAACAGATACGCATAAAATATACAGGCCCCGACGTCTTTTTATGTTTTCTTTTTCTGTGCGCGCAAACTGAAGAGCAAACATAAATTCCGAAAGAAAAAGCGTAAAAAAAGAAGAGAAGGATAAAGTTTTGTTGGCATTTTTCAAGCCAGTAACCCAATGATCGGACGATAAAACCTCATCGAGAGAGCTAAGCCCCCGAAACAGGCAATTTACAAAAGAGCGGTCCTTCTTGAGTCCGGTCATATGACGTAGAAAGAGTAGAAGCGTAGGGGGCGGAGAGTAGGTCGTGGCCCTCTCGGTTAACGCCGGCCATCCATAAGGGACGAGTTGGCCCGTGAGGGGGTTCGCCTCATTTTTTCGCGCGGCTCATCGGCTCTCGAGCCCCCGCGCGCTCGCGTAGGGCTAAGCGAGGAAGAAACGGGCTCGAGGGGGAGAACGTCCCTTCGAGTCTCTGACCCAGCAATTGGCTCGAGAATACGTGCGAGTGACAGGTCCGCGCGAGGGCGCAATATCGGCGCCGAAGGACGCCGGAGACAATGGCGAGGAAAAACGCGCCCCTCGCGTGTGTACGAGACGGCCAATCGGAAGCAATTTCCCGCATTCCTCCGGAGAGTCTTACGCCTTTCGCC
The DNA here is from genome assembly GCA_030522585.1 of Anagyrus pseudococci. NCBI lineage: Eukaryota > Metazoa > Arthropoda > Insecta > Hymenoptera > Encyrtidae > Anagyrus > Anagyrus pseudococci. The sequence goes on along the minus strand of JAPYYQ010000010.1, from coordinate 73,652 downwards.
GGCCGTTTTTCATTCTGCCCCGCTTCTTACTTATATCGACCAGTCTCGGCTACGCTTATTTTTTTATCTCTGTAACGCCGTTTCACCGATTGTTTACTTTTATTTTCTCTATACGCATGGGCACTTTGAAGGATCCTTGGATGTTGAGAGAGAGAGAGAGAGAGAGAGAGAGAGAGAGAGAGCGATGTTTGCTTGCTCGTTGGACTTTTGCTCTTGCCGAATTTCTCAGCTCAAGACTCTCCGTACCTATACACCTCGCTTGAATAGGTAGTAGGCGATTGTTGATCAATCAAGCTTGCCTTTTCCCGTTTTCTTCTTTTTCCTTCTTCTTTTTTTTTGGCGAAATGAAATCGTTAATTCTCGAATCTCAATATAAAACGTCAATCAATCTTGGCCGCGCGCCCCCTCTCTCTTTTTTTTTACCTACGCCTTTGGCGCCAATTTATTACCTTCCATCTTTCGATGCTATCATTCCCCCCTTTGCCGCCAGGGTTGTTGTTGTTTTTTATACAGTTTCATCCGCATCTCTTTCGCTTCTCTCCCTCCTTCGCTCATCTCCGCCGACATTAATTTTCCAAGTCAAACGCTCTCTCGTACTGGCTTCGCGTTTCTTCCATCGATTGCTGATGTATCGATACGTATTTATAGAGATATCACGTGAGAACAGCTAGAAGCCCTTGATGTGTATTATGGCTTTGAATAAATTACAATTCGTCCGTTAAATGTGCCGAGAGGACGGAATATTGCTGCGTTCATACCAAGCATTTTTCATATCTACTCCCAAAACATATGCCAGCGTTCTTGACTATGTTTTGACCTTTTCAATTGGCTTAGCTTTATTTTGCATGCGGACACTGATTAATTTTTCCTTCTTATGAATGAAATTTTTTGGGGGGGACAGCAGGTAATGGAACTTTATTTATCTTTGGTTTGACAAATTATTTATTTTTCGATGCGCAGATTATTTAAAATGCCTTTTGCACATTAAGATATCAACTTCAATTTCTTTAAGTGTATAAATTAATTTTTCTTCAAAGTTAACCAAAATTTGTGAGAAAATTTTTAAGGTCACAGGGTCGGAGACCCATGTAAATTTCACGTAACAGGCGCGTGGCTGATCAATGATTTTAAAATCCTTCGAGCCGTGACGTCAGCTGCAAAATTAGGGAAGAGCAAAAAATTTCGTATGCATAACACGTAGCTTGGAAACACAAGCGAGGCATGAGCTTTCAGACACGGCAGACGCGCGTGGGAGGAGCTTGCCAGATTAAAAGAAAACTTGACCGTCTCTTGACGTTTATTTAAAAAAAGAGAAAAAAAACATTTTTCCGTCGAGCTGAGTCGTGGACACGAGAGACACGTACTTCGGACGAGAGTCGTATAACTCGTCCTTTTTTTCCTTTAATCATATTTCATTTATTTAATAAAACGTAAATGCGATAAAAGCATAAAAATTAAAAAAAAAATTACAGTCGTATAAGTAAGACGGATAAAAAAGACTGAATAACCAAGCTGCATCGTGAACAGCCTGTACAGTGTTGAATTGAAAATCAGGAGAATCCAAATGTAGGCTTAATTCAATCGGTTCTCAATTTATTTTTCACGCACAAATCGCTCGATTGATTGCAAGCCCATTTTCCAGCCTCGGAAAACTTAATGAGAAACTTGGTTCGGAGAGGGGGGGGGGATGGGCGTCAGAGAGTAAGAGCCGGGAGCTGATTGACTTTGCGGCCGAGAACTTTTCAAGCCCATCGTCACAGGGACGCCGGCATAGCTTCTCCGCAGCGTTTGCGGTATATATACCGACGGCGCTGGCGGCGGCGGCGTGTGATGCCTCTGAAAGTTTTCGCATGACACAGGAGTGTTTCCGCAAACTCTCGGCCTCTCCCTCTCGTCGCCCTCACGATTTATCTTTCCTTCCTCTCTCTCCCCCGTTTTCTCTTTCTCGCAAGCCTCGCAACAGCAAATGCACTCGCGGGAAAGTGAAAAAAAACTTTTATGTGCTTTTGCCGGTCACCTCTTTCTCTCTCTCTACTCTGCTGTCCTTACGCGCAAACGCTCGGCGAGCGCGGAAAACAAGGTCGGCGAACCTTTGTAGCCCCAAGGCACACGGCTTCTCGGCTACTCCGGCCTACGGAAAAAATTACTGGAAAATCATATTTCGAGGCGTCCAATTTGTTGAGTTTGCAAGCAACAGGACGCTAACGCGCTAATTCCCTATTAAATGCGGTGTTTTTCTAGATAAATGGCGATGCCCTGTTAATTTGCTGGGCTTGTTCAATATCGATTTTTCCGCTGGTTATTATCCGGCCAGCCCCCTTCCTTGTTCTCCTCCCCTTTCGAGACTAGCGATCGTTACTTTTCACGACGCTTGGCTAGACGAGATCGCGGCTTGACAAATAGTTTCAGTGTTATTAATTAGCTACGTGCGTCGATCGATAGCTCGGAAGATGGATATTCACGGTTGGCGACACTTACTTTGCACCTTTATCACCGAGTTTCCACTGTATGCCGCGTGTGCTCGGAACACGTGTTCCATTTTTCTTACGCTTTGCGATCGTTTCTTTCTTTTTTTAATATTTTTGATACGCGCATAAAGCGTTACTAAAGTTGCGCGTGCGAAAATAAAAAGAAGTTTGATTGACTTTTCAATAATCGCTTTTTTCTTTCAACTCAAAGTCTGTTACTCTTACTCATCGCGAACTCGAGACTTAATCGAGCATAAAAACAAGTTTAGCGGCCCTTGCTCGATCGTGGCAAATTGAAAAGTTTCTTTCGCAAGAATCGATTGAAGTAGGCGCCGGTATCGCTTCGCATGATCGAAATAGAAGAATGAAAATGCAAATTGCAGCTAATTCAATGTAATTCTTACACAAGACTTTAGTCGGCTAACTTTGTTTAAACAGTTTTCCAACTGACTAATTGAAAACGGAAGCAGAAATTTTCCTATAGCCCAACTTTTATTTTTCAGACAGGACAATTTTTTAAATTTTAATTCATCTTTTTATTCGAAGAAAAATATTTTTCTCATTGTGCGCCTCGGGGCAATTTTCGTCCTCCACTTTCGCTAACTCGGAAAATTTACTACAAACTTTTTAATTTGAAGACTTGGAGCTTTGTTAAATATATAACGAGATTGTTTATTGAAAACATCGAGACTAGTCTCTCTCGTGTAAAAAGTAGATAACTTATATATGTATCCAGATAATTAGAAAAAAAGACGAAAATTTCTTCCAAACGACTGCGTCTGTACAGCAAGAATATTTCGTTCTCCCAAAGAAAAAGAGAAGATGACAAAATGACGAGAGAGAGAGAGAGAGAGAGAGAGAGAGAGAGAGAGAGAGAGCGAGAGAGAGAGCATGCAGCAGTGAGCCATTTTTCATTCCTTTATTTTTTGCTAAACCAGCACGTCGCGCTAATGAATTCTGGGTATCTTAGTAATAAGCAGTCGTTTGAACTGCGTTAATTAAAAATCGCCGCGCTATCTCGAGTCAGCGAGTGCGAGCCGTGACGGGAGACATGCTCAAGATGCTTGCGCGAGGACGAAGGTCAGGAATTTTCATCGAGCGTCTTGCCTGTGATGACGCAAGAGAAGATGAAGCGGAGCGCGTACGTCGTCGCGCGACTTTTTTTCAGGGATGGAAAAATTTAGACGTCACTCGTGTCGTTTACCGAATTATTTGTCTGCCACAGAGCGAGAAATGTGTGTGCCGTTGATTTATTATTAACCGGGCGGAAGTGGACGGCGCTTGAGCGTTTTTCTTTTTTTGTATATTAATAGCAATTATGTGCTTAACTAACACACTCGTCTCGGTTTCGTCGACATTTTCAAAATTTAATAATTTTTTAATTAATCTTATAAGATGCCTTAAATTTCAAATTGTCCACGAATTTTTTATTTAATTACTTAAATAGATTACTACTTAAATTTTTTGTAATTTTATTATTAATAAAAGGTCTTTGTTTTAATTTAATTTCAGTAGTTGAAAATCTTTATAAGAAGAGAAATAAATAAAAAAAGTATAATCTGTTTTTTCAAAGAGGAAATGTTCCATCCTTTAATCTCAACAAGATGGAAAACTCGTACAGAAAATTACCATGTTTTTTAGTTAAGATAATAAAAATGAGAACACAACTCAATGAATCTTTATTGCAAGTGCCAAAAGCTTTTCTAAAAGAATTTTAAATTACTTTTTATAAAAAAAATTTCTAGGACGAGCTTAGTAAATGCGAGCATTTCCCGGAAAATTTATGTTATATAGTCTAAAAATGTAATATAATGATTATTTTAAAAAATATCACTTGGAAAATCTTACATATTTATAAAAATCCTCGGATACTAATTAACGTTTTGTTTTAATGAACAGTAGATTAATTCTCACATTTTAAATCAGCTCTTATAAGGTTTGCTTAAATTTGCAATATAAATGCGGCTCGGCAGACAAAACGAATCCCAATTAAATTTTCCAAGATATTCGGCAATTTTATCGCATCCCCGCTAACCGTACCCATTGAATTTTAAATATCCCAATCAACGGTAGTACTTCAGCAATAATAAATCCGTTCCTTAACAGATTTATAACACTATAAGAATTTAAAAGGTGTTAATCACGTAGAAAAAAAACATTTTATGATGAACAATTAATTAATCCAGTTTAAGTTTAATAATTCGGTCAGCGCGTAAACATTATTTACTCGATAAACCTGCCGATACGTCAATCATCACAAATGAAATGTCGCGAAACCACAAACATTGCTTTAAAGGATTCATTATAAAGGAATTTCATGACTTTCCAGCGAGCAAATCAAATACTATTCTAATTCATCCGTACGTGCTTTGGTATAACCAGAAACGTGAAATGCAATTAATGCAGGCGTATTAGCTGAATTTTCGAAAAATACGATTCTGACTGACAAATATTTAACTAGTCCGGCATTCCGAAACGATAATTCTCTGACCAACTAATCAAGAGTCGATTTGCAAGCAATGGCGTACGTAATTCACTAATGACGAAATTAACATCTGTCCAGCTTTGCTGATGGAATTATGTAACGCTATAGTTAATAGTGCTCTAGTGTTCTGTTTAAAACTACAATGTTGTTTAATCTTCTCAATATAACAACAGTTGATTAATAACTAACGACAGCCGTTTCCATTAACCTCCCGTAAACAAAATTAAAATCGATCAACCTTAAAAGTAAAAATTATCCGACGATACAAATCATCAATTCGTCGAATAAAAAGAGTAAAAAAATTGAGGAAAAGAACAAATCTGAATATTGAAAGGTAAAAACAATCATCGCGAGCTGTAAGCGAAAAGCGTCCGCATGGCCGGGTACGATCGTGCATCACATACCACAAACGCAGCCCCAAATTCGCGGCGAGCTTTTGTGCGCTGCAGCGTCGACGATAAATCTAACAAAACGCGGCCTCATGTTGTGGCAGTCGTCATTGTTGAGGCTGGGTATACAAAAAAATTGTACCCCTTGCCTTCCAGCCGAGTGCAAGCCGAGTTTGTCAGTGAAGCACGCGAGCTTTTTTCTTTTGAATCCGAGTTTATTTACAACTTAGTATCACAAAGAACGTGAAAAACGTTGACTCGTGATTTGTTGTAAACAAAATTGCCATATAAATTTATACATATTAATATCAATAAGTTGCGTATTTCTTTTTTGCATTTTATAGTACACTTTACGCTCTACGAATCTGAAAAGTTAAAACCGCAAGCTCGCGGAGTCGCTTTAGCGAGATGAGAGTTAAAAGGCGATTACAAGATGCAGGAGAGCTTTTTACGACTTTGTGCTATTAGAGCGTGAGAGGGCGAGCGAGCTGTTAGTAAGCAGCGACCGCATTCAGTGGCTCTTCCTTGCTCTTACTCAGCGTCGCTTACGTGCTTTTACATGTCAGTCTCGAGTGTAATTGCCAGAAAAGCAAACGCGCACGCAGGCACATCCGCGTTGAAGCCGTAACACTTGGCATTCAACTTTTTGCTCGTTTATACGTGCTCTCCTAGACTGTTGCGAAGAGCATCAAGATGTATAGTGGAAGAGGCAGCTGTTTGTACGGTCTAGCGTACGAGAGTTACCACAGAGACAAGGTGTTGACGTCTCTTGACACCCGCAATTGGAAATTATAAACGAAATTCAATTAGACAAACAAAAGCTCTTCGAACTGGAACTATCTGCTTCCAGCGATACGTTATTTGTTTTTATTTATAGATGTAGGCGATGGTATTCTTATTAAAGTGGTATTACGTTTAAGTGCACGGAATGAATAAGGAAGAGTAAGAAAAAGTTATTAATTGAAAAGCTTTATTTTTAGATTGCTTTTAAAATCGCGAAGATCGCGACGTAGCGCGGATGTCTCTCCGACTTGCGATTTCTTCATTCGAAAAAACGTACATTAATTAATTACACGCCGCTAAAGTTAATTAATTAATCCGTGAAAGGTTCCCAGCGACATATAATATTCGAAATTCAAATATTTAAAGGCTACGTAATACGCAGACGACCAAAATAGGTTAGTACATCAAAAAGTAATAAATTTGCCAAAAAAATTAGTTATCCAGCAAGGACAACTTCTCCGGCAACTTACCTTTTTGGTCTAATAAGCATTTTCGGGCTACCAGAGAAAGACAGACGGAGGAGGAGAAGTGCATTTAACAATATTTGTAAACGCCACTGACGCAAATGATGACAAAACGAAAGACTAGAGGTCGGAACATGTTGGAATAAGGCTGGGGAGGCTGGGGGGTGGTAAAAAGGCGAGTAAACGCGTTCAACCGCGAATTGCGGCTTCACGCGGGTGCTGCTCCCGCAGAAATATTGCGAAACTGGGCAAGGTATAGTGCACAGAGAGAAATGAAGACTGAGAAGCTTGAAAGAGCGAGATGGGGGTGGGAGGAAGACGCACTGGAAGATAGACAAGGAAATATCACCGATGGAGAGGAACGAGTGACTGTGTATATAGCGCTGGGTAAGTGCAGGTGACGGCGTGGAATTAAAAATAAATCGTAAATAAATAGAAAGTGCGCGCGCGAGGGCTTCGGCGCTAAAATTGCCGGATGAAATGTGACTCGAGAGCGCAATATGCCGGCCGGCTTTACGATTGCCATTTGTTCTCGGGCTTTCCGCGCCCAAGATCCGGAAGGAATGAGTATGGAGAAATTAGTGGTCGGGGGAGGGTGGGGGGATTACAAGAGATGTAAAAATATGATAATTCTTCCCGGAAACGAGGATACGGCTGCTCGATTTGTCTCTGTCGCAATCGCGGAACTATTCCACTGGGTACCGGGGACGGGGGCCACGCGAGGGCCAGATTGAATTTCGTCCATCTCACGTGCGCGCGCCCGATGAGCATGATGGATCGACGACTATCAGGCGGCTGAGCTTTCTTTCCGGGCGTGTTCTGTCTTCGGAGTCTTCGGTTATAATCGTATATTTATACTTGATAATTGATTTTTCAGCAGGGAGTGAGAAAGCTCTTGTATAAGGCTGCTTGACGCAAACGTATTATCGAGATTACTCAAGTTTTATTTGGGGAAATTCGGTTGTTCGTCTTTTTTTACGTTAATCTATTTCACTACATTTTAATCGAATAAACGTATAAATTTAAAGGCTTGGTGTCTCTGTGACTCTGAATGTTTTAGCAAATCCCGAGGATACGGGGGGCCATTCGCAAATTGACTCTCCTCATAAATTTCATAATGAAAACCAAAGGCATTAAGGCGGCAGGATAAAGCCGCTTAAGAAAACGGTTTAATTTCAACCGAAAGTTGTGCCACTGAAACATAATGAAATACGCCGGCTAGAATAAGTCGAAATCTTCAGGAACGAGGCATTAGTGTCGACAACGTTAAGCCCCGCGAGGAGCCAACTCGCACGGCTTTCTCCCTGGCATTTTCGTACTTCCACTTTCGGCAATATTAATTTTCGAAGTCTCGCTAGAGAGAAAGAGAGAAAGAGAAGTAATAGACGGAGGAGAGGCGCCGGCACGCAAAAGAGCGTCTCGAGAGTCAGCTCTCGGCTCATAACGACGACGCTAATTATATGCACTTCTCGTGCACACGTTATTACGCGCTAAATTGCTCTTGGCAGAGTAGCTCGACGCCGGATACGAGTAGCTTCTCTCTCTCTCTCTCTCGTTCTCCCTGCGCGTGTTTGTTCCGCGAGGAAAGGCTTTTTGCATCGCGCAAAGTGGTCCATTGTCCGCGTTAAATCAGCCGTAATAACTGGCGACTTTTGCCGGATCATCTCTCCCAGGGGTAATGGACGAAATCCATTCATCAGGATCGTTATCCACTTTTTATTTCCCCTAAAACTCCCGACTATGAATTCGTAATCGCGCGATCCCGCTCGTGTGCGCGGCTCTGATCGAAAGCTCCGGTAGAAGCTCGGAGCTTGCAGCCCAAGCTCGGGCGCAGTTTGACGGTTACACGTCCGTGCGGGTTTTACAGTGGCCCCATTGACTGCACTGACACGTGCCTCGCCGCGGTTGCTCGTAACTTGTTGAATAAGTCACAAGCGAAAGGGCAACCGCGGCTAAAGCCCAGCGACTACATACGGACGTCGTGCATGAGCTGTCGTTCATTTACTGAGGTTTTGGTAATGACTATAAGGCGACATTTGATTGAACTTCAAAGTTTAATTAACGAAAAAAAGACCTCGATTCAATCGAATGGTCCGTCAACGTAGCGACATCGTGAATTTTCGTGTTTTTCTTATCAACGTTTGTTTGCGGTACAGTCGAAAGGTAAAATGGTTTGACTTTTTCCTTCAAAATATTTTGACGAGTTGTAAGAGAAAAAAAGAATAACAAAACTGCCGAAAGCCCCGAGTGGCAGTTGAAAAAACAAACATTGGACGGGCGTAGTTTGTCATTTCACATCGATTAAACTCCGATTGGAAACACGTGCCCGAGAGGCCGGATGTCGTAGTATAAAATGCAATCAACTCGGCCGCGACATCAGCCGTGAAAAAAAAAACAGCAACAAAGCCAAAGCGTAAACAGACGAAATGAGAAAGCTCCCGGGCTACTTGTACAAGTCGGAACCGCGATGAAACGGAAACGAGCTATTCCGGTAAAAGGCGCGCGAGGGGCACAAAGCAAAAAGGCAAAACGAATCGAAATCTCCCCGGCGTCGCAGCTCGCTGCGTGTACGGAAGGTTCAACTTCGCTGGGCGCTCTCTCGCAAACCGCATTAATTAACTTTGGCCTTTTCTCGTGCGTTTCTTGCGGCGCCCGTATCGTCTTCGCTCCCTCGCGAGTTTAACGCTGCAATTAACGCTTTGTCTTTTGTGCCCGCGTTTTTGCGGATTCGCTTAAAGCCTGGCGCTTCTCTGTCTCCTGCGTACAATCAACGTTTCGTAGACGCAAAAATGAAGGAAAATAAACAGGTCTGCGGTTAAACTAAATTTCTAATGAATTCAGACGGCCATAACGAGTGGAGATTGATCAGAAACTGATATAATATCGGCAATACCGGTCGTTTTATTAATTTCGGCAAAAGACGCTCGACCATTATATAAATCAGCGAAATTAATGGACAAGATTACAATATCGCACTGGAGAATAGACGCGCTAGCCGCAGTAGTTTGCCTTGGCAGAATAATAAAAAGCTGCAAGCAGCAGGGTCCGCGTTGTCGTAGGAAAAAGAGAAGCGCGCAGAGAATCACGGAATAGCTCTGCCTCGGCTTAGCGCAATTTATGGTCCACTTAGCATAGCCGAGAGACAAAGAGAGAAAGGGGGGACTGAGCTAATAAATCCATCGGGCTGTTTCTGTCGTACATACCGAGAGGGGGATGGGGGGGGGGGCACCGGGAACGGCGTCGAACGATTATAGTCGATGCGCCGGGCGGGCTATCGGCCGATCTAGCCTCTGTCTCTCTTGATCTCGGTAAATTGCCAGAGCCGCAAACCGATCCGGGGACAGAGGCAAATCGGATCTTCCGCTTTGAGACGCCACTGCGTGGGAGTCCACTGCTGCCAACCGAGCCCGTATTATGCGCGACGTCACACGAGAGGCTTTGAAGTGACCCGACTACTGCTCGTCGATTAGCCAGCCCGCTCCCTCTGACACACGCCGCGACTGCTATAGGAGCCGCCTCTCAAAGCTTTAGTGCTTGGGAAAATACGAAAGGATAAACGTGCGACGATTATGCGCGTGAAATGCTGCTTTGACGCGACAGAGAGAGGGGCAGGGAGAGAGAGAGAGAGAGAGGGAGAGCTTAGGATGTTCCACTGACGACTGACGAGCTACGGTTCCCGAGTAATTGATAGCTCACTGTTAGTGCTTGTGATTTAATGCCGCATTCATTAATATTCAATGCTTATTAGGTGAGCAATAGCCATTTCGCTATGCTATACCCTAATATTACGTGATTTTCACTTTTGATCGCTGCTCGTTCTTTTCTTTTTTATCTGTAGATCGTCATACACGCGTGTACTAGCGCTTATCGCATTATGCAAAAACTTACTGCATATGGATCGCGTAGTTCGTTTTTTTATCACATTATTAGAGGAAAATTCTTTACGATCGATCATTTGATTTATTCGAATGTATATCAATGTTCGACGGGTTTTTTCGAAGATTGAAAGGCGCGCGCGATGATTTTTTGCGTCACGGAGATAATTAGACGATTAGAAGGCGAACGTCAACTTGTCGATATTTTTCGATAAGGAAATTTAACGGAGCGAGTTATCGCTGATAATGAGACTAATTGCTGCTTCGCCATAGAGCAATTCGAGAGTCTGTTACAATTGAATGATTCTCCGATCGCCTGGGACAATCAAAAGCAGGATGTTCGCCGATCGATTGATCGATTTGCCAATCGCTACGTCACGCTTCGCCTCCGCCCGGCGCATTTTCATCTTTCATTTCAGCGGCATTTTTCCCCGGCGCTCGTATTTCTCCCGGCTGCGAATATAAAGTTGTCATAAGATTGCTTTCTTCCAGCGGTAATTTATGTGCTGCGTCGAAAATAAAAAAAAAAAAAAAGAAATCCAATCGGGAAGATTCAATTTACTAGAGTAGTTTTAATTTCTTATTAATTTATCAACAAAAAAATTTCATTTGCCTGATAACGCTTATTACAAAAGGCACTTTTTCTATTGCTTTAAGAAATTAATTGTAATTCGTAGTAGACGCTTTTAACAAAATGATTTGTTCGAAAAAAATGCTTAGTAAAACGAAAATTATTGATTGACAGCTGTAGAACAAAAAAAAATAGGTAAACCGTTCACTTGTTCGAAAATTTGATTAAAATTAAAAATAATTTACCAAACGAGTAAACGGCTTTGAATTAGCAAGTTTTCAAAAGTTGATTAGTACAGCTATAGGCATCCTTTAAAGAGCCTGAGCGGGCGGGCGTAAAAAGCGACGACGCAGGCAGCCTCGCTAAAATGAATTAAAGATGGGCGCTGATGCACGTGCTCGCGGAAGAAAGACTCGTAAATGAAAGAATAACGCGCGCCGTGATGAGCGAAGGGTGAGGGGCGAGAGAGGGAAGGGGAGGGCGGTAAAGAGAGGTGGCGGTATAGCCGCGTTGATGCTCACCTTTTTGTGTACTCGGGCCGATGCATTAGCGTGACGATATATCAGTTGGCCGCGCGTCAGTTCACGATGGCTCATTAAGAGTTTTGCATCGCGCGCGCGCTCTCTCGACACCGCAGCTGCGCTTGATCCACGCTTTTGCTGGTTGGATAAATTTTTTTACAGGTTTTTTTTAAATCCTCGCAGCTTTTTCGCGAACGATATGTGAAAATTTGCATTCCCGCTTATTGGGATGTTGGCGAACGAGAGAGGGAGAAAGAAATGAGGTGTGGTTTATTTGTTGGAATCCTTTTTTCGTTGCGCTCGATAGCTCGTTGATTTGGACCGGCTGGCGTTAACAATCCGCCCTGTAGTGCTCGTGAATATGGAGATTGAAGTGTCCGTTATTTTTCATAGCCCTGTGATTTTTATCGATCTGGCGTTTATTGAATGGTAATGGCGTTTACATGAGAGGCAGGAAGGACGAAATATAAAAGGGCGTTCGGATTAAAGCTTACTCGGGAAACGGAAGCCCTCCTTTCACTTCGGCACTAAGGTAATTTTAATCTACATAATGTTGATTAAATAAGGATTTTTGTCGATAACACTGTGACATTACCATACGCACAAGTACACGTACGTGTGTATTTTTGTCAGCAATAGAAAACTCGTGTCGCTTGATAATACTCTTGTGTAAGCACTTGGAAACGACCTTTCGACTGAAGTATTTTTTCTGACACCTCTTCACACTGCAGATGTGCTTGACTACTTTATTGTTTTCTCCAGACGTAGATCGTTATGCAATATCGATGCGATACCCATTGTCGTGACCGGATAAAACGCTGTCACCTGCAATGCGTTATATTTCAAAATAATCCCTTTTTATTTTTCATTAATTTTGTAAATGAATCATTAATTAAGTTATTTTCAAAAACAGCATATGTACTTGTTACATAGATCGACGATTGTACGGTTGCCAATAAAAACAACGCTGCTCAGTGGGAAAAACAAAGAGAGAGGGGGGATTTTGATAGAACGAGACAATAATCTTTTTAAAACCCAACCGGCCTGGAAAAATCGCCATCGCCAGCGAATGCGGGTGCCAAGCTCTTGTTTATCACGGCGCTCGGTCGTCGGGAGAGGAAAAAAATAGACAGAACAAGCGTCGTCTGGGCTCCCCCGTGCTCTACCTCCGCGATTTATTTTCCTCCGACCCTTATTTATTTCTCCGCGGTCGGGGCGAGCTTATTGCAGCGGAGTCGCGCGCACACGTACGGAGCTCTTCTCTCTACGTGTAAACCCAGCAGCGGAGAAAAATTGCTCGTGCCGTCGCGTCGAAAAATGTGAAAAGAGTCCCTGTGCGCGCCCACATACACACGAGAGTCCCTCTGGCGCAGCCGCGGAAAGAGCTTACTGCTGTCCTGCGGATTCGCGAAAAACTTAACTCTGCTCTCAAGCTCCCCTCCCCCTTGGCCGCCCGCTCTGCCATTCTTCTTTCTTCTCTTTTCTCTCTCCGGCTATACTGACATACTTTTACACCCGTAGCCAGCTGATCGGAAAATTCGAGCCGCTCCCGGCGCCGATGAGAGAGCAAGCTACTTCCGCCCGACTGTGTCGCGTATATTTCCACTTGGAGAAATGTTTCCGACATGATGCTGGAGAAAAATTTTTTTGTCTCTCCTTCTCAACCCGATAGATCAGCTTGTTACTTGTGTTCTTTTCTTGCCACGAGTACTCCAAGTAGTTGAGCGCGTCTGATTAAATTTAGAAAAGTCTACTGGCCTGGTTTATTTTTAAGATAATTTCGTTTACCCAACTATTTTCGGCGTAACAACTAGTAATAAGCGCGAAAAGTGCTCCATTTCTCCGTGTCCTTATGAAAATTCAATGACAAATTTTGTATTCATTAAATTAAATTTTAATAATGACGGAGGGGAATTTTTTTTAATTACAATTTTGCAATTAAACTTTTAATATAATTCATTAGACTTAACGAAATTAAATATTGAACTCGATTTTTCTACCAAATCATATTTCAATAAGCAATGGTGCTCTTTGAATTATCTCATTAAGCGTAAATCGACCTCTAACAGAACAATGATTTTTTTTCCACCCGTTTAAAAGCAGCAATCCATCAGTTACTGAATAATTAAAGTAACTTTTGGACTCGCGTCTACCAAACGCTCCACTGACAATTAATTTTGCGAGCGTCCAACTTTTCCAACTCAAATTTAATAACGGAACTCCTGGGCTAAATTATACGCAACAAAAGCAAACAAGAGAAAATTTTAGGCCGGCAACCACAAGTGAAAGTCCGGTTCAGTCTTTCGGCCATTAACGATTTTACATTTTTTTTAAAAACATTTTCTGGAGGTTAGAAAACTTTTCGAGATTATAAGGTGTAAAAGCGTTGGTCATTCTGTCTTGTAGAACCAACAAATAAAAAAGAACATCAGCTACTTTTATGCAATTAAATTAATTTATATATTATTACGAAAAACCGAGTCATCAACTTTACAAGAGATGAAATTTAATAATATTTTTTCGTCCATTTACCGTTAAATGTTTCAAATGTATTAAACAATCTGTAATTTCAATTTTCATCCATTTAATTAACAATATTTTTTGATGTAAATCATTATTTTAATTGGCATTTCACAAGCACGCGCACACGTAGCTGTAATTTGAAATTTTTCAAATATTCAATTTTAACCATCAGATGCCGGGGAACACAACGATGGCCGGCAGCACAATGCAAGAGCACGAGCTGCGCCAGATCACGGACAAAATCCAGCAAGAGTGCCTCTGGCAAATGACCGTCAACGCCACTCCACCAGGTCAGTTTGTCACATACAAAAAAATATTAAAATAAAGTAGCCTCTAAGGAAATAATCTTTTTTTCTTAAATTTTGTAAACTGTATTAAGCATGTATTGAACTACCCAGTGAATTCCACTAGCTACGTATAGTAAACTCGCTGATCAAGTGCTAGAGTCATCGGAAGACCCTTATAAGGCTAGATATCTTATACTAATCCCCGTCTCGTTAAAAATTACATCGCGTCATTCGTGTGGACGTCCATACTTTTTTCTCGTCTTGGCGGCCGATGAGTCGGCTCCTTTTTTCTCTCTCTCTCCCGTGCTTTTGTACGCGAGAGACTCTCCTCGCGTCAGCGGACGTTTTTTTTTGTTTGCCTCGCTGCGATAAGATGAGGAAAATTCATCTTACTTTTGAATTACGGGACGCGCGCGCGGGGGATAAAAGTGACAAAAGAGTTCGGGAGCTCGGGGCCAGTCGAGCTCTGGCCGCCAGGGGAGCATTTTTAATGATGATCGCGAAGGTTGCCCTTCCCTCGCGTTTTGTAAATTCTGAATTATGTGGCAATAAAGTCCCAAGAGAAGTTCGCTTTGTCTTCGAGCAACTGCCACTCTAATTTAAGACTCGGTCTGACAAGTTAGTACATTTTCAATCTTCATTTTTTTCGTTCTACCTTCCGAAAAGTAAATTGCCAATGATAAACTGCTACTTATTCGCTTTTTTTCATAATAAACTACTGATTAAATAGTTTCTGTCACGATGACGATTTTCCATGCGCTAACGTAAAATCACTGCTTGGCGCGTTTTTTGTTCTCGTTGCTCTTATTCCTGCAAACCCGATATTTCTTCTCTTCTTAGCGAAGCTGCGGTGCTCCAATGGTCGTTTCTTGGGAAAGTAAGTACTTCCATACCGGAAATTCCGTTATAGAATTTCGCGGAGATGCTCGCGTGAGCGACGTGACGAGGCACTCTTGCGACCATCCGACTATTGTTAAGAAAACAAGCAACATCTCGTCTAAGAAATAATTCAGGCTTTTCTCATAGATAAATAATGCCGAGAATAGCTTGTTATCATAATCCACATGTCATGCGATTAACATTACACTCGAGCAATTCAGTACTATCCAAAATTAAACAATCATTTCTAACGTTCTTTTTCTTTACACAAACAAGCCTAAAATAAATCTTCAACTCTATATTCACGGAAACATTAATTTTTATCCCTGCCTCACTTATTTTAGTCAAAAGGCAATATCAAAGCTTCATAAACTAATCAGACGTGCAGGCCAATGTATCGCGTTCATCAAAATGCATCAGGCGCCGAGCATCGGTATGACTCTCTCGGCTCTGGGTGAAAACTTGAAACCGAGCGTAGCGCGTGAGCTTAATCCCGAGAGCGCACTCGTCGCTCGAGTCATATTCCGGAGATAGGCAGCTGCCGGCGGACATGCGGCAATAGGGCCAAAGCCTGCGTGAAAGCTCTCGCGGACCGCACGTGTATGTACCCGATGACGGTATACGCCTGGCGCGCGCTGCGCGCAAATTCCGAGGCGACTCTCCCCGGGGCGCTATCCGCTGAACAAGTGAGCCTCTTGTATAGGCGCGTCGAGTAAGGGCCGATGCTTTGCCTTGGCTAAGCTCCAGCTCCCTCTCTCTTGCTGAGATTCAGCTTGCCTGCTTCTCTGCTTGGATGTTTGTTTGATCTTGTAGAGGAACATTCGTTGCCTTCATCGTTTCGTCTGAATATTTTACCAGCGCGTAATATTAGCTGACTGCCGATCGATCATGCGACTGATCTTTTTGTATGTGGGATCGCATCTCGTCTGCTCCTTTTCATTCTCCTGCATATACTATTTTAATCCCGCGCAAAATGAAAAATCTCTCCCGCATAAAAGGCAAATATATGCTCCACCGTGATATATAATTTTTTTGCACGAGCCTGGGAATCTTTTCTTCGGAGGGGTATAAAAAGCTTTAGCCCATTTTTTAGTGCTCGAGTAAATAAAGAAAAAGTTTTTAAAACTTTTCAAAAGTATATAACACAATAAGTTATAAGGCGCGAGCGCTTGCGTGTGGTGTAAGGATTTTTCTCGCGCAACAATTTTCATACACTTTATTTCTCTTTTTAACCCTATATACCTCAATCCTCCGCATGCATACAAGCATTCGAAATTCTTATGAATTCACTTTTATATACAAGCTTTTCATGATCATAACTTAAAAAAGCTCGCAAGTACTCGACGAGTCTGTCGCAAAAGCATCAGCGTCGAGGCATATCCGCACGTGCTTACGTCAGAAAAAAGCTCGAGCGCTTTCACGACAAATCGGTGGCCCACAGGCGTTTACTCCTCTCTCTAACTTTCCTTTTCCCTCACCTTACTCCGATGAGGAGGAGAAGGAGGGGACGGATAGAAGGGCCGAGAGGGAAAGAGAAATTTCCCACGGTAGTTTCTCCGGGCTGCAGCATTTGCCGGGTCCTAAACCCCCGCTCCGCCTGCGGCGAGCTTTTAGACGCGAACGCTCACGCGAGCGAGAGAACGTCTCCGAAAGGCACTTTGGATTAGTTGCGCGCGAATTATGCGCAGCTTTTAGCTGCAACCTCGCTAGCTTTGCGGATGGGGGAAACGAAGCCAATGGTCGTTACGCGAATACGGCAAGATGCCCTGAATGCCACCCGCTTTTTATACCCTCCTACGGTACTTTGATGTATAAGGCTTCGCAAGCTTTGTCGTTGCCTGATGGGATGTACCAAAGTCTCGAGGATGATTGATGACTTTTTTTTCTCTCTCGACTTCCTTTTTTTTCTTCTTCCCTCCTTTTTTTTGCTTCGGCTAGGCTTTAATGAGTTTCGCGTTTATTCGCCGGCTGTAACGCGAAAATAAATTCTCTCGGGTTTTGTATTGAAATTTATCGCTTCGGTGAAATTTAAATGAAATCGCTAAATAAAATGTGTAATGCTATATTCGAGCTTATAAACTTGACGCGCCGAGCAATTGTTTTGGCAAGAAGCCACGAGCCTTGTATTATCGATATAGTCTCTTACGATTTGACGAGACGTTTTTAAAAAATCCACCGTTTGTTTAACAAACAGAAAACGGCCGAATAAGAAAACAAGCCGGAATAACGTTTTATTTCGTCTTCATCTCGTCGGCACATTGATCTTGAGCATCAACGAGCTCGTTTTCAATTTATCCTCGCTCGATCAATCTCATCGCTCGCAACCGGCACGCGCGTCTTTTTAAAAGCTGATTTTTTTCTCTCTTCGCCATATGCGATAAATCAAAGCGACGCTTATTATTCACTGCTCGAGAATTCCCCGCGTGCTTGCGGCCTTCAAAAACATCAGCCATCCCCGGGTCACACCCAAGTCGAAAACAAAAACGCCCCGTAACCGAGTGTAATAACGTTAACCGCGTCTCGATTAAGCTCAAACGTCCCGGGGCGGAACTTTAATCGCTTATACAAAGTCGCGGCCGAGAGCGAGCTATCAGCCGAGAGCTTATCGCCGGTAGCGCGGCAACCAGGCAAACATAATTAACGGAATATAAAGAGGCTCCCTGGCATCTCTCTACTCGGCGTATATTAACCCTTGAGATTTCGAGCGCTGACTAAATGTGCCCTTGGGATCGGTCCGTTTCCGAGTAACCCGATGCCTCTACGGACACACATACGCGTAGGCGAACCACGTCCTTGGTGATTTCCCTCTGTAGGCCAGTGTAAAGCGAGCCGGTCACACTGGCGCGCAATAAGACAGTCGGATATTCTCGAAGGCGCGATTAACAAGACTCGCAACTGCCGGTTTTCTTTTATTCGCGAGACAGACCGAGCGAGCGAGGGAGAGAGAGAAAGACGTGACTTAGATATTTTATTGGATGCTTTCGTGCGGGTAAGGCGCGTTGCATTACGCCGAGCTCTCTTTCTCGTAGCTTCTTGAATTGTTTACTTAGCGGGAAATGCGAATGTTTGCTGATATTTACGGTTACGTTGTTTGTTCCGACCTCAAACTGTGTACTTTTAAGGAAATTGTTTATTCCGTCGCTCGAGCGTTGCAAATTTATCGTCGTGAAATTTGCAAAAGTAAAGGCAAACTTAATTTTTTGGCACGAACTAGTAGCGCTTATTTAACGGTAAAGTAAAGTTTAACGTTTTCTCGTGCGTAAAAGCTGCCAAGATAGCGCCGTAAGTTATTCAAGCTCGTGGCATTTGGTACCGTTTGCGCACAAAGGAGTATCGACAATTAAACTCGATTGTTACGCAAAACTTGTCACGTCTAGTTTATCGAATGAAAACACATCGACGACTGCTCTATCTGTCAGTCACATGTCTCATGTAAACGAATTGCAGCTGTACATCGCTAAACGCGTATAATTTACTTTATACAGCCAAGCTTTTCAAACGAGCTTTTCTCAAAGCGCTCCCGCGATGACTAACAGTTCTCCTTAGCAAGCTGAAACGCACACTCTCTCTCTCTCTCTCTCTCTCTCTCTCTTTCTCTTGTTCCGTCTGTGAATTATTCTCAAAGCTGCGAAGCAAAAAGAAAAGAAAAGTCGAGCCAAAGGGAGCAGCGTAATTGTCGAGCGAGCTTTTAAGAAAACGCAAGTTGCCTTGAGCAACTTGGCTCGCGCGAGGAGCACATATTTTTCAAAGCCTGGAAACACCTTATCGCGGCCTCAGTCTCCCTCTTTCTCTCTCCCCTGCCACAGTTAACGCTCTTCTATCTAATTGCGCTTAAGTGAATTGCCACTTCAAGCCTGTTGCCACAATTACAGCCTCCAGACTCTCTTTCTATCACTACAGAGTCCAATCTTTTGCGCGGCTTACGCTCGGACACTTGGTACTCCCCTACCATTTCAAAAATAAACTCCACACAAAAAATTCAACGCCACATTATGTACCAAATTTTCGTGAGAATATATCCCGGGAGATTGCACAGTTGCGCAACAATTAAGTTCCATCAGCCATTTAATTAGATATTGAAATGAAAACTGTTGAAATAGAGCGGCTGATTACGAGCTTAATTGATTGACAGACTACGCCCTCGCGAAATTCATTTAGAATCGGTGAAAGGCGCCGGGGCATTATCGCCGATAAACATCCGCCCGATGACGCAAAACGCTCGTTGCGACGACAAAGCGCCACCTCGACGTACGTATATACCTTAAACACAGCATTAAAGCCAAGCTCCAAACTACTGCTCTTTTTTCTCTCCCTCTCTCGGAAAATTAACGCGAAGCTTCATAATCGAGCGGCCGACAAAGCGCTTATCTCGCGGTTTGCCGATCGGCCGCAGCGATGTCCATACCGATATAGGCGGGAAACAGGCCTTCATTGGGCCACACAGTGGGGCGAGAGCGTGGATCGATCGTCCCTGGTGCGATTGTTGTCCGTTGGCTGAGAAAAGAGGCGATCCGGAAAAAACACGTCGCGCCTTCGCCGTTGACTCCGCTAATGAACTATTGATCAGGGCTTCGTTAGACCGCGGGACTTTCCATCTGCACGCCCCCCTCCCAGCGAGTATATACGTATCTGCACGTATACGTATGCATCTCTCGTCCTTTTATCCTCCTCGCCAATGCTTGCTTTGGCACCGCAACGCTCGCCCAGTGTTCTCGGGCTCCTCCCTCTCCTCCACCCTCTCCGCTAATTGCACATTTTTTATCCGCCGACCTGATAAATTCTTGCTTTTTTTCTCTCCTTCCTCTATTTATTATTTGTCGATTTAAGTTTTAAAACTTGCTTACAATTTGTCCTTTTTCCCCCCTTCTTTTTGGAGAGAACACATGCTGTGCTAGGCAGGCTGAGATGGCTTATGTTTTTAGTTGGTAAAGTAATTTTAGCGTCGCGAGAACTTTAGAATCAAGCGGTTAAATATTTGATCAAGGGTGGAAGGAAGTTGTGCAAACAAAAGGTAATTATCTACATAGACTTCGAAAGTAACTCGTAGAAAGCCGACGCTTCGATAT
The DNA here is from genome assembly GCA_030522585.1 of Anagyrus pseudococci. Taxonomy (NCBI): domain Eukaryota; kingdom Metazoa; phylum Arthropoda; class Insecta; order Hymenoptera; family Encyrtidae; genus Anagyrus; species Anagyrus pseudococci. Next base: position 53,341 of record JAPYYQ010000010.1, on the reverse strand, counting down.
TACTGAAAAATTAATATACCGAATTTCAAAATAATAATAGTAGATAAATTTGATTTTATTGAAGAGTACAAGTTGTTAATGCTTGAGTACTTAGCGAGAATGCAACGCAAAAAATAAATGCTCATTTTAATAAGTACGGCATTGCCTATGAGACTGTTTTGTCTCGACTAAGCGCGGCTCAAGCAAGCAAGCTGTCTTATCTTGAATTATTTGAAAGCTTACTGCAAGAAACACTTTCATCCATCTGCCCGAACTAACCGTTCTATGACAAACTACTTAAGACAGAAAGCGTCGTTTCCTACAATTTTTTTCTCTCTCTCTCGACCATCTACAAGCCAGAATAATCGGTCGAGTATTTCGTGTCTCGCGACAGCGCAGCATTGCCGATGCAAAGAAAAACGCAATCCAACAACTTTTCGGCGCTCACAGCTCTCTCTCCCACGCTCGCGCGTGAGATGGCAAAAAATACGAGGTAAAATAAGTTGCAAAGATTGCAGTCGAGCATGATCGATCGGAGAACAAAGAAAATAAATCCGACTGGCATTGGGTATTGATTCAAACGGCCGGAGCGACTAACGTATTCCCGACAAAAATAAGTCGAGCAAGCATTAAAACTTTAAACTAGATACTCGACAAGCAAGTTAAACAAATAAAACATTTGTATCTCGCTTCGTGAGAAAAGTTAAGTGCTCTCCTTCTTCTTGTCCATTAAATTTTCAATCTTTTTACCAACTCGCCGAGCAACTGGCTTTTCTACATTTTTCTGGATGCATTTCATTGGCAATACAGTTTTTTTTGTTTTTTTTTTTAAATATGGTTGATCATAAAAAAATGTTCAAAGATTCTTATACGAACGAATAAAAATATGAAGGATTAAGTTTGGAGAAGATTGAGTTGCCATCTCCAGTCAAGTCAACTGTAGACAAATCGCGAGCTCGATCCAGCGGACTCTATCTTTTGTGTACGGCTTAGAGGACAATCTCGGTATTAAGCAAAAAAAATTACTCGAAGCTCTTTTGAAATAAATTTTACGGAAAGTAGCAAAGTTATTTGTTATTTCGTTATTTCAATAAGTTGAAGCATCCTCGGGCTTGGAAAAAATACTCCTGTAATTATCTTATACGTAATTAGACATTCTAATTTCCGCATACACCTTCTCAAATATTGTATTTCGAAATTGTTGACTTTAAAAGGTAATGCTTGGGCTTTTCGAAACGTTCAAAACTTTAATATTAGCTTTTACATCGGGCTTGCTTGTAAATTCAATTAAGTCTGATCTGCAGTGTTGTGAGATTAACAATTTTTTTGCTGTACTGTTATAAAGTCTAGTTTGAACATTCCTTTCTACGTAGATATTACAGTAAGAATTGTTTAGAATACAAATGGAAACCTACATTTTTATCTCTAAAGTAAAAAAAAAACAATAGCGTTAAATTTACAACATGTATGCAAAATTTTTCGTTATAATGTAAAACAAGTAAAAATGCTATCTGACAAGTTTTCCAGTAACACTTCTGACTTTTCTATTCTTGTGATAATACGAATTGGTGATATCTTTTGAAAAACTTCATAGAAATTCTGGAGTGTAACTATCCAGAAACTTTAAATGATCCCCATTGAACTGGCGGCGAAGTAAATAAAACCTTTCTAGATTCGATCAAGAACTACTTTTAAATTCTCTTCATTATTCGCTTTAAATAAAAACCAGTGAATATTATTGTTTCAAAGTTCAACAAATCAGTGGGGAATAATAGTTGACTTCCTTTTAATTGATCCTACAGCACTCGCTAAAAGTTTACCACTGTTTAAGTAAAGGTACGATTGTACTTTTTTCTACATCAATTTTTCAGTGCTATATGCATTTGGAGCTACGTAGTTGGATTTCTTAATGTTTCAAAGAATATATCACGATGACATTGTAAACTTTGGCCAAAAAATTTTAATTTTCCCCTTTATGGCTAATCAAATCGTTTAAAGAGACAACTAGGTTTTAGAGGGGTGCGCCTATAAAACCGTAAGTCTAGGAGTAAGGACATCGTGATTACATCTACCACTAGCTTAAATTATAGGTCATAAATTCAAAATATTGGCATCGTGAGCACAAAAATTTTGATGAAAAACTGATAATGGAACAATTATTCGTTGCATATGATGTAAAATTTCATTCACTGATCGAGTATAATCTTGATATGCAAGTCATTATTATAATTTAATCTTATAAAGCTTAAATAAGTATTTATGTCTTTTAATTGTTTATTTAATATTCTTCGAATATAAAAAGTCATCGTGTTTTAATCAATTGTTGAACTTTTTTCTTTCGAGATAATAACAACAATATTTTGATTTTATCAGCAGAGTCACAGTGACAAATGACTTTAAATGTTGACTTTTAATTGTATTGTTGTCAACGTATTGTTTGTTGCTTAGGAGGCTTGAATCCAATGAATTCTATAACCGTATACATTACCAAATAACTTAACGTTGTAGGCAACGTTTACTTCATTATTTTTTTCTCCTAAATATATTACTACTTTAATTTAATTTGACTTTCTTTTTGGCACATTTTAAGTTGAATAACATCCCCAACAGTTTTTTTACCGTAACAGTGGTAATACCCGCAGCGACAATTATGCATAATAAAAGAAAGGCATAAATGTCGAGTAAATCGATCTGCCACCAAGCTAAGTCCACAGCGGGCGACCTTAAAGCGTTTGCACCATGACGTATTACGTACTCGATCCAATAGACTGCTTCTTCAGACGGAGATCGCGGACGATCGCGATATTGAGTAGATAATTTACTCATTGCTTGTCTGCAACGAAAAAAGAAGTGCTTAGTAAAATACAACATTTGGATAGTTTTAATTAATAAATAATTTATTAAACGGCTTACTTGTAAATGGGTTTGGATAAAATCTCATCAAAAACGCGCTCATAATCTTTGCGTTGTGCCGTTTGAATTTTCAATTTCAAAGCGACATTTTTATACGCCAAAAGATCGCAGTTTGAATGTTGATCAGCAAAGAGTGGTACACATATCATTGGCACTGCGTAATGCACAGCTTCCTGCGTCCCGAGAGATCCTCCGTGCGTTGCAAAAGCTCTGATATTAGGATGTTCTGGAAAAGCCAAGAAACGTTACTTTAGAAAATGTTTTTCGTAACTTTGCAATAAACTACCGGAAACGATGTGTTACGTAATATTTGTTGCTGCGGCAACCAGGATTGCACTAAAACGTTTCCCGACAAATTCCTCTCCAGCGCTTCCGGATACGGTGCTCTCATGACCACTCGGACCGGCGATATTTTTTTGAAAACGGAAAAGAAATTTTGGAGAATCTCCGCCGGCATAGTCTCGACGAGGGACATTGAGCCGAACGAGAAATAGATAAATCCATCTCTGCTGTCATCCAGAAATCTCTTTAAATCCTGCAAGTGACACGGGCTGAATCAATAAACGCATAATCGTCGCTCCGGGGGAGGCACGAGATAAAAAAATAATAAAACGATCCCGAAGATATGTATACATAATAATATATCTATCACCTCATTAATCACGCCTGTGCCATTAGTTACGTGAATTCCTCCAATCTCTATAACGGCCGGCGTCTTTGGTTTTATTCCATGATAGGAAAAGTGAGAATTACTCAGTATGATCGACGTTCTTTTTTCCAGATCGCGAAAATACGGTATGCCAGGACCCAAGTACTTTTCCATGTACCCCTGCTGCTCATCCGCGATATCGTTGTAAGCGTTAATGTCTTTATGCGTCAAAATAACGTTGTACAATCTACTCCAAAAACTTATGTTCTGACTAAACCAAGTGTGCAAGCTACTTGGATATAGCCAGAGATTCAATGGCTCCCCCACGAATCTGTTCATCCAAGAGTAAAGAGATGTTGTCACTACGGCGGCAACTGGCAAGTCTAACAAATAACCAATAGCTGAGAAGCACTGATATCCTGACAAATACTGCAATTTAATTCAGGCACGTAGTTTTTTCTTTTTTAAGAACAAGCATTTTTATTTATTTTTTAAAATATTTGAATTTCTTACGTGAACTATTACAAGATCGTAGGTCGTATTTTTCTGTTGGTCCTTTATTAATTGCTGTAGTTCTGGATGTCCAAGATAATCGCACATGTTTTTCAATTTCCTGCGGACCTCTTTCTCTTCTTCGCCTGCTGATATCATAGTCTGGTAGGATATGGTTGGATAGTTCTCTGAAGTTTCCAACTTAATAATGTCCCTATAATTAGGCACTGTTTCTTGTAATGGAAAATGACTTATAACATCGACTTCGTGACCTTTTAGAGCTAGAGCTTTTGCAACCGCTTGAAGAACCTGAATATGATTTTTTCCAAATAACGGATAAATCGCAAGTATTCGATAACCGTTGCACGTGGTAAATATGTACATTAAAGCTATGAGTGTTTTAAATAGCATTTTGAAGTAATTTATTCGACGGGGAAAATCAATAAAAGACGAAAATTTTTATATTCATTTAAATACACCCGACTACTAAAAAATTTCTTATAAACTGTTCCCATAGCGCTTGAAAGTGCTACTTATAAACAATTGTATTATCTGTAATCAATAAGTTATCTTTTTTGATGTCTACGATATCTGTGAGTAGAAACATTTTAATCATATTCAATAATAAAATTTTTTTTCTTACTAATAAATGGTGAGGAAAGAGGTTATCGAGCAATTGATAATATATACAAAAATTGAACAATTATTTATTCACACAGTTAGTTTAGGTGTTACAAATTGACAATATTTTAGTCCAAATACGCAAATTATTGCAACCCGAATGGCCATTCGGATCGGAGGAGCTCCTTTCCTTAAAATAACGCTCAATCGTCAGACGCAAACGTCAGGAAACAAGAAAATCCAGTGGCCCTCCTAGTCCTAATGCTGACAATACTGTTCGTCGCAAGTTAGAGTTTACGCGTTAACTTGAGTTTAAATAAAAGTTTTAGCTACCAGGGTACCGAAAATTTTAAGTAACCGTCGAAAAAAGTTGGCATTTTTTTATAAACAAATTGTTTAAATGACCATATCTTTAAAACTATAAAAGATACATTTATTCTTTTAAATGGAAAATGATTGTATTTTTCATACAAATCTGCTCCTTTTTACCGCATTTAAAAATCTCTTTTTCTTCCCGAGATACAATCAATTGTTTAAAAAAAACACGTTGTAGCAATGAAACGGGTCCAGTGCAGGCAGTTTGAGCATGTAAATCGAATTCTTTTGCGATTTTTTTTGTAATAATTATATTTACTTTATTAAATCAATTTTGAAGATAAATAAATATGTGTTTTTGACGTTATATATTAATAAATAAGTTTTATTTATTTATATTTTTAAAAATAAAGAGACTTTTCATTTTATGTGTAAATATACATACGTATAACTTATATAGGTAGTGAGTATTATTCGAAAAAAAATTCATTAAATTAATAAATAAACTGAAAAAAGTCTCTTTCGCGAACAATCATTTTATGCTGATTAATGAAAGATAATCTTGGATTATTCCCTAGTATCATTTTTTTAAAGAAACTGTATGTCTACACATCTAACCAATAAGTTCATTTTATTAAAAAAGAAAATTAGCTACTTAAATCTAAAATACAGTTTGTAAACCATGCAGCTTTTTACAACATATTACACATTAAATTAATCAATTTTTTTCTTTAAGTCTGCCACTGTCGAAACTTTTTTGAAGAACAAACATTTCAATATCTGTCGTATAATAAATATTATCACAAAGATTACTGCTGACAAGCTTATCGTAGTTATTAAAAACACATCTAAGAGCGCCAGTTGCCACCAAGCTAAATCCATTGCCGAAGATCTTAAGGAATCTTTTCCATTTCTGATTACATATTCTATCCAAAACGTTGCCGTATCTATGGCGCTTTGAGGTCGATCTCTAAATACTTTTGACAATCTTTTTACATTTTCTCTGTAATTAGTTAAATTAGTTAAAATTTAAAGTTAAATCAACTTACTACAGAAATATTTTTTTTACCAACCTGTAAACCGGATTAGTTAATACTTCATTAAGAGCCTTTTCAAAATTTTCTCGAGTGATCGCCATAATATTGGCAGAAACAGCGATTTTTTGTTGAACGTAATTCTGAGTATTGGTGTACTGGTCAGCTAGAACCGGTAAACACAGCATTGGCACACCGTAATAAATCGATTCCTGCGTACCTAATAAGCCTCCATGAGTTATAAATAACTTGACATTTGGATGCTCTGGAAGAAAGAAAAAACATTTACATCTTTTTTCAAGCAGTTAGAGATTGATTATTGTTTAACAAGCAACAATTTATACGTACGTAGTACTTTTTCTTGTGGTATCCACGGCAGCGACTTAAAATTGCCAGGTAATTTGATAGCTAGCTCCTCGGGTTCACTTATTCTTATTAAAACTCTCGTTGGGGATAATTTTTCTAGAGGTTCGAATATCGCTTTAAGAGTTTCCGCGGGAAATATTTCAATGCGCAACACAGAGCCAAGCGTGAAATAAACGACTCCCTCTTTGCCCTCATCTAGCCATTTTTTTAAATTCTAAGCATAAAACAATCGTTGTTTTAAAAGTTGCTACAACCGTACACGTGCATATCATGTGCATCGAGTAGTTTTTTGTTGTTTTCCATTGTTAACATTAGACTTACGTCATCCATGTCCGGTCCGTCATTCTGAATGTGAAGGCCGCCAACTTCGATAACACCTGTTGCCATCGGCTTAGCGCCATTTACCGGAAAGTACGTATTCATTAAAACTAATGACGCCGTCTGCTCAAGCTCCCGGATAGATGGAACGTCTGGACCAAAATGTTTTTGCAGTATCACGTCCTGTCTTGTCGTAAAGTACAAGTAAATGAATTTGATAAAATAGAATATAAGTGTATTGTATATACGGGTCCAAAGACCGTTTCCATCGGGTATCGGAGCTAAATTATTTGGAGAGAATGCAATGTTTTCTGGATTACCAATCATATCGTGCATCCAAGGATAGAGAGCTGCAGTGCTAATCAATGCAACGGGCACATCCCATAAATGACCAAGAACCGTAAAGCAATGATAGTTAAACATCTATTTCCAAATTAAAAAAAAAAGAAAAATATAATGTATAATTATAGACATTGATAATTTTTTATTTAATACAAATAGACTACTATTAATAAAACAACAATATTACCTGCATTATTACAATATCGTAAGGTGGATCCTTTGGTGGATTTCGTGCTAATTTTAAAAACTCGGGAGTTCCCATATTTTCGCACATTCTATAACCAAGTTCTGCAACGACACTTATATTGCGGTGACGCGTAAACTCAATCAAAGATTCGTAGGTCATTTTCTTCTGGAGCTCAGAGGTGACGTCAGGAAAAGTAAAAATCTGGGTGTAGTTTGGATATTTTTCAATTTCGGGAAACGCAGTAATAACGTCCACTTGATGGCCCTTGCGAGCCAAACCTTTGAATAACTGATTAATCATTATGAAATGACTTTTACCGGTGAACGGATAAAGTCCTAATATTCGATATGCGTTGCAAATATTAACAACTCCAAAAGCAAAGAGTAACAGCAACACTTTAATGATCCGCATGGTACTGTAAAATGTGAGTTTTCTCCGTAAAAATAAAAGTTATCCAAGAAGAAATTTCAAATGTTGTAATTTTAAAAACAAATCTTAAGTAAAACACCAAAAATAGAACAATCCGTCTGGTTGAAGTGACGAATGCTTTAATAGATCTAGTCGCAGAGAATCGAGATAATAGCCGGGCGACCTTGTGAGCAGTTAAACTGTTGCACGAATACTGACCAAAGTTAGCGGACACGCCGCTTTGACTTGCGAGTGATAGCTGACACTGCTTAAATTGTTATCTCGCGCACTTATAAATAAATATGTAAATTCAGAACTGGGGAGAGGGAAATTCATTAAAGCCACCTTTTAAAAAGCGGAAATATCTCTCTTTCTCTATTTTTCTTTTCTTGGGTTACAAAGTTTAATACAAGCAATAAGAGTAAAATATTTATTTTTAAAAAATCAATAATTGCATAAGTCACTAAAAATTTTGTTTTTTACAAAAACACCGCACACCAACTTTATTAGAAAATGGAGGTGTCATCTACTGCACGATCAACTAAAAACTAGACAGTCATTTATTTTATCTCGTGCGTGTATACTGATGACTGTGACCTGCGCAGTAAGAATGCAAGCCGATTGGCTGAAGGATAAATGCGACGCGGAGTATTGTTGAGACGGTTTATGAATGTATTAAAAATAAAGAAACAAAACAATGCTCGTGTCAATAAATATTACAAAAATGGATTTGCTGGAGCAGACTCTCTTTTGATTTAAAAATCATAAATCAAATATTGGACTCTTTTTGTTGTAAAGCAACTAATTAGAAGTAATTTCATTAAGCAATTAATTACGCAACGCCAATTAAGTGTAATTGTACTTTGTTACTTTTATTTTAAATCAAATCATACTGTTCGTAAAGTCCATCAAGATTACTTATACAAACAGACAAGAGATAATGACTAGTTTTTTCCCTCTTTCAAATACCAAGCCTGTCACTAGATTATCATAAAATGATTAAAAATGAATTGCGTCAAGCTTCTAGTTATCGCGAATAAAAAATTGGCATTTTTTACGACATTATGTAATAAAAATATTTCTCTATTCACAATTTTTATAAAAATATATTTCTTTCTCAATGATAAGTACATCTTGCACAATAATGAGTAAAGCATCAATGTGATACAGTTTTAAAATTAATTTAAATACATTTTATTCAAAGTAAGTTGAAAAAAAGTCTTAAGTGGACGTTTTGAGATGATCATTTGTTTTTTTTCTTATTCGACACACTGGGTTTCCTGTAGTTAGATAAGAAACTCATTAATTTTCTTAGCGCGTATACTACCATTAACATGAGGAATAGAAGACCTCCAAATACAACGGCGAATACGTCTAAAAGAGCTAATTGCCACCAAGTTAAATCCATTGCTGGAGATCTTAAGGCGTCTTTTCCATTTTTCATTACATATTCTGTCCAAAACACTGCCGTATCTAAGGCACTTTGTGGTCGATCCCTAAACAGTTTCGACAGCCTCTTTACGTTTTCACTAAAATTAAAAACACATTATTGGAAAAGAGAATGATGAAATAATAATTATAATTTGATATTAAAAATGTCAAACAAGAATCGTCGACGCACCTGTACATTGGATTCTTTAAAACTTCATTTAGCGATTTATCGAGTATCTCTTCGGTAATAGAAAAGGTGTTGATCATAACGGCGATCTTCTTCTTTACGTAGGTTTGAGAGTTTGTAAATTGATCGACCATAACGGGTAAACAGAGCATCGGCACGCCATAATAAACGGCCTCTTGTGTACCCAGTAAGCCTCCGTGCGTCACAAACAACTTGACGTTGGGATGCTCTGTTGGTTAAGGGTGGCATTTTTTTCATAAAAATTATATTTAATTGACGTTATATCATAATTAAAGTATAATACATAAAAGATATGAATAAAAATAATGTTCTTACGTAAGACTTTTTCTTGCGATATCCATGGCTGTGCATAAACATTCTTTGGTATGGGCACAGCTAATAATTCGGGTTTGCTTACCCTCATTAAAACGCGCATCGGCGCGAGTTTTGCCAACGACGCGAAAAATATTTTCACGTGTTCTTCGGGGAACGTTTCGATATTCAATATCGAGCCTAAATTGAAGTACACAATGCCGTTTTTACTCTCGTCCATCCACTTCTTCAAGCTCTGGAATAAAGCAAAAATTTGCATAATTACTAGTTTAACTAGATTTTATGGTGTACGCTTGGTATTTAGCATTGAACGCATTGAGATAATTAGCATATAAAATGTCTCTATGCTTACATCGCTAAGTTCAGGGCCACCATTTCGAATGTGAAGGCCACCAACTTCGACGACCGCAGTAGTCAGTGGTTTAATTCCATTAATAGGGAAATACGTGTTTATGAGCACCAGTGCCGCACTGCGCTCGAGCTCGCGTATGTCCGGGGCATTCGGGCCGAAGTGCTTTTGCAGCAACTCATTGTGAATTCGAGAGTAATGTTGAAAACTAAATTTGGCGTGGTAGAAGTAGTAGGCGTTCCAGAATCGCGTCCAAAAGGTGTTTCCCTCCGGCAGCGAGACCAAATTGTTCGGCGTGATGGCTACGTTCTCGGGATTGCCGACCGCGTCGGGTAGCCAAGGGTAAAATGATGTCGTGCTTACAAGCACCACCGGCACGTTCCACAGGTGGCCAAGAATCATGAAGCAGTGATAGGTGAACATCTAGAATAAGAATTTCAATTATTTTTATCAAACATACAAATTATTGGATTTTCAAAAGTGGTCGCGATGAAACGATTAACTACCTGAGTTATGATGAGATCGTAAGGTCGATCCTTTGGCGGGTTACGAGCTAAACGCAAAAACTCGGGGTTGTCCATGTTCTTGCAAGCTTCGTAACCGAAGTAAGCCAAACCTTCCGTACTGTGGCCTTGAGCGAAATTTCGGATGGTGGCCAAATCAAGGGTTTCCTTCATATCTTCGCTTATGCCAAATTTTAATATTTGCGTGTAATTCGGATGTTTTTCCTTTATGGCAAGTGGACTGATAACGTCAACTTGATGGCCTCGGTTTGCCAGGCCCTTGAACAGTTGCTCCATCCAATGGAAGTGACTTTTCACTGGTATCCCGTATACTCCCAATATCCGAGCGCCATGGCACACATCGGCAAAACCGATGCATAATAACAGCACTACTGCCACTTGACCGGCTTTCATTTTCGTTTGCTTTGACTGCTTCTTGCAGTCGATAATGTTCTCCGTTTTAAAATGACAACTGTTCGATTATTGACCTAAATTCAAACCGTTGTGTTAGATACCGTGGTAGCGTGGAAGCGGAAATTCTTATATAGAGCACTATTTTTAGAATTTGAAACATTTTGAGTGCAAAATAAATGTTACTCTATTTAACAGACGCGCAATCAACTACTAAACGTTCGAATGCTTATGAACTGAAAAATTGTTATCTAGTAGGATCTTATTCGACATTGTAAAAATACAGTTTGTTTGAAATAAATTTATTACTTTTTAGGGATTTCAAATAATCAGATAGATTAGATAAATGATTTTATTTTTCAAAATTGCAATTAAATTAAAAACAACGACAACTGCATTTGAAGTTTAAGTACTATACATTTACTTGAGTGATACACTGGTATATCGAAGTTTATAAATACACCTCGCGTACAATGAATTATTTCGCAAACTAACTCGTAACTAATATAAAATAAATAGACAAGCAACACAATAGAAAATCAGAGCATCAAAACGTCAGCCTAATAACGTCTCGTAGGCGTGATAAGTATCTTGCAGACCAACCGCACAATAACTGTCGCATCACAATAGCAGATACAGCGCTGGACCGTGTCTGCCCTATCGCAAAGTTATTGAAAGGATTCGCATGTATTCGTGCAGATTGATCGAAGCAGAAGAACGTCCGCGGCATTTTACTTGAGGGGAAAATCAAACGACCTGTCATGCTACTCGGCTCGTTTTCCTCTCTCGCGCGCTACGCGTTACGGGTATATATCGATAAACTATCATTACAGCATCGATGTCAAACAAAATTATTAGCAACACCGAGAGAGAGAGAGAGAGAGAGAGGCTCGAATGGCCAAGCCCGTTCGGCTTGTGCGTCAATAGTCCCGAAGAAGCAAGCGTCAAAGTTGGCAAAAATCATAGAGCGAAGCCGTTAAAATGGAGAAACAACCGTTGGGAAGCCCGAGGGCGAAACTCGAGGCTCGCTCCCGGGGGCAGATCCGCGTCTCGATTCCATATCCCCCTTTGCGGCCCGTTTACTCGTATTACCAGCGCGGCCATTATCTCCCCGAAAATCTCGTTAATGACTCCGCAAAGTAAAAGCAACAGCGCCACCCTGCCGCCCGTTCGTTGGGCAACCCCAGCTCTGTAATTTTTCCGTTAGCCTCCCCCGACGAAAGATAAAGAGAGAAAGAGAAAATAAAGGAGCCTGGATGAACTCACCTGCGATCAAAGGCCCGAAGATAATTGCGGGGCTGCTTTAGCGCAGGTTTAGCGCTCGTCGAGTCGGTTAATTGAAAGTCCGCGGCGGCGGTGGCGGCTATGGCTGTGTGGATCAGAGCCGCTCGCGTAGCAGCTGCACCAGCAGCAGAAGCCGCGCCTTTCTTGCTTTTTTGCCGAGTGGGAGTGCGCTTTGACGCTCTCGCATACTCGTCCACGGCCGTCTATTTGTGACAGTCAGCGATGGCACATTTGCAATAATAAGCGCATTGATAATAAACGGAATTATTGTTTATCGAAACAACAATGAGAAAAGAAAAGAAACGCCGCGGAAAAATATTTGCACTCGGGGGATGAGAGAGCCAAGTTCCGGGGTGCAGCTTACAAGCGGCGAGTCCTTAAATAGAGAGAGAGAGAGAGAGAGAGAGAGAGAGAGCACGCGCGCAGCCAAAGTTCGGGGGGCGCGGATCAAGTTCAAGCCGGGAAGGATGTTACGGCAACTTTGATTCTTCGCTCGCTCGACTCTCCGCGGACTTTGAAACGCCGCGCAGCCTTGAAAGGTCAACGAAGAAAGGCGCTTGAGCGAGATGCGAAACTTTATTTTAGCCCGCTTGTCAAAATAATTGCCTTTACGGCTGACTTAAATTCAGCCGGCTTTATTGATTCGCTTTATCGAATCAAACATAACGCGCAGATGAACATCAATGAAAAGCTGTCGGTGTCACGCTCTATACACGTGAACTCCCCCACCCTGTATACCGCTCGCCATTTTCCGTTTACATCTTCGATCTTCCTTACCCCCTCCCTCTGCTCCGTCTCCCATCGCCTATCCGAGATTCCCTGATATTTTCTCGGATCTATCCAAGACTCGGGCTAGAATTCATCAATAAATCACCGGCGCACAGTCCCTCGATCTTGAAAGATTCTCCCCTTACGCTTTCCGATTTCTCGAGCTCCGAGCTCCGTATATGTATACCCTCACCCGAGTGCGAATGCTCGCGAGAAGAGAAATGCATTTTCCAGACTTGTATTTCCAGAAGTACAGAGAAAAAAGTAGAGGGAGAAAGAGGGAAAAGGAGTAAATTTAATATAATCCAGTTTGGCCTTGCTAGCGCTTCTATGCCGCGCGACGTCTCGTAAATATTTCCTTGGCCTTGACGTTTGAAATGGAGCAAAACGGATATTTTTGATAGCTTTATGCTCCTTCGTTTTTTTTCTTTTTTTAAAAAAAGATGGGTATACAAATTGAACATTTGTTGACTAGCTCTGAAAGGAGGGTAAGTGCTTGACTCGCATTGAGCCGAAGTTAACAAGTTATACATTTATCCTACGCGCCTTAGACCGGCTTAATGCGAATATTATGGTTATTATGTCGTCATACCGTTTTATTGTACGTATTCATTATCGGCCGCTGATCAAACAAGCGATCATTTGCTGTCTTTGAAAATATTGCACGCGCGATATTTCCGAATTCGTCTAAGGTGACTTATATTGCATTGAATCCAGTCGTTAAGAGAAGTAGCGCGAAACGGGCGTCTTTTTAATTTTTAATGATATGGGCAACATAAAAGACCGCTCAATTGCAACGGAGATAATGGGAATAAATTAACGGCCGTGAAAAAGATAAATTAATTTGTTGCATTTTATTGCCTTTGACTGCTTCTCTCACTTAACCAGCTGCGCATGTCTAATTAATTTATTTAAACAACTGCACTCTATTCCATGGCTTGAAATGCGCTAAAACGATGACTCTTTCTTCCTTCGAAATTTGAATATTGCTGAAAAATCGTGTTCGTTGACATACCTGGAGCGTACATAAATGTTCATGCGTACTTGTCGTCGTTCAATTTAAACAGATGTTTCAAGATGTAACATAAATCAATAATGTCGATTAGACTTACACTCAAATGTGTTAATTTCATTATCAGAAAGGTGAAAACATTAAGGCAGTTGTTTTAATGTAAACAAACACATTATTACACGTATTTTGGTAATTTACAGAATCACTTTTGAAAATTCTTTTCCTCTTTTCTTTTATATGCACACTTTTACAAATTTTATTAATATACTTTACTTAATTCTAAAAAAAACGATTTTCAATGAAAAAAATTTATGAAATATTTATATTTGTGTACAATTTGTTGACATCATGAAGAAAATGATATTTTAAATTTTCTTGCATCATCTTACTGGATGCCATTGCATATTACATAGAAAAAAATGTTTAATGTATCAGTTGTCATTTATTTGTCTACGTAATGACCGGAAGTTTTTATGTGCAAATAACAATCGATCAAAAAACACCATCGCATAGTAGATCGTTTTAATTAAGTGCTTTACCATCCACTTGTAAAATCAATATTCTTGTTTCCGTGCATTGTAAAAATTAAAAAAAAAATGAAAAACATAATTTTTGAAAATTTGTTAAATAAATAAATTAATATACAGAATGGAATTATAATATATTGGTTGGGTAATAATTAAATTTTATAAAACGCATAAATTGCCTCTCTATTTTTTTATTATGCATTCAAATATTATTCTTTCAATCCGTACAAGTAATTTCAGCGCAACATTATTTACATAAACGAATTAGACTATATAATTTTAATTTAACCATTGATTTTTCAGAGCCATACTGTCCAGTAGTCTTCGACGGCTGGTCGTGTTGGCCGAATACGCCGGCTGGAACGACTGCCTACGCGCCCTGCCCACGCTTCGTTACTGGATTTGATCCTGCGCGTGAGTAACATTAACGTTACACTATGAAAACTGACTTTTTTTATCTTTCTGCTTCGAATTTACTTTTTAACGGTAATCATTTAAACGCCTGCACATTACACAATTAAGCTAATTGTTTTTTTTTTGCTTTTAAGCATTTTATTCGACAGTTATAAACCATGTATTCAAGCAGTAAACTCTTTTGTAAAATATTGACACTGGCTCTTTTCATCGCTCATTTTCGTACAATTAAATTATACATTTTAGTGAGTAATTTTAAACAAACATAGGCAGCATTTATCAAACTTTACTCTTTACATAAACGAACGGTTAACTTTCCATTAATCAAAAATATCCTTAGCTTATATATGCTACAGTAGTGGCATTTGAATGTAGACTTTTGTTGTGAATATAAACAAATATACACACTTAAATAGTAAAATATACCTTATTACGAAGTATAAAACATTTTTACCGAGTATCGTACCGTTATTTTACAACTGACAAACGCTTTTCAAAATCTACCATAATAATAATTTTTACCTGGTAGTATCGTGACTTATTAAACTTTTGTTATGTATATCACAAATGACAGGAAGTATCACAATATTTCTGTGCAATTGTCGTTGGCTTCGTATAATTAACTAAAATAGCGCCTAGTAGATATCGTCGAACACATCAATCAAGTCATTTTTCATCTACAAGAGCGCCTGCACGATCGGATGCTGTACTTCGGCCAAGCGATTTAATATCAAGCAGTGCTGGCTATTGTAATCGCTAACGATTTTTTGGTTGAGCAACTTGGCGGCAATGATGCAGCCGTGAGTGTTGTCGGGGTCGATCAAGCCCTCGAGGAAATCCAGCCGGTTCTTTATCGTAGCCGCGTACTCGTAGAAGCCAAAGTTGCAAATGAACTCTCGCACGAGCTCGACGATCTGCATGAAGAACTCGGGGGTATAGCGCTCAAGTAGGGCGGGAACTTTGTTGCTCACCTCGAGGCCGAATTGCTTGAAGGAGGGCCGGGTGCGCATGTACTCGGTGCAGAGGAACAGCATCACGTGCGACCAGGCGTGCTCGTGGGCTGGGAAAATAACGGCGAATGTTGTCGACAAACTATCTACCAGACGGAAGCTGCCCTTGAACTTCTGCACCTGATAGACGACCGTGTGGACGAAGTTGTCGACGAGGTTCGGCACGAGCTTTCGCTTATCCGCGCTGAGCCCGTACCACCTGTTGGATTCGGCCTTTAGCAGGACCATCAGGTGGTTGAGCCTAGCGTCGAAACTCCCGCCCGTCGGGTTCAGGTAAATTTTAACGATGAACCTGTCGATATTGTTGAACTCCACGTCGACGTTCTCGAGGTAGTACTGCAGGATCTCCCGGCAGACGTCCTCGGAGAGGTAGTCCCAGCACTCGGGCCTGAGGTTGTCGAGGAGCTGGTCGAGAGTCTTGGCCGCGTGCTGTCTCGAGACGCCCTGCTGGACGAAGCTGCGCAGCTTGCCGAGCACTTGGCTGATGTAGCCCGAGGCGAAGTGTACCGGCACGGGCTTGTAGCCGATCAGCGTCTCGAGGTCATCGTCCTCGTTCGGCCCGAGGTCGGCGATGCAAGCGCTGATGAGCTGCCAGCTGTCCTCGCTCGGCCGCTTGGAGAAGAGCCTGCCGATCTTCTCGGCGAGCTGGTCGCGTATCATGCGGTGCTGCTCGCGCCGCCACATCTCCCCGAGGAACTCGACGAGCTCGCGGCGCGAGGCCATCATGTCCATCAGCCGGATGGCGTGGCGCTTGAGGAAGAGCCGCTCGCGCGACAGGCTGCGCGCGAGCGCGATCATCCGGTCGGCTCCGGTGCGGTAGGCCACGTACGTCCACATCTTGAGGCCGTCGTTGATGTAGTTCTTGTAGGAGTACATGTAGTAGGCGGAGAGGTAGTGCTCGACGAGGCTGGTGGAGATCGGGGTGCTGGCGTTCTTCATGGCAGTGCTGATGTGGCAGGCGCCGAGGTAGCTCGAGTAGTGGCTCGCCTCGGTCTCGCTCGGCAGGAGGTCCTGGGCGACCTTGGAGAAGGTCGCTCCGTTGAGCAGGTAGCCAATCATGCTGTAGTTCTTGTCCTTGATCGCCCGCTCGACGAACTTCACCGGGACCTCGTGGTACCAGAGCAGCGACTTGAGGAACTGCTTGACCCGGTGCCGTTTCTTCACCACCAACTCCTGCTCCCTGCAGCACTCGTAGTAGCGCTCCCAGTCCTCCTTGATCTCGCTAAAGTTCCGCTTCAGAGCGATTATCGCCTCGGTTATGTAGATCACCTTCTCCTTGACAACCTCCGCCGGTTTCTCCTCCTCGACCTGCATCTCCTCGTCCGAGCTCTCGAGGGACTGCGCGCGCTCCTCGTCCTCCGGGAACCAGTCAGCGTACAGCTCCGGCTCGTGCGTCTTCAGCTTCTCTTTCGTGTACAGAATCCACGAGTACTGGGCGTTCTCTTTGTTTTTCAAAGTCTCCTCGACTATCTTCATGAGGTGGGGGTAGTCCTTGATGGAGAGCCTCGGCACCGAGTTATCCGCCGTGACGTGCCGCTCGTTGAAGTTGTAAATGCCCTCGACGACGTTCTTCTTGTAGTCCATGGTCAACCAGTAGCTGTGGTTAAAACACACGTGTAGGTAACGACGCTCGTACTCGGGCTCGTCCTCCAACAGTTTCCACGATACACCTACTCGTCCTTCCACAAACAGCCGGATCATCAAGTCGATTATTTCGTCGACCGGTAAATTATGCTTGATGTGGTAGTGAACGTTTTTCTTCATAATCTTGATGAGCACCCAGTAGTCCCTGGCGTTTTCTTTTTTCAGCTTGATCCGCTTTATAATGTTGAACAAATAAACCCAATAGTTTTGGTCGAACGAGTCAATGTCAAACTCTTGAGAAACGCGGTCCAGCATGCCGCATATGACGTCGGAGCGCTCAGTCTGGTAGTGCTCGTCAACGAACTTCAGCACCTCCAATAAGGCCTCTTTGCTCTTGTTCAGCTTGCACACGTAGATTAGCTGGGAGAAGAAGTTTTGCCGCTTGTTAGATCTCCAATTTTTCACAATTTGCTTTTTCAACGCGGGTATCGCCTCCTGAGGAGGCAAGAAACACCACCAGGATGTCTCGGGATCGGTTGCCTCCATTTTATATTGCACCTCGATTATTCGTCGAGCCAAGTTGTAACGTTCCTCTTGGGGCAGTAGTAACAAATATTTAGGTGTTATTTTTTCAAGTTTATCGTAAAGATCATGTCCATACCTTTCTTTAACTTTGTCTTTTAATAAAGCAGCCCTCTTTTCTTTTGGATAATATTCCAAATAATTCATTACATTATCAATGTTGAACATGTCCCACCTATCTTCCAAAGTATTGCCAAACATAACTTCAAATTCTTCTTGTTTCAAACTGTCGTAAACTAATTTTATAGGCATAAGCTCTATAATATCTCTAGGTTTTTGTATTAAGAGTTCCTTTGCATTCTTCAAAAACATCCTTGTACGTCGAGTTCCCAAGCTCTCAGAAGTGTGGCAAATTTCTTGCATGCTTATAAATACTTCGGGGTGCTTTGTGATCAACAATGGCATAAAGCTTTCATATTCATTTATATCAATTAATCTAAACATAGTCCTACTTATTTCATCTCTTCGTTCGTAAGGATTAACAAAATTTAAATAAAGCAAAATGAGATCTGGGTATTTTCTGTACAACGTCTTCAACAATTTACACGATAATACAATTTTATACTTCACAATAGAATCATAAATAAATTCACTTCTGCAACCAGGCAGAAAGATAGAAGCCTCTGACACTCCATAATCTGTGAGGAAACCATTAAAAAAGTCTTCTGATAATGCCGTTTGGCCATTACCTAAGCACTGCGCCAATTTCTTTACAATTTTTCTTCTTGTGCTCATTGACACAAAAGGTAATACTTTGGTTGAGAAAAAATTGTAATTTGTAATTGTGTCATCGGTACCATCAAAAAACCATCTGGCTTTTAATGCTTCAAATATTAAATAAATATCATCTGATTTTAAAGCCTCTATTATAAATGCATTTGACATTGTTTTTAATCCAACAAGTACTTTTACTAAAGGCACTAGAGTATTCGGCACATTTTTCTCTCTGGCGATTTCTTCAAAATTAGCTTCATTTTTCATAACAAATACTATTTGCGTGACAATCTTGCCAATCGCTTTGAATTTCTCCTCTCTTGTTTCTCCTGGAATTTCTTGAACAGCATACAAATAACTCGACGGTAAATGCTCCATTTTTATTAGCTAAAGTATACTTTTATCTGAAAAGAAAAAAACATTTTTCTCATGTTACTATTTAAAAACATATATCCCTTCCCCAATTTAAAATTGTCCAAATGAGCAATATTTACAAAGCACGTGACATGCATAAATACAACAAGCTTTGAAGAGTCATAATTCTCAAATCATATTATCCCAATCAAGCCTAATTAGCTTGTGTAACACGCGACAGAACTAGTTCGTCAATAAACCTTGTCGCATTTTGCCTCGAAAATAAAATGAGAAAAAAAGCCAGATCAGCAAGGAAAAGTAATTCGCGCTACAAGCCAACGTGGGTAGACATTATGTATCTATAGATAAAAGATCGAAAGTCGAAAACACACGCACCTGAAAGGAGAGAAGGCAGACGTTGGGGGCGTCGAGAGAGAGAGAGAGTGAGCAGAAGAGGGACAAGGGAAGAGAGAGACGGCGAACACGTCGCCGGTAATCCGACAGCAGCGCCGCATTAGCTACACGCGCGCGCGGCGGCAGCGGCTCTCTCTCTTTGCCAAGGTCTCCGGGCGGCCGGCTTACGTCACCCTCTCGTGAGCGATGCCAAGCGACGAGGAGGAGCAATGACAGGTGGAGCAGCGGTCTCGAGGCAGGTCGAGCTACGGTGCTCCGGATTCTCGACGTGTCGTCGTCCTTCGAGCGAAGCCTGCAGGTAGCCGGAGACTGCTCGTCCGCTGCGCGGCTGCTGCGTCGGTCGCGTGCGCTTCTGTTGCCGCTGCTGCTGCCGCAGCCGAGCGCGACCGGAAGGTGCCGATGGAATGCTGGGGGGGCGCCGGCGCGCCTCCGCTGCCTGCCGCTGCCTCGCGCAGACGCGCTGTCGGTACTCTACTCTTGCCGGTGAGCCTCGACTTCAGGCTCGTAACTACTCGCGCTTTGCTCCCTCTTTTTTCGCGTGGCTTAGGAAATAAGCGGAAACGGCCTGTTTGGATACAAAATGATTCAGTGCTGAATTAAAAGGAGGAAGGGAGAATTTGATTTATTTTAATGATTGACAGAATTAATATACATGCATTATTTATAATTTATTTGAATATCTGACGCCTAAGAAACATGAAGAAACTACAGTATTATATGTTTATAACATTATCGCAAGTACACTTTTACACGTTAAAAACTATTGAAAGCTCACCGTACAATTTTCATTCGGACTTACTGCTCTCGGATCTAGAATCGATGTCGTTTGACGGATCGTAGAGTTTCGACCGAGAGAAAGCAACGTCCGCAAATGAGCTTGCGGCGCTCCATATGCGCGGCGATTCAGGTTTAAAAAAGTATCTCTTCAAAATGTCCATTATCGATTGCTTGCTCATGGACAAGGCCAGCTCGGCCGTTATTCCGCGCAAAATTTCGACAACGCTTCTCTCCTTCCACTGGAGATTAGCAAAATGATCGCCGGCGAGCTCCTCGAGGCGATCGAGCAGCATCACCACGTACTTGTCCGCAAATTGTCCCGGCATTCCCGCGGTGTTCGCGAGAGCCCGCACCGAGGCGTCGTCGTTCAAGCCGAGCCCCTTCACGCAGATCTGCACGAGGAGCCACGAATTTTCGCTCGGCTCCTTTTTCAAGCGCTTCAGAGCCCTTTCCGTTGCGGTCGGACTCGCCAACAGCTTGTGCGTAGCCTTCGGGTCCATAGAGGTGTCGAGCATCTCTCGGAGCCAAAGGAAGTTGGAGACCTCGAAGGCCAACACGACTCCGAGCTTCTGCAGGAGGTAATCCTTCTGGCCCATCAGCAGCCTGACGAACACCAATGCCGACCACTCGGACACCCGGCGGCCGTAGCCGACGATCGAGCGCGTCAGGACTTTGATGTGCTCGTAGGTGATGAGGCGCTTGAGAAAGGATTGATCGACCGGCGGGTTCGCCGCGTTTATCGCCACCGATATCAGTGGGCCAAGTTTGTACCTTTCCTTCACGTTGTAGTTCCATCTCTTGATAATCGGATCCTTCTTCAGCAGGTACGGCAGGGAGTCGATCAAAATTAGGTCGCTTACAAAAAGTTGACTGCCCTCGCCCCTCATCATCATCAAAATCGTCAAGCTACCAGGCTTAGCTTTCTGTCGCTTGCACTGCAGGATAATCCTTTTCCTCAAGTCCTCGTCTTCTTTGACGCGTCGACAAAATCTTTTCGCGGCCTGCGCGCCTCTTCGACGATTTGCCCGAAGCAGATCTTGGCATACTGATAGGTACACGTCGAATTCAACTCGAACCTTACGAAAGTTGGTTCTCAATAAGCTGCAAGCCTCACCCGACAAAATTTGACGATGACAATCGTCATACGTGAAAGACCTGGTTGATGTAAACTTTGCATAAAATTCACCAATCAATTGTTTGATTAAATCTTCAAATTCGTAATCCCGTTCTTCTTCGCACGTTAACTTGCACTCGATAACTTCCTTAAACCAAGGGCAGTCTTTATTGGAGTACATAATGTTTTCGATAAGTAATTTAATAGCTTCTTTGTGTATTTCTGATTTGGCACTGCATGCCAACAATTTTTTTATCACCTGCTTGACAAATGAGACTTCCGAATTTTTCTGTTTCCAAGCTTCCAAGTTTTCGTCGTATTTTCTTTGAACCTCCATGAGAAGATGGGTGATGCAGAGAATTTCAAGATCTACAGGAAAATTGAAATCTAATGACGGCTCGGGCAGCAATACCATTTGCAATTCAAGGTAGATGTCCGTTATTTTGTTCGCAATGGCATACTTGTCACCGCGAGATCTATCGTCCATTTGAATGAAAGCTCTATGCAAAGCTCCTTCCAACATGTTTCCAAATAATTTTTTATCCGATGGAAAAAGTTCGTATTTAACGTGTACTCT
The DNA here is from genome assembly GCA_030522585.1 of Anagyrus pseudococci. NCBI lineage: Eukaryota > Metazoa > Arthropoda > Insecta > Hymenoptera > Encyrtidae > Anagyrus > Anagyrus pseudococci. The sequence continues at coordinate 31,372 of JAPYYQ010000010.1, read as the reverse complement.
GAACAATATTTCAACAAATACTATCCAACAGGAATTGCTCATATGTTCTATTTTAAAATGCGTTACGACCTCGCGCAATAGTTCAATGACACTTTGAGTTCTTAAGTTGTTAATTGAACTCACGAGCAAATATGATAGAAAACGTGTCAAAAATAAATGACTGTCGTACAGTATGCAAGAATGGATTAATTTTTTCAAAAATTTAATCTTGTTATTGATCTTATTACAAGTCTCAATAGCATTTATAAGAATGTCAAAAGAGTCATCTAACGGTAAGCAGCAAGCCCATTGAAAATATTTTTCAGAATTTTTCTTGTATAAATGCATAATTTTCATGACTATTTCCACGTTTTTGTAGCGAGGCAGTAAAATTAGAAATTTTTCAGATTTCAAAAAAGCAAAGTGCACGTCCTCCAATAAATTTTTGTTGTGGATCGATTGATAAGTTTTTATTACTAAACCGAGACGATCTTTCTTGGGATAATAGTCCAAATAATTCACCATTTTGTCTATTTCAAATTTGTTTTCTGGCTTTCTGAAGATATCCTTAAGTACTATTGTAAATTCCTGGATTGTAAGCAAATCAGATACAAGCTTTAATTCTTTTTGGATGTCGGCCTCGTTCAACGAGCTAAGCAGGCTGCCATTGAAGTTTTCTTGATATGTTTTTATCAAAAAATTCAAACGTTTTCCTTTCGGATAAGATTCTAAATAGGCAATTGCTGTGGGAAGCGAGAAATCTTTCATCGACAGTAATAAATTAGTGTACAATATTTCAAATTGTTTTTGCTTGAAGTAACTTTTTAGAGCCTTCAAAGTAGATGGAGACTCGATAAAACGTTGTGGATTGTTCACTAACACATCTTGATTGTTCTTGGCGAGAGAACGAATAGCAGCCTTACCGCAATGAACACTCATATCGTTGGTTAGCGCGAGAAACTCCAACGAATAATTTTTTAACAATTTTGGAAGAAACTTTTCATAGTCAGACAAATATTCTTTTCTCATATTCAAATACATAATAACAACTTTAGGATACCTTTCGAAAAGCATACCAATGATTCTAACCGGTAACCGAATATTGGAGCTTTGAAGTGTTTCACTTACAAATTCCTCCGAACAACAGAAGAGAATGGGCATGGCTTGCTCAAAACCATATAAGTGATTTATAGAATCGAAAAAATCTTTAGCCTTTATCTTTGAGTTTACCAAGCTGCGTGACAATATCTTAATAATCCTCAATCGAGTGTGTATCGACGTATATTGAAACAAATTTTCAAAGTAATCCGAGTGTATGACTTCTCTTTTTGGATTGAAAAACCATTTCTGTCGCAAACCCTTGCATACTTTATCGATGTAATGAGATTGAAGATACATTGGAGTCTCTTTTTCACTTAGTATCCATTTTTGGTGCTCGGGTTGAATATTTCTCGGCTCCATTTAATACTCGTCTATAACAATTGAACAAAAGTACCGAATTTATTAAAATTTAAAGAAAATTAATTAAAAACAAATATTATTGAATAATCGAATCTACTTATTTTATACTGTAAATATAATTATTGAAAAAGTGCACTGTACAAACAGTAAACTATGAAATCAAGAAATAATATCAAAGCTTTAAATCGATATGTTTCTGTCCAAAACAATAATATTGATGTATACTTTTATACAGTGTAAACCTACCTGTCGCACACTGTAACTATCGAAAAATGTGCGATTCTAAATTTTATTACAACTTTACTTTATTATAGAAATGTGACTATTTTTACGTCTAAACAAAGAAAAGTTTAAACTATCGTAAACCTTATACCATGGTTTTCCCGGCAGTTTAAGAAATAAGAAATTTCTTTTTTAATTTTTGATAAAAGCACTATACAAGGGACATATTTTTCGAGGCCATGACATATCATAATAAACGAGGGGGTTTCCGGCTTATATTTTTGCGTACTCGAAATGAACTTACTTACTAGAAATTAACGTATTCACCACTGCTTATGCTCGTTCAGGATCCGACTAAAGCTTGAAGACTTACGTTTGAGGCGGATGGCTAAACGACTGGGTGTCGGTTTATTAGGATGACAATCAAACCATGTATTTGCAGCGCCACTACAATGTAGTACGCCGTACTATATTTAAAACTATGGCTTTACCTACTTATTTTACTTTATGAAAAATGTATAAGCTTAATTCTGTTTATGGTGAAATAACAATACATTTCAATAGTATATCTGCGATAATTTTTTTGATTAATTTATTTATAAATTTATATAATACAAATACAAGTCTTTACACTATAATGCAGTACAAAAAAATATTTCCAGTTGTCATTAACAAAGTGCTTTGTAAGATGAAGCAGGTGTACTGTTTTTTGGAGAGTATTATATATAATAAAATATATTTTGTAATAGAAAAAAATGTCAACACAACAATTATTAATAAAATTGTATTTCAAATACTTTATTGTATATTAACACCACATTTCTCCGTCATTTGATTCTTCGTCGCTAGATGCATCAAGGTACGGATATTCGGGCTCCTCGTCCTCATCAAGATCATAATATTCACATCTAGTTATGGCTAATCGATCGTAGACTTTCGATCGGCAAAATGCCGAATTTGCAAAAGATTTCGCAGCATTAGATATGCTAACAGACTCAGCTCTGAAATAGTATCTGAACAAAATGTTCATTATCATTTCCTTGGTCATGCTCAAAGCCAGTTTTGAATTTATTCTGGACAAAATAATAACGATCCACTTCTCTTTCCACTTTTGATTTGCTAAATTATCAGCCGCGAGCTCTTCCACTCGATCGAGTAGCATCTTCACGTACGCTTCCGCAAACTTCTCCGACACCCCTGAGGCAGTAGCAAGAACCTTTAAGGCTCTGTCATCGCTTACCCGCAGCCCCTTGATGCAAATCTCCATAAGAGTCCACGAACGATTGCACGGATCTGTCTTGAAGCGTTGCAAAGCCTTTTTCATTATCGTCCGTGCCACGGTCGACTTGTGACCGTTGGACCAAATGTTCGTTAGAAATAATTTTAACTCGTCGTAGTTAAAGACTTCGAATGCCAGCGCCACTCCCGACGATTGTAAGATGTACGAGTCAGAGTTCATGAGCTTGTCAACTAATGAAGATGCGCTTGACAGTTTGATCTTCCTGCCGTAACTGACGATCGAGGGTATGACCAAATGGACGCAGTCACTTGTAAATAACCTTGTCAAATAGTCTTCATTCGCTGGTGGGTTAGAGGCGTTTATCGCGACCGGTATTAATAAGGCTAATCTGTACTTTTCCTTCACTTTATCGTCCAACATATTGCTGCACGGACTTACCTCGGTATCTAAAGTTTCGTGCATAACTGCATCGACTGCTTCGTCCTTAACTCCCAGCAACATCAGAATGGTCAAGCTACCAGACTTGGCGATTTCGACCTTACATCGTTCAATAACTTGCTTCTTGATATCGTCGTATTCTTTTAAGCGCCGACAAAATTTTTTTGCGGCAGGTGCGCCTTTTCGACGATTAGCGCATAGCAAATCTTGGCATGCTGATACGTAACTATCTAAATTTGCTTGAACTTTGGGTGTGTTGATTTTCAATACCTGGCAAGCTTCGCCTGATAAAATTTGGCGATGACAATCGGATTTCGAGTAAGGCCTGTTTTCAGTCATCAATTCATAAAATTCACTATTCAATCGTTTCATTAAATCTTCAAATTCGTCATCCCGTTCTTTAAATGTCGTTAATTTACATCTAATAAATTCTGTAAGCCAAGGATCGTTTTGCGTTATTTCGATAATTTTTTTAGCACCATCCTTAGAATTTTTTTCCATTACGATAAGGCATCGGTATAAATTCTTGATTAAGTGTGTCACTGTCTCCGTTTTAGAGGATTGTATCCAAATTTCATCAGGATATTTTCTTTGAATTCCCTTAAATAATTGCACGATACCATTTATTTGAATATTTAACGGAATATTAGAATCAAACGATGGCGTATAAAGTGTGTTTTTTAAAGAGAATTCAAGATACATGTCTACTACTTTATCGAAATTAACTTTGTACTCTTCTTTGGCAGGTGACTCGTTAATCCGAACCAAAGAACGTTGCAAAGATTTTTTCAACATCATACCTTCCAACGATAATTTTTGGCCAGATGGAAGAAGTTCATTTTTAACATGCAGTCTTACCATCATATCAAAAATTTGCAACCAACACGAATCATTCATATCTTCGATTTTGAAACATTCTACGATTTTGTTCAAAACGTCAAACATACTTTGAGTATTTGAATGAATAAAGTTGATGCAATAATAGCTTATAAACTTAGACAAAAATAATTGACTGTTGTATAACGAGCACGAATGTATCATTCTTATCAAGTGTCTTCTTCGTTCACTACTTGTCTTAGAAACCTTAATTGCATCTTCGAAAATTTTGAAAGATACATCTAACGGTAAGCAGCAAGCCCATTGGAAATATTTTTCAGAGTTTTTCTTATACAGATGCATAATTTTCGTGACTATTTCCACATTTTTATAGCGAGGCAGTAAAATTAGAAATTTTTCACTTTTCAAAAAAGCAAAGTGCACGTCATCCAATAAATTTTTGTTGTGGATCGATTGATAAGTTTTTATTACTAAACCAAGACGCTCCTTCTTAGGATAGTGTTCCAAATAATTCATCATTTTGTCTACTCGAAATCTGTTTTCAGGCTTTCTGAAAATGTATTCAAATACTGTTGTAAACTCCTGAATAGTGAACAAATTAGACATGTATTTCAATTCTGTTTTGATATCTGTATCGTGTAATGATTTTAGCAGCTTCTCGTTATACTTATCGTGATACGTTTTTATAAAAAAATCCAGTCGTTTGCCTTTTGGGTAACATCCCAAATAAGCGAGTGAAATAGACAATGAAAAATTATATTTACTCTTGCTTAAAATAACACTGTACAATTCTTCATAATCCTTTTGCTTTAAGCAACTTTTAACGAATTCTAAATTTCGAGGAGAAGTGATAAAGAGTTTTCTGTTGGTCTTTAAAAGATCTGGATTATTTTTGGCTAAAGAACGAAGAGATGCTCGCCCAAATTTAAGGTTCTTTTTAATTTTAGAATATTTAATTATATCAAGAAAGTCTTGTGAATGATTTTTTAAAAGTTTCGGAAGAAATTTTTTATAATCTGACAAATATTTTTTTGGATTCTTTAAATACTTGATCACAACATCGGGATACTTTTCAAAAAGCCTATCAATAACTCTAACCGGTAGTCGAATATTTGAGTCTTGAAGTGTTTTGGTTACAAATTCTTCTGAACAACAAATAAGAAGGGGTTTGGCTTGTTCAAAACCGTATAATTCATTCAAGCATTCGAAAAAATCTTCGGCTTCTTTTTTTGATTTTAACAAGCTGCGCGATAAAAGCTTAATAATTCTTAAACGAGTGTTTACAGTCACACATGGAAAAATATTTTTTAAAAAATCAATATTTTTAAAATCATTCAATGATGGTTGGAAAAACCATTTTTGTTGTAGCGCTTTGGTCACTTCATTGAAATCGTCTGATTTAAGATACTGTATAATCTCCTCTTTACTTAGCTTTTCCTTTTTATATTCCTTTTGATCAGCCGTTAGCTTCATTTTTTCATCGAATACTATTTGCAATCTAAATGTATGTCTGAAATGAAAACACAAATACACTGAAATTGTATTGAATTTTATGGTACATATTTTTACAAATATAATTTTTATTTATTAATTCCGAAACTATCAATAGTGGTACAGCCATGTGCATAACAATCGTATAATAATGATATAAATAAATTTTTACTTCATTAATTTTAAACATAACTAAACTTTAAAAATGAAATATTTAAAACTTTTTAAAGACCAATCGATAAGTACGCTTGCTACGGCACTGTTGTGTTGCCGGTATTCTTGAGAGTCCGGAGTGAGTCATGTTTATCAGTGTTAAAAAGTAGGCTTACCTCATTCGAGAGATAAAAATTTCTAATTTTTACGAATAAATAGTCATTGGAAAAATTAAAAAACTTATTCTCGACTTATAGTATTGTTCTGCAAATGATACCCAGAGTATAACGTATGGCTTTAAAGTAAATATGTTTATAGAGCACGTAACAAATTATTATGACAGACTTTTCCCGGCACTTTTCTTTTGCGTAAATAACTATTGGCCCGAGTGAAACAAATGTCAACTTACTTTGAATCAGTAAATCCACTGGCTGCTTACGCTCTTTCAGTCTTTTGCAAAAGCCTCACAGACGGAAGGCTAAACGCCTGACGCACGACTGGTACATCACATTCGGTATACGTAGATTAGACTCTGACCGGCGACCACGTATTTACAGCGCCACTACAGTGTAGCGCGCCGTACTACATTTAAAATTGCGTTTGCAGTAGATATTGAACTCGTTCCGGGGACTAGGGATTTTATTTAAAAATTTTATTTAGAGGATTCTAAATGAATTTACAACAAATATTACAAATAATTTTATAAAATTTATTTAATAATACATTCTTAAAATTAAAATTATAATTTTTAAAGTATTTGATGTTTTGTTGAAGTTACAAATCAACTTAACAATCATTATTATTGAGCCTTTTGAGCTTCCAGAGCCCGTCTTTTTGCTACAAAAGAATGAGAAAATACTTCATTTGCGAACGTTTCTGTAGCCTTCTTTACTTCCTGCGGATTTGTCCCGAAATAATAGCGTTTCAACGTGTCAAAAGTTAGTTGCTTGTGCCAACAGGCGATCACTTGACTCTTGACATTTTTCAATACTCCAACGATCAGAGGATTTTTCCACTCTCCTTCCTCAAGCTCTTGAATCTTACGCAGAAGTATTTCGGTGAACCGAGGTGCGTAGTCTTCAGGCACGCGGTTGATGTTGACGGTAAGGCTCTCGATCGCAGCTGCATCTTCCCGCTTCAAACTGCTCAGATATAACTCGACAAATGCCCGTCGTTCTGCGCTTGGAGACTTTAATATTACATCCAAGATCTTGCGAGCTAAAAATCTTTCACCATCTCGACGATTCGTATTCCAAAGCTCCTCGAGAAAATTGCGCGTCTCATTGAAGTCGCTCACGTTGAGGATCAAGTGGACAGACCAACGCCGGCCGATTGGTCCGTGATCGATCATTAAGCGTTTCGCCATATCGATCGCTTGAGGCCTCGTCGCGTGGACGGCGTAAGCGCCAATTATGCGCAGGAAAATAGCTGAATGGCCGTCCTGAATCAGAGACATCAGAATTTCAGTCTCGACTTGCGGGTTAGCCGCATTTGCAGCCGAGGGCAAATTTGGCAAGAGACGTTCCAATTGCGCGGAATTGCGTTTGAAAACGCTGGCTAAGGAATTGGGGCCTCCTAGAAGACCTACAACTGCCAGGCTCCCGGGACTTGCAAGCTCTAATAAACTGGTCTCCAACATCTTCAATGGCAGCTCAGCATGCCAGATTGTTGCTAGTAAGAACTGTCGCGTTGCACGCCGGTAGCAACGTGGCCGCAGTTGCAACAATCGTCGACTTACCGCAAGGCACACCTTCCAATTAGATAGAATTTTTTTGGGATTCTTTTTCAGCAATTGTACAGCTTTGCCAGTTTTTATTATGTATGTCACTTCACTGCTGTCAATCGCAAACTCTTTCTTTATTACGGACGAGTAAAATTCTAGATCACACTCTTTTACCGATTTTTCGAGTGAAACATACGGTTTTTCATTCTCCCTGAAAAATGAAATTGCACTTGTTATAGCTTTAAGTAGCCATGGACAATCGCTTATCTTGAATAATTTTGATTGTCTATAATTTTCGTTCTCTAATATTTTATCATTGTAATGACTTAATCTACTTAAAAGGTCAACTAAAAATTTATTGACTCTCGTTGTATCTTGCCACAAAGTATGACCTTCAGGATACGTTTGCTCTATTTTTATTAAAACTGCGTTGATGAAATAAAGTTCCACTTGTGCATCGGTAATTTCTCTAAAAATTCTCCACTTCTTGTTCGGTTTATGTTCTATTCTGTATTCAATGTATATACTAAGCATTTTTTCAAATACATTCTTAGAGTTACAATCTTCATCTTGTATTGACTGAACTATTAAATGATAAAACAAAGCATCAAAAAGATCTTCAAATAATGTCTCCTGCAATACGTCATTTCCAAAAAAAATTTCATCTTGAACGTGCATTTTTAAAATAATTTCACATAATTCCAACGTAATTGCATTATTCAATATTTTGATAGCAAATGAAGATACAAAATCAGTTAGTATGTAATGTAAAATCGAATATCGTCTATTTTTTAACTGACTTTTAAAGTAAATACAAAATTCCAATAAAAATTCTTGATTATTATCTATTACGCAACAATCAATCATCCATCTCAAAAAAAATTTTCTTCTTGTTAAATCTAACGATACTATAGCTGCTTTAAACATTGGAAAGGCTATTTCTGGTGGAAAATAAGAGCACCATCTATAATATTCATCACAATATTTGTTGAGATTAGAGATCTTTTCATCAACATGTACTTTCCTTTCGTTTCTTGGTAAAAGACGTAGCAGCTCTCTTGTAGCCTTAGGTCCAATTTTATCAAATAAATCTTTCCCAATATTTAAATGAAAAAATTTTTGCAAAATAGCTAGTTTTTGTTCTTTTGGGTAGTTATGTAATATATCTAACATAGTAAGTAAGTGATCAGTGTTGTAATAGTTTGCAAAAACCGGCTTGTATATGCATTCAAAATCTTCAATAGTTAACAAATTGTAAGCTGATTTTATATGTTGCCTAACTTGATCCGTTACAAACATATCCTTAGAGTATTTAAGCTTATACGCATTCATTAGAAAACCTAAGCGTTCTTCTTTTGGATAATAGCGCAGATGTTGAAGCATCTCGTTAAAATTAAACTGAGAATTATCATCAGGTAAAAGATTTTCGAACAATTTTTTAAACTCCTCTTTTGACAGCCCGTAGTAAATGACTTTTAAATTCAAGTATTCTATGCAAGCTTGAATATTTTCTATTACAAAGTCAGGATTGTTCTGTACAAAGTAACGTGTTAACTTGCGACCTTTCTTTTCATCACACTGCAATCTACTTTTTAATTCAATAAAGTCATTGATATGATTTTTAATCAATTTGGGAGCAAACATTTTGAAGACACTCATAATTGCTGCGGTATTTTGCGTAGAGTTTTGCGTTTTTAAGTCCATGTAGTCGATTACAAGCCGAGGATATTTACGATATATTTTATTAAGCATTTTCGAAGACAATGGTATATCATAGTTTGTTAATACATTTTTAATAAATACTTCTCCGCAACGTGGCAACAGTATTGAAGCTTCCTTCAAACTATATTGGCTAAAGAAGAAATCGTAAAATTGTTCAGCTTTATGCTCCATGGTAATGATGCTGCGTGACAATAATTTTACAATTCTTAATCTTGTGCAAAGCGATACAAAGGGAAAAACGTTCTGCTGGAAATACTGTACGTTTACAAAATCGTTTGATTCTCGAAAAAACCATTTAGCTCGTAAGGCCTTGTTTACTATTGCAAGATCCGGAGATTTCAGAGCGTCTGCAACCTCATTCGCTAGCATTAACTTGTCTGCTACTAGGACTCTCACTAGAGGATATAATCCGCTTGAAACAGGCCACTGTGTAAGGTCTCCGTCAAATCTATCCGACTCCACGCTATTTTTAACGAATTCATTAACTAGATTATTAAGATATCTGTACTTATCACCTGGTGTTCGTCCAGGTAGGGATTGAACGGCCATTAGATAACATGAATTCTCTACATTGCTTTTAACAAAGCTGACGTCACTCTCAGAATCTATTTCCATTTTCTGCTCCATCTGAAAGCAATAAAATCATTGAGTTAATATTATGAAAAAATCTGTTTTGTAATAATTTGCGTACGTTAAAAGGGTATAATTAAAAGTTGCTGGATTATATTAAAAGTAAATATTGTAAAAAGACGAAATAGAAATGCTTATTGTGCGTTGCCCGCGATAATATAAATAGACATACAACTAACAAATTAATGCTTGCTATATTTATGGCAGGCATTACGTATTAATAACTAAAAATATTTTTAAGAGAATAATTAAACGTAGAAGTTGTATAAATTGCTTTTATTAAAATAAATTGTTTTACAAATATTTTATAAATTGAGATTTTATTTTAACAGCATCAGTAACAAACAGTCTAGTGGTATATGACACATAAAAAAAATTTCTTAACGTATACATACTTTTTTTTAAAAATTACAGTGAGTATTATGTGTATTTGTCAATATTGAATACTATGAGTCCTAATAATCGTGCGCTTTCGACAATCTCATCTGAATTTTCGTTGAAAAAATATTTTTCAATGACGTGAAGAAGCTCATCTTCGCTCATGTGCTTCGTTACGATCGGGATGCTAATTTGGGAAAACATACGGCATACAAATTGCACTCTTATCGTCGTATTTAGGCCTCGCAATGCTAGGTCTTCAATTTTATTTAAAAGCTTGTCAACGCATTTCCACATATATTTACTGTCGGTTTTTATTCTTTCGCTACCAATTTTGCAAATTAGCACTTCATCGTTGACAGTCAGCCCATCAATGCAGGTTTCCATTAGGCGCCAGTTATGTTCGCAGGGTGTTTTCATCAAGCGTAATTGGGCCATTTCAAAAGTCAACTCACGAATCGACGCGTTCAACTCTGTTTCCCACACGAGTTGCACCAGCTCTAACAAACTGTCTTGCGTAGCTTTTTTGAAGAAGAGTCGAAGACCATGTTTTTTCACCGACACAGGCTTAGTGATGAGCTGTTTCGTAAATTCGGTGATTTTCCATTTTGTCAGTCGGTAGGACAAGTGGGTGAACGCTTGAACGGCCAAGTTGACGTAATCGCCCTGGCAGAAGGCAGTTATCGCGTCAAAGGACACGGGTGGGTTCACCAGGTTCATGGCCGCTGGTATCGACTGGAGCATGAGGTAGCGATTCCGCGCTTCCTCGTGCTCAATATCTATTTTGGCAGATTGTGGCGCGAGTGGACGGACAAGTTGATGAAGAACCTCGCCCTCGAGCAGAAGCGCCAGCACCTTAACATTCGCCGGACCCTCGATATCCTCGAGGCAGGCTTCGACCATTTTCACGGGTATGTCCTCGTGCCACTTGACGGCGAGGAGGAATCGACGGGCTGCCGCGCCTCCGTGCTTCGTATTCTGCTTCAGCTGTGCTCGGCACGCGGTCAGATACTCGTGCCAGTGCGCGAGCACGTTCTCCCGGTTTCTCTTGAGCTCGAGCCAGGCGGCACCTGATTTTATGTCGGCTACCACGTCTTGAGCGAGAACCGTCTTGTCCGGCAGGAGCTCGTGGTACACCTCCTGTTCCAGACTGCGAAGGCGCTCTTTTAATTTGGCCTTTGTGCGTTCGTATATGCTGCTTGAATTGAACACTTCGTCCAAAAATTCAATCAACCAAGGGTAGCTCGTGATGGCTATTCTTTGAAGTTTGTCTTTGCTAATGGAATGATTTTTAATATCCCTGTCGTATAGACCATTAAAGAACATGAATGCTTTCAGGATGTCTGAAGCTAATTTGGATTTGATGACCATACCTTCTTTTGTTTGCCATAAAAAGTGGGTTTTAGGATATTTCAAGGGTAATAATTCGAGTAGCTTGTCTAAGCAATGTTTCTTAAACACAAGATTATCTCCAGCAAAAATCCATTCAGAGCCTTTTCTAGCAGTTACATTGTAATCAACTGTTATGTCCAGTAACTTGTCTAAAAAAGCTTTATCTTCTTCGTTCATTGATTCTGGCTTGTTACACTGCCATGAAACATCCAGCATTGCTGTCCCAATAACATGTACAAACAGTTGTTTATTCATCCTCTGAATCTCATTTTTAACTCGTGCTCTTTGCAATATCTCGTAGATCATGTTATAATGAGATCTGTTAAGTTTGTATAGATTAAAAATACAGTTAATTTTAGCCAGAAATGTAGACAAAACCTCGATTTTCTCATTCTTGTGTCGGATATTATAATATTTTAAAACTTGCAATAAATCTTCTTCATTATTATAAAATTTACACGAATACAGCATTAGCTCTATATACTCGGATCGTTCTGAGTCATTCGTTGTTTTTCCTATAATTTCTTTCAAAATTGGAAAATTTATCGATAGCGGTAAGTAACGGTACCATTTGTATCTTTCATATCCTTCGTATTTGTCTATACATGAGTTAATCACTTTTTGAATACAGTCAATTTTATTTTCTATAGGAAAAAGTTCTACCATGGGTAACCACGTGGAAAAATTTGATTCTTCAATTTGATGGTCACAGAGATTCTTATTATACTGTGCATAATACGCTTTAGTTAGCAATTCATATCTTTTTTCAATTGGATAATCTATACGATCCAATAATGGAAATATATCCGAAGGATTAAAATTGTCTGCAGAGTAAGGAAATGATTTGGCAAAAAGTAATTCAAAATATTCAATTGGCAGAATTTTGTAAATCAGACAGATATCTCTGCTAATCTTGTCTATTTCAATATCATCAAGAAATTCTCGAGAATACTTTTTCTTGTACACTTCTGATAATAGATTAAATCTTTTTTCTTTGGGTTCGTAATATTTTAAGATCTGTAATACTTGTGATGTATTTAAATCGTTTTTGTTTTTTGGAAAAAGATTATTTAATATACATTCAATTTGTGATTTGCTAATGTATTTCATTACTTCATCAATTTTCCAAACATTAAAAAATGCTCGAGGATGTTCTACAACTAGATTTTTAGAGCAATTAAAAAAAAGTTTAGTCTGTTTTTTACTCATAGGTATTTTTTTTAACCAACCCGAGTCATATAATTGGTCTTTTATAATATAAATAAAAGTATCACTGTGACGTTTTAGTAAAAGTGGCAAAAATTTAAAAAATATTTTATCTGAAATTCTTATAAAATTTTCATCGTAAGGCAATTTCATTCTTTTCTTGTTTTCATTTTCAACATGCTCCATTAAAAAATAAATTGCAAGATCGGGATATTTTCGGTACAGATTTAAAAGTACGTGGTAACTCATGGACACCTCTTGCTTTAGGATCTTTCCCTTGACAAAATCTTTGCCGGTTACAAAAAAAATAGGCATCGCTTGCTCAAGGCCATACAATTTAGCAAAAGCGTTAAAAAACTCCTCGGCCTTTTTCTCTTCGCCGACCAAACTGCGGGATAAAATTTTTATGAGTTGAAACTGCGTCCGCTCGGACACGTACGGCATGATATTAGTGATAAAGTAGTCTGCGTTTACAGTTGGATTCGAGCCTTGAAAGAACCATTTGGCCTGGAGGGCCTTATTAACCAGTATCAGGTCTTCGGATTTGAGCGCCTCGATCACTGCCTCGTGTGACTTGAGCGCTTTGCCGGTGAGAATCTGTACCAACGGAGCCATGGCCGTCGGCACATCCTGAACGACGTCCATGGGCTCGTCTGTTGCCACAGAGCCATTACTCGCGACAACGTTCTTCACTATTAGGTTGAGTTGCTTGTACTTTTCACCGGGTGTCTGGCCTCCTAGCGATTGAATAGCCGCTAGATACGGCGAAATTTCCGCTCTCTTTTGTATCGGCTCCTCTAGCATTTTCATCTGTCGTAGAAATATTGCTCTTTTTACTTAACTGATTTACATTTATTTTTTAAATAGAAGTTCATTTCTTGCTTCACTATGGAAAATTCTTTCATTTTATTGCAAATCTTAACAGTCAATTGATAGAATAATAGAAAAAATATTTTTTTGCCGTTTTACTGTGAGCCTACTGTCTGGACTTATAATAATGGTAAAACAAACTTATAAAAAATTTTCGAACATTATCTTGTCACTGATTGTGAGTCATTTTAGCCAGTTCGGGAAGCCTGTGTATTTACCTATGACTCATGTATATATCGTTGTAAAGATAGTTTAGGAAAGATATTTGTGAATTATTTTTATACATATTTTATTTAATAAGGTAAATAGAATTTAATAATGTGCAAGCATAAGGTGTATATGAACATTTAAAAAACTATAACATTTCTAATATATTTGCTGAACATTTGCTTCAAAGATATAAGAAGTAGAATTTGATAATAATATATTGATTCTATTTTGATATAAAAAATAAAATACTTCGATGAACCGAGATACTAGGTTTAGTAAAACTAGAAACTATTTGTAAAAGTACCTTTATCAAGAAGTTCTAGTTTCACCAACGTCTTGTAAGTGTGGCTCGTTCAACGGTCCAAAACTTACTGACGTACATTCACCGATAATGCTGTCAAGTAACTAAAAATTGCAGCGGCATCTGATGGTGTTGCCATCACTCTTTTTTCCGAAGATTCAACCGCCAAAATCAAATTTTTGATTTTGGTGGTTGCCTTACGTATTAAAAAAAAGTATTAAACAATATTTTTGCAATAAATTTTCAAATTTTAATTGATAATTGCAGAGCCTTACAGAATTTTATAGAATAATATTTTATACCTTCGTGTGAAAAAAATTTTTTTTTCGCGTTTTTTGTAAAATAATTTTTGACCGAATAGTAAAATAAATTCGAGAAAAATTAATAAATTTTCGCGATTGGCTAATTTCCACGCGGCTCAATGCAGTCGCAGACTCGAGTCTGTTAGTTTAGTCGGAGCGAGCCGCTGACGTGGTGTGTCAGGAGAGCCACTCTAAGAATATTGACTTTCGCACTGCCCTTTGCTTGCCGTCCACGCCGACGGGCGTGCACACTCAGACAGTCGATAATATAGTTATCCGATTTGCGGCTCGTCCAAGATATGCGCATGGAAATACGAAATTTAAGCGGTAGTTTGCAGCCGAGCCAGAGCAACTGATAATTCAACATTTTATTTCTGCTCCAACTTTTAAAATGTATAGCTGCTTTGAAACAATATTACAAGCAATTCATATTATTAAATTTCCATTTTAAAACCAGTTCGGCACATGGGAAAAACCTGATTTTGCCTCAAAGTTTAAAACCTCGCCATGGAGAATGAGTTGCGAGCATTGGAGATTCTAGTTCACGGCTTTATTTTCTGCCGATCTGTCCCCAATCCTTTCCTCTGACCCGATTTCCTCTTGTTCGCCACTGCAATTTCATTGCTCTCTCTTTCTCTCTCTCTTCCCCTCAGCTGCATCGTGGAAAGCTTTCAGTTTATTCTCTCATTTCATTTGCACCGTCTGCCACGCGCAAATTCGGCGTTAATTGAAACGATCGACTACGCCACTGCTCGTTATGGTAATTTTTAATTTTACGCCCCGCGATTCGACTCGTAGACTAACTGCCTCGGACAATGATCGCTTGCTCGTGGCTATTGGCACTAGCATTTGGTAACTTCTTGACGATACTCGGAATTACACCTCCGGACTGATTGGAATTTCAATTTACGGAAGGTTTGTCCGAGATTATATTTTATTTCGAAACTCATTTCGTTTGATTGACTGCAAAATTAATGTAACTTTTGTTTTCAAAAAGATTTAATTGCTTGAAAAAACGAATTTCCTCTGTTAAAGATTAATTTATGTATAAGATTTTTAATAACAGAGAGAAAAACATCATTTTTTCCCAGAATTCTTAAGTACGCGTTTTTTAAGATGTATTTGCACGGGCGAATTTTATTTTTTTTTTATTTTTCATTTTGTATTCATGATTATGCAAATATCAAGCGTTACATTGCCTCAGTCTGTTACGAACAATTTCTCGATGAGCTTAAAAAGGGGATCAGCAGGAATGAAACTTCCTTCTTTCAAATAAAAATGTTTACCTTCAACATTTTAAGTACAAAATGTAATTAGCATTTAACAACAAACTTTCTCACCTTACGAACTTACATAGACGTTTACTAATTATTTAATAATCGGTAACATACACCATTTCTCCAATTCTCACAGTACAACGTCAACTAGTACTACACATCTCACCCAATTTCTATTCTAATGACACACGTTCGAAACAAGGCACACAATCAAGCTGTATACTCTTACACTCGTTACTCCGATGAAAAAAAAAGAACGAAATTCCAGTTGCATTAGTTCAGCCATCGTAGTAAAAGAGAACGTCGCCGAGTAAGAGAGAGAAAAAAATCTATCGACGGGCTGCAATCATCGTTATTCCAGTCGCGTCTCGTTCAAAGAGAGCGAAGAGGTGCCTCGTGAGTAGGGCCGGAGTTGGCGCGCGAGATAAGCAGCAGTGGGTGTCGCAGAGGAGCCGTCGTGTCATTACCAGGACTCACGTATCCCTCACAACGCATCTCGTTACGCTCCCCTACTCTTTCTCCGGGGGGGGGGGGAGGAACTCGCGAGCTATCCCCCTTATATCCTCTCTCTCTCCCATCTCCATCCGGCATATATAACGCATTATAATGCACACTCGCGCGCAACGCTCGACTACAAGTGCCGCTACTATAAATGCAAATGTCGGAGGGGCGTCATCGAGCCAAGAAGCGCCAGCGAGGCTAAGCGAGAGTGCCAGTTGACTCTTGCGAGCGGCGTTTTTAAGGCTCTATTATTCCGAGCAGTCGCTTGATTTTTCCTTCTCTTCAACAACTGTCGCCGCTGCTTTCTTCGGATCACGTTCTCGCGACACGATTCTTATTCTCCTTTTCGACTTGTTCTATAGCTTTCTCTCTTTTTTTTTCTGTTCGCCAGTTATCTGTCCCATGGATATATTTGAATTTCTAATTGCGAGAAGAGAAATAGCCGAGCTTTTGTTATATCTATTTCGCTTTATACTCTTGTTCATTTTTCTAGTTTTTTCACTAATTAAAAGTTGACTTTTCATTAGGAATTTTAATAAAAAACAAGTTAATACTGATATCCAGACAACTAAGAACAAACTTTTCATTAAAACTCTAAAATGCTTTTAATAAAAATAAAGCTTATTAGGACTTAACGCTTGACAATATTGATTAAATTGAAATAAATTAAACAAGTTTAAAAAAATAAAAGTGCAATAGGAAGTGTTTGATCCTCCCGCGACTAGCAAGGACAGATCTCGCCTGACAAGAGTGTCTTTCTAAGCGTCCTTCAACCCTCTATCCTGGAAATTTAATATTTTTGTATTAAAATAAATCGTCGTGGCCTTCAGCGGCAAGCCAGGAAAAAGACACACACACACACACACATTCTTGATGCATCGCTGGGATTTCAT
Source organism: Anagyrus pseudococci (assembly GCA_030522585.1). NCBI lineage: Eukaryota > Metazoa > Arthropoda > Insecta > Hymenoptera > Encyrtidae > Anagyrus > Anagyrus pseudococci. The sequence goes on along the minus strand of JAPYYQ010000010.1, from coordinate 14,146 downwards.
GAGAGCAGAAGCGCGAGCTTTTGAGTAAAGCGATAAGCGGGCGAGAAGAGAACACCGCAATCTGCAGTGAGGTGCAACCAAGCGTGTAATAAACTTAATGCATTTTTTTTGCTCAATGGGTTTTTCGTGAAAATCGCTCGGGCCGAAGGATAAAGCAGGCGAAGAGAGACGCTCGAGATTTTCCGATAGAGATGTGCTGATATACTCGCGCACGTAGACCTATACATACACACATTGCATTCGGGTACAAAGCGAGGAACGCCTTGAAGCTTGAAGATGCTTGCTGGCTCCTCGTCTTTGCTGGGTATTTTCTCGGGGAAATATCGAGCTTGCGAGCGCACCGTTGGCTCTCTTTTCGGACAACAGCTCGGCCCGTATCTTGCCAGGACTTTTATGCAGTCGTCTGAATTGGCTGAGATGGCAGCAAGGCTGAGGTGAAATTGGAAAATGATAACGCATGCAAGATTGATTTCAAGCTACCTTATCAAATATCACGTACGTTCGAAAGGGTGAAAATTTTCTTGAAAATCCAACGTCTCATAATCGGACTAATAACAATACTAAAATATACAAAGTTACATTCAAGGCTGGATGAACATCCCGAATAAATGAAAAAAAGGAAACCTGAAGACACTGAAGATGCATCAAAGGACAATTTCTCGGGCTCGGTCGATCGAGTTTCGAGGTCGCGTTCAATCAATCACGCTTGATTCCATGAAAAATGCGAGGCCCGGAGCAGAGGGACGGGGCTCGAACTTTTCTCCTCGGTGCTCAAAGTGGCCAGTGATCGATGGCCACGCGCAATTCCGCAAATGAACGATGTGCAAATAGTGCCCGGCGCAGCGCCGCGCGTTTACGCGTGTGTGCACGCGTATGTTGTCACTGCTAATGAAGCGACGCGTGAGAGCGCCTGCCGCTTTGTCATTATAACGCACATCAAGCGTTAAACGACGGCTTCAAGGGCCATGATCTCTCTCTCTCTCTCTCTCTCTCTCTCTCTCTCTCTTACTCTCTTGTGGACGTTCGCTGGCTTCGTTTGATGAACGTCGTTATAGGTGCAAATTGACACACGAGCGTGCCATTACCGCGAGCGTTACAATAACGCCCTTTAGATTGATATTGTTATTAATTAATCAGCTTATTCAAGCGCCGCGCGTTTAATCACAGAAACATATAATAAACTCGTAAGAAAGAGAAAAAGGACGAATGCAAGTGGTGAAAGCAGTGTGAAGCATAACGCTAAAACTGCAAGGGCCGCGCGGCCGTAACGAAAAAGAGAGAGAAAAAAGCCAAGGTAGAGGGAACATTACTTAAATCCGACGCTCCCAGACGGCCAACTCGTGTAATCTTCATCAGTCAGGCGCTTTCTTCTAGCTCCAACTCTCTCTCTCTCTCGGCCAACTTCCAGCTTCGGCTAAAAGAAATTTTAATTAAAAGTATTATTACTGCCGAGCAGAGCGGCCCTCGGGCTTCTCTCGTCCGTTTGCACCGCGAGTATTCAGCGAGTAGGAGCAGGCACACTGTAAATAATACCGGCAGACCGTATACACCTAGCGCGCTATACGAAATACTCATCTCGCGAGGCTCAAGTTTCACGAGCTTAAAGAAGTTGCGAGCGAACGAGGGGGGGCTTTGCTCGTTATGCGATTTCGACCTATGAGAGCAATTGCGCATTTCTGTTATTGCAGCTCGGCTAAGGATATTGAGTTGCGTAAATGCGAAGGTAGATTCGATACTCGAAAACGATCGATAAATTTCTCTATTCTGTTGATGTACCTTTAAAATAACGGGGATGCTTTATTTTTTTCGAATTTTTCAATACTTAAATTCGTTTATGAACAAACAAGGTTTAGCGTTTCATCGAATATTTTCAGCTCAGCGGAGAATTCAATATCTTTATAACTGCATTGATTTCAGGAGCGCGTACGAGCTTTTTTAACGAAATAAAATTTGATCGTTATTTAACTTTTAATTGGACAAATATTTTCCATTGAAAAATTTGAAGCGTGTAAAATGTAAAAAATAGAATATTTTATCTTTATTCTTTTCCTTTTTTTTAATAGAAGCTTCTTGGTTCAATATATTCGAGAAACCTCGAAAATGCTTTTACTCATAAGGCTTGTAATCCTATAGCAATGTAAAAATTAAAACCTCGAAACGTAATCTTCTTAACTTATTCCATTTCATATCCTTTAACTGGGGAAAAAAAAATCTTTGACTCTGGAGCAATACTTTGAATAGCTCTTTATCATTTTTTTTAAATATTCGAATTTCATTTTGATTTCTAAGTATTAACATTTTATTCTTTAATTTTTTCTTACAATTCTATTAAGTTTCTATAGAAAAAAAAGGAAAACGAAATTTTCACACTAGTTCAAAAAGCTTAATTAAATTACTTTTAAATACTACAGTTATTAAATTTTAACTCGAAGTATGAAATATGGATCTTTTATTTTATTATCTTTACTTTTTATACTATTCGATAACTGTAAACAAATACTTCAGAGTTTTTTTTGAAGATCAAAGATATTCACCTATTTTTATTTCAAAGTGTCAAAGTTTCAAGTTTCAAAGTCAATAGCAGTTGTTGAACTTTGACGTAAACTAAAAAAACACTTTTTTGTCAATATTGAGTTTCAATGTACGTACAATATAATTTATTTTGTTTTTTTTTTATTGTGAAAAGTAGATTGTGGAAGCCAAAGCAGGTCTCGAGCAATCTAATGCGACAAATAATACAACGATCCGGTGCATTTGCGAATTTACGAAGAGATTGGAGAGAACGTGTAGATACGAGTACAAACTAGGTTAGAACCAGCGTGAGATGCAAAAAAAAAAAAAAGAATTGAGGAAACCATCGAAAAAAAATGTAAATTTAATATTAAAACGTGGTATTCGCATTTGTCAAGCTCATTTTCATTTTTTAATCAAGCCCGCTCTCCGTGATCGAAGGAAAAATTCATAAAGGGTGATTTGAACAAAACGCGCAATATTACCAGCGCAATCCATCAGCAGCCGAGCTTCTTCTTCTTCTTCTTTCTTATTTCCATCGACTTTGTAAATGTCCTTTGCGTTTTATGAATGCTCACTTTCACGTCGCACTTCTTCAATGCCTCCATTCTTCAAACAGGATCCTTGAAAAACAGAGAGAGAAAGACGGCGCTGAGGCAAAACGAATCGTCGTTGAAACTCGAATTTTTCGTTCTCGCGAGTCGACTGATTACAATGCACGCATTTCTTCGAAATTCCGCATTGAGCAGTCGATCCACAGCGCGGCAACCCAATAACGCAAATACACCTTCTATTCACCGACTCTGCGACGAGGCATCCTATATGTGCATGTTAAATTTGTTGCGATTTTTTGTTCAATTTGTTCTTTAGGGCCGAGAAAAGGGTGTAGTCGAAATGACTTGATTTTGTCCCTGACAAAGGTACATCTTGAACACGCTTGGTATTTCTCTGCTGCGCATTGGAAAATTTACGTCAATTTATAGTACGCTCTCTGTGCGCACAACCTTCTTCAACGTAGCCTGAGTGTGTATATAAAAAAGACGAGCGATCAACTATTGAGACTTTTACAAGTCAAGCTGCAAACGAATGAAAAATTGAGTTTATTTTAAACTGCATCGAAAACTTAATTACGTTCGTGGTAAAACGAAATTATCAAATTTTAATATTTGATGGGCTATTTGCGTATCGTTAAATGAAAGCCGAGCACCTTTTTTCCGAAGCCACGGTATTAATCTCGTTGAAATATGAAAATTATAATTGCTTGATCCGTTTTGTAAAACTTATTATCTCGTTAACCAATTTTGCCAGAGTCTTTATTGACATTTCATCCTTCGCCTACTAAAATTTTTACTTCCTTATTAAGAAAGTTTGGTAATTTTCTGCGCTTTTTCATTAAACTACAACTTTTTGAACTAATAATAGAAGCGATAAAAAATGCCGGTTAAAATTGCAGTTATTAATTTATAATCCCATTTACGCCAACTTCTCTGATTAATATTATCTTCGTGAGAAAAAAAAACAAATTTTGATATACAAATATTTAATTTTGTTTATTACATTACTCTCAATTACCATCACGAGCTACGCGAGCACGGCTCTCACCTTTAAGTTGCCGTCTTAGGGTTAATCTCCAACAATACAATTAAGGATCGAGGTTTAATGCGAGATTCTGCCGCGTTAAGGCGAGATTGCCTAAAGCCTAACCCACGCGCTTGCAGCCGCTACATATCAATCGTTCACACAGCCGCGATTTTCTTTCGCGACTTATCATCAATCAGAATTCGAAGCTCTACGGGATAGCTTTATTTTTGGTTGCTAACGGAATTATAATAATCATCGACTAGCCTCTAATGAATTGATATTCAAGCATTATCACCGTCAAATCGTTGAATTTTAATTCGAGCTTCCTTGGACTTAAACAATAAGCTCTGACTGCTATCAATTCGATTCAGCCGCGTAATTCCTACGAGATCTTGCTTAATACGCTTAGTCGGTCTAGTTTCTGACTCGGCTAGCATACTGAATAATCAGCCGAATTTCGCCAAATCCTGAACTTGTAATGAATAACGATACACGAACTGTATAAATTTTCTTATTTATCACGGCTATTAAAACGCGTTCATCAATACACATGACATTGAAATGTAATTACGAGCTCTATTTGACATTATTCATGAAAAGCGAAGAACGAAATTTACCGCTTGCCCGGCTCAATTTTCTTTTTCTTTGATTCGAACGAGAAAAAGAGAGACGTCACGAAAGAGCAGGGGAAAAATGGACGAGAGAAAAAGCAAAGGAAAACAGTCGTCCGTTTGGAATACTTACTTCTATTCCTTCCTCTCGGCGAAACCCCGCCCCTTCCCCGTTTCCTTTGACGCGCTTTAATTAACACAACGGCACACTGGTCGACCCAATTTCATCGGCCAGTCGGCCGTAGCTTTAACGAAGCTTACATTTGTAGCGCGTCAAGGCTGCCAGCTATGGCTACGTGGGGACTTTCGTCCTTTCGCGTATTATTTTCCCTCGGGATTGAACAGAATGTGGTTTTGCCTACGACTTTGGAAATGAATGGCCGATGCGTGACGCAATAGTGCAGAGAGCAGCGAGTGCGCGTCAGCGGCCGCTGCCGAAATGGAAGACAAATATTTTTGCGCAAAAGCCGGCCTAGCTACATCAACAGTTTCGTCATGCTCGTTCTTTTTTCTCCGTAGAGAGAAAAGGGGAGAGCTACGGGCGCTCGTGAATGTTGTTATCGTTGAAAATTTGTGCTCCCGGTCAAAGCTTTTGTTATGCTTAATTTCATAGAGATGATCCTGATACATACTCGTTTCGTGATAATACCGTACCAACATACACCGCTTAAGAATTCAGCTTACTTTTCATTTGCTCAAGCTACTACGGCCCTTCAGTTGCGTTTTAATAAATTTTGTATTACTAAGAAACGACGATCTTCATTTTACTGTCTCTTGTGCTGCGGCCTCAGTGAAATGTCTAGAGTTGGCGCGAGCTTTCGAAATTAAAATCACAGTATTAAGCCCGAGAAATCCACGTAAGCTTTGAAATGAACTTTCTCTTTACAGACCCCAAATATTTGAGGGTTCAAAGACGCTCCAATAGTCACATTTATGAAATTTTACTGCCAGCAACGTTTGACTTCTGATGCTTTTCGAATTTAAATTTACAATGTATTTTGAAAAAATAGCCACTCGTAAATCTCGAAGAATCTTACAGCTCTACCTCAGCTGTACTTTTATTACTTCTTTGTCCTTTTTCGCCAAGGAAATTTCGCATAAAACGTACTAGTGATTTCTCGTAGCAAGGTCAACATCTCTTTTACTTCGCTCGCCGGCCAACGAAATCGCGGCAGTGAATAATGCGTATTGGTAGAATTTTAATACGGAAATCGTAGCATCTTAAATTTTAAGTGAAAAGGCACGAGCTCAGTTGTGAAATTGCACTGCTGGGTCACGTGATAAAACTTTAGCGACTCTTATTTATTGATCTTTGAGTTGGATATATGATGGAAAATTATTTTCGTATTGAGAACGGAGTAAAGAGATCTTTAATACTGTCATTCGATTCTTTTGAGACGTTTTAAAATGGATATTGAGGACAGTTTTTATATTTCTAGTATCAATAGTAAAATTATAAGTAGACGGCATATTCAAAATTTTATTAAAAGTCGCTCAACAGCAAGGCTTATAAATCAGCATGAAAAATCATGCGATTTAAACAGCAAAAAAAGGAAAAGTACACTCAAACATACGTGTTTAAAGTAAAGCAGAGATCTATCGATGTCATCGTTACGAGGATAACCCCACCACGAAAGGTCAGATGCCGAAGACACATTTCATTCAAAACATGATTAATAGCGATCCGATCAACAGACTCGAGAGAGAGAGAGAGAGAGAGAGAGAGAGAGAGAGAGAGAGAGAGATAGGGTAGGGCAAAAACGAAGATGGGGCGGTAAAAAATTCCAAGCCGGAGCTCGCTCGACTGGCTTATCACCGGACGCGGAGCGACGATACGGGCCAGCCGCGTGGAGTTATAAATTTCCGAAGCGGTATACTCACCCCTGAGTCGCTGGCCGGCGGTATACGTGACCAGGGCCTAAGCGAAATTTACAGCGCGTCCGCGGCCGGAGAGCTGTCTCGAGCTGTAATAAAAGCGCCTCCGGGGATCGCGTTGAGATTTCAACAGCCGTGCCTTTTGCTCTTTCCCCATTGCCGCTCGCACCACCTTCCCCCTGTGTCGACATCGCCAACTCCGCCCTTCTGCCTTGCAAGGCCGGCTGCTACTCCAGACGATGCTGCCGATTGTTATCTGCAAGCGCTGGATATTTCGTGGCCGAGAGCGTTTTGGCTCGATGCGATCGCAGCAGCTGCCGGGGAGAAGCCGTTTTATTGCGTCTGACCATACGGCGACTTTGACTACTGATTCTGTATTTTCACTCAGTTATCAAAATTGCGGGAGAAATTATTTTAAAACCGTTTTGTTACTTTTTCCGGCTCATTGAATATACAAGATGAGAGACATGTTGGTTGAGAAAGTTTATCACTAATATGAAATATACCAACTGTGCGTGCCATTCATTTTGTTACAGTTCAATACGCTTTCTCAAAGGCATTCTTTCATTTCAAAGCATTGCGTGCCATCTTGGTGTTTCTCTCTCTCTCTCTCTCTCTCTCTCTCTCCGATGGTTCTTTCGCCTAAAGAGCTTGCAGATTTATTCCTCGAGCTGGTATCAAGACATGAATCTTAAGTACTTTGCATTAGAGCTCTCGAGCTCTTATATATACGCAGTCTCGCGATGAGGAAGGTCCGCAAGTTTAAACGATGACGTTTTACGGCTATATTAACGAGCAAAAGGTTATCACGAATAATTTATTATCTGTCTTTAATTGACGTTAATACATTAGTTCAGCTGTTCTCGACCAAAAAAAAGCCCTGATGATGTTAACGCTTCACCATATTCCTTTGACGTTCATCTCACGGAGTTTTTTTTAGTACACCCACGTTCTACAAAGTTTAACTACTCTTCCGCAAAATGTTAATGCACTCCAAATAGTTATCCACGCGTAAGTGTATCGCTCGGCAAGGCTATGCATTTAAACGAGATCGGTTCTAATTTCAAGGGGTAAAAAGCAGAAAGAACATAATTCAGCTCCAACACTTTATGTGACGTCGCGAGTTAGCACTTTCTCTCTCTCTCTTTCTCCCTTTTGCCGTAGCGGACGCTTCGTCGCTGCGCTCCACAACGGAAGCTTTTTACGCCGAACGTGCATTACGACTGTAGCTTTGCTCTTCCCCGGATACGTCGTTTCTGTTTAATGCTCCTTCGACCTTCTCTCTCTCCCTCTCTCGCTCCGCCTCTCCCTTCCGCTAAATTTTCTTCTATTTTTTTTCCTCCGCGGGTCTTTCGCTTTTATTTGTTCTTTTTTACGATTCTCTCATGATGATATATTTTCACGTTTATTTGTATTTATATGCTTCATATTAATAGCTCCTTAGAATGTAAATGGCTAAAAATGTGGGCAGCCTTAAATCAAGCTTAACCAGGTTAAATATATATTACAATAAAACAGCCGTAAAAACCGCTACACCTCATTTCGCGCGCGTTAAGATTTCTTGTATTTTTTCTCTCTCTCTTTCTTTTCTTCCTATTTCATCGGCCTTATGCTTTTTCATCGTGCTTTTCCGCTTCCGTATCTTAGCCAAGCCGTATATCTAGCGCACGCATTTACTTTGCCAAGCACACTGTACACACAGAGGTAGAAAATATATGCCTCGTTGAGTATCACTTGCGGAAGGAACTTGAGAAAGCTCCATATTAAACCCATTCCGCCTCTCTCTCTCTCTCTCTCCCTCTCGCTCTCTCTTCAAGCAAAATTATTCTTCGAGTTGCGAGAACATGTAGAAAATAGCCAAACTTTGCAATGTCTCCAGTGCACTAATCGAAAGTTATGTATTTAATCTCCTGGCAGATTTGTTAGTGACAGGCGCGCAATCGTGAGTAAAGTCCGGCGCAAATCGCGCAAAACTTTCCCTCGATATACGCCGGTACGGTCCAAGTGTCGATCGAGCGTAGCCCCGACCGCAGATCGCTCGGACGATCGAGCAAACCCGGAAGAGCGATAAATTACCCAATTCCTCGCCGGCGCGACAGCGGCAGCTTTACAAAGTGGATAAGCTCACTCGATCGGCCGTGACGGAAACAGAGCGCGTGTGCGCGTGCTAAGTCGATCGCCTCCGTCAAAAATCGAATCGCCGCTCGAAGGTGCACGCGTGCGCGACCCTACTCCTACGTCAATTTATGCATCTACGTGCGCTATTCTATCTTTCGACCTACGAACGCGACGAGATACGATATATACGTATCCCGTATGTCGCTCTGTACTGTCTCTTGACTATCCGGCGCTACATGCGAGGAAATTGAAATCGATCTTGGACTCGGAAATAGGCGAGCTTTCGACAGAAACATCTATTCCAGCTACGTCAGTCGAGAGAATATTTTTATATTTATTTTTTTCTCAAGTAATTTAAGGAAAGAAACAATCGGTATGTGAAACTTTCAGGAAACACGTCAACGCGTTTATTGCGATATGTACGTGAATTTTTGTCGGCAGGTTAAGTAACTGTCACGCTCTCGGATGACCTACACACATATATAAAAGCCGAATCCCGTAATTTACAAGACAGTAAAGTCCCTGCTCGGCAAAATGGTCGGGGCTGGGAGGGGGAAGGCATCAACTCAAGAATCCAAGCTACGCGTCCATCAGGGCTCGCTCGCACAATGGAGCCGGCGAGTTATCGCAACGATAACACTGCCCGCGGCCAGACAGACAACTCCGAAGGATGGGAAGGGTCCGAGGGGGCGGGGGCTGGTAAGGGGGGGGAGGCAAAATCGCAATGGCGATGCTGCCGGAGGCTCGCGGAAGTAATAACCCCGGCGCGCCCTGACACGGCTCTGCCCGTGCGCTTTATTGCCCTCGAGAGCGAGATTTATAGGATGCCGAGGAGGCGCGCCGCCGCCGCCGCCGCCGCGAGCACCGCAGCTCTACCGCGTAGAGAGAGGGAGAAAACAACGTCGCCGCGAAATGATTATGAATGCGCGCCCGGAAACGCATTATGACGCCACACCGTGAAGCCCTCTATGACCGCTCTCTTCCGCCTGTATGTATACGTACCACCGTTTTCATCTTGTTCAGAGCCGAGTTGGACGCGCGCAGCCGGAGGGAAACTAGTTCTCAGGCATTTCTCCAACGTTTAGAGATTTTTGCGGGTCCCTACGTGAAAATTTATGCCGCCGCGCGCGTCTGCTAGTCGCCTGCAACTTCGGGAGGCATGCCGGCGATCCGCGTGCACACGTGTATCATCAATTTCGAAAAGTGAAATAGTTAAGCGGGAATTTAATCTGTTTTATATCGCGGAGCCTGAATTACGGCCAAACCGCAATGGCGGAGCTGGTGAAAAAGTTTTTGCGCGAGGAAAGCAGATGTGCCCACGTGTGCGCACCGTTTTATTTTCGCTTTGCGAAGGAGCGGGGGAAGGGAATGTGGGTACATAAAACGGTGTACCGGCTTTGCTAGATGTGGAAGAAAAAATTATTAGTCGTAAAACGCGGAATTTATTGTAGATGGTATTGAAAATGCAATATATACCGCTATCTGCATACTGTGTATGCGCGCATTCGTAAGCCAATAGTCTTTCGAGTTTATTCTCAAGCGTAAATCGAAGCTCGCAAGATTGTCCTGGTATCGAAACCCTTCGTAACCCAACATCAAGAATTAAGTCTTTCCAAATGAAATGCATAATAATGCTCTTTTACGAGCACCAAAATCAGCTCCAAACCAAATTGCCTAGATTCTCAATTTTAAGTCAAAGCAGCCAGCAAAAGAAAAAAAAAGAAAAACCGCTTCTCGTGGAAACTCTAGAGCCTTACAGAGTTCAAGCTAACGTTCCCCAGAGTAAGAAAGAGACGTCGGAAGCAAAACGGGTTTTCTCTCCCTCTCGCTCTCTAACGTAGCGCATATTGGTAATCGGTAGCACGCGGTGTATTCGTATGCATAGGAAAGGCAATCGCGTCCCTTGCCGCCAGACACTATAGCGTGTGCTCTGCCGAATTCAAAATGTATGGCTGGCTCGGGAATTCGATTACTCCGACACACACATACACAGAAGAGCAAGCGCGCGCGCACGAAGTCACCGATGGGATAAGCGCATAAGCCCGCGGCCCAATAAATACTAGAAACCCATACCACTGCGCCTCGTAATTTCGCTTTGTATTTGCGCTTCGATCTCGAAAGACGAAGCTTTCCATACCTCCGCTATCGCGTTAAAAACAAAAAAACTGCCCTTGAGATGTATACGACCCGGCTTTATCTACCAATATCTATTGCTATTGTGGTTTTTCTCTTTTATTTTTGTTCAATTCTACGTAATTAGAATAGATCTTTTCATTTGAATACTGCATTTTTTTAAAAAACAAATACTATGAAAAACAAATGAAAAAAGGTGGTCAACTGTTCCCCGAATAAATATTCTAGTTTTATCTAATAATTACACGAGCACTGATTAGTTGGCCAGAAAAACGTTAACACATACAGCCCATTATTTCTTGCTAGCCATTGCCGTGTTTTTTTCCTCGAGCCGTTGGCAAAGATCCTCTGCGGCGCTTTTTTTCCCTCAGCTATTCTCCAATAACGATTTTCTTTTTATCCGTCTCCCTTTTTCTCTCTCTCTCTCTCTCTCTCTCTCTCTCTCTCTTTCTCTTCCAAGCGGCACTGTTTGCGTCTTTACGATCTCTATACAAACTTCACTACATCCTTTTGCCTTTGCCATCCTTTTTAGAAGAAAGTGAGCTCGGTTCTCTGAGTAGACGCTCAGGCGTTGCTCTCGCGGAACTTTGTTGCTTTTTCAATAGCCGGGAAAAAAGAAGATGAACGAGCCGGAGAAAACGAGAGCTGTGTCAATCGGGTTTGTTAATTAGACTTCGCTTAACCTCATTTCAGTAAGACCTTCATACCGGGATAGCTACCCTGTGATTTTGCGTTTTTTTGTTTGATGACGTTTGATTTTTATTCTAAATTAAATAAAAACAATACCAACGAACAAAATAATTTAATGTATTTACTTCTAGGAAACAAAATTTAATTGAGTATTTTGAATATTTTCAACAAATAGTTTTCTTTATTCTTCTCGCTTTGCGTTTATCCTGCAGGGTAAAATTTAAAATTAAATTGCTTCTGGGAAAGATTATATAACGCGACTGTTAAAAGCAGACGCGGTTCTTACTACATTATTACAAACGATCAATTTTCCAACAAAGCCAATAATTGCTTTATAGTGGCCCGGAAGCTCGTGATATTAAAATATAAATACACAGTGTATTAATTACAAAGTTTCCGCAAGCCTACATATTTTTTGCTCTACTGTGCATAATCACTTCAAAGGAATAATCCCAAGTTCTGGATAATACATTTTCTAATTTTTACAAAGTAAAATAGAAAAATTTGACATTTTTTAAAATCTTGTAAAAATAACTTAAATACGCAAGTCAAACAAAATAATGTAAATACAAACTTTTGGAAACGTAAAGAAACGTCTTTAATAGGCCTGCAGTAAGAAAACAAATTTTGAAGGTGTAAGCAAAACAGTAAGTCACGGCAAGTAGGAACAAGAAAATTGTACGTAAAGACCGTGAGCGAATAAATATTTATTTCGAAACTGTTAATTCTGCTGACTCGGCGTGGCTAATTCCGTAGCGAACGAATTCAAGGCAAAATCCGCTTATGCAATCTCTCTTTGATTAACTTAACGAAAGGTTTATTTAAGATTTATGCCAGTGCTGAAAACTACTTCTGTGCTAAACAATTATTTCCGTATTATCCGAGCGTTGAAAGCTATCCTAAAAGATCAAGTCAACTGAAAATAGGGAGAAAACGATTGTAGAGGACTGGACAAGAATTGTTTGTCTCAAATAAGCTACTTTAAATAATCGAAGACGTTCGTTAGCTACATTTTTAAAATAAATCGACGAAAAATTAAGCTTTAATAAAATTAACATCGGATGCGCAGCATAATAGAAAAAATAGATAATTTGCTTTCTTCAATAACGGTTAAGGCTAAATATCGTCCGGCCAGAAAGGGCTGGAAGATCGATTAGTCACTACTCTTCTCTTTTCGAACTAAAGCCTTCCCGGGCACTTATCTCCGTCATCCCTCATCGGTTCCTCAACTTTAATCGACATAAATAAGCCGGACTCCAACGTAATTTAAAATTCTTTCCGGCTTCTCCGCCCATGCTAAGCACGACCAGTGGGCCGCATAGATAAGGTGATTTGTTGTTTTCTGTATTTCTTTGGCACGACTTGAAAGAATGAAGACGATCTCGTTTTCTTAGAGAGAATAATGCTGGATTTCTTTATATTATTTTGTTATTTCTGTTTACTCAAAATAAAAAAATTTTAACTCTAATATGAATCTATGAATGTGTTTACACTAGTGGAAAGTGTACAAACAATTTAGCTACTCTTGTTTGCATGTCAACATTTTAAAAGATTGAACAAAAACGTGTAAGAATACGGAAAGTGGAAAGAAAAGGATGCTCGATGCGATAAAGATATTTTCCGGCGAAGATTTCATTAAAGCGCACAATCTCCATGTCTTTGAGTTTCTTTCCGCGCAATGGTTTTGATATCGTTTTGACTGTAAAGAAAAAAAAAGGCCAAGAGGCGAATGAAAGCAAGCGGGGAAAATCGCAAGGAAAACGAGAAAGCTGGAGATGGCTCGGGGAAAGGCGCGTTGAAAAAGACACGAGTGGGAAATGTGCCGCGGAAAACAATGATGTGGAAGTAGATGGGCTGGGAGAGGGAGAAAAGAAGTTGCGAGAGGCGCGCCTCGTGACACGTCGTTGCGCGCTTGCGAGAGTGAAAAAGACACGTGGGAGAGAGTAAGGGCAGTCGTGCGCGGGGATGGGGAGAAAAGAAACAAAAGACCCAGGCAAGCGAGTATGAGAAAGGAGCTGGACGAGCGGAAATAAGACGCGGAAGGGAATATACGTATGGCTTTGAAGAGATGTCAGCTTTTGATCTTGGCGAGATCGGAAGGAGATTGCCCATACATCGGCTCGTATTTTTCATTTTATTTCTTTTTTTTCCCATTTCGTGTAGGTTGATACTGCTAGAATGAATACTTCGTGCGATTTTATTTAAATTTTGTACGGGTAAACTTTTGTTATAATTCATTTGCGTAACGCTTGTGAAGGAAACATGTTATTTAACTAATTTAATTACTTGAATTTCGCGTATAGTTTTGAAGTAAGTTTGTATCAATAAATAAATTTTATTCGTATATTTTATCAACTAGAAATCAAATTATACCCGTGAAATTAATCGCTTTTGAGAAAGATAACTCCAAATCACGCTAATTAATCAAATCAGCATGATATAGCTCCAGCACAGCCTTCAAATTATTCTGCAGTAAATAAGCTTCGAAATGAAAAAAAATTCTCTTGATTAATCCCGAAAATTAGCGAGCATACACGTATAAATAAGTATAAGTAAATTTTACAAAAAAATTTTAGAAAATTTACTATACTGTATAGGTTTTGGGGGACAGACTCGAAATATATTAA
>JAPYYQ010000009.1:0-319064 GCA_030522585.1 Anagyrus pseudococci | reverse complement strand
AAAAATTACTATGTAACATAGTAAAAATTAGCAAAATCGAAAGTAGATCCTCACTTTCCTAAAAAAATAGTAATTTTTATTATAACACTTTTCTCAGTGAACCCATATTCAATCAAACATGTTCTTTATAAAAAACAAAAGAAATGCAACAGAAGTAAACAATTTTCGAATCAACGTCAATCCCGTCGATCCATTTAAAAAGCGAACAACAGGCAAAGGCAAACAAAGACCGGGGGTGGAGTCCCATAGAGTACAGGCGGCTGAAAGCAAAAGGTGGGAGGCGTAGAATAACCAAGCGAGAGAGAGAGAGAGAGAGAGAGAGAGAGAGAGAGGGAGAGTGGGCGCTAGGCTAAAGTGATTTCGACGATCCGCGGGGGTGCCGCAAAAAAGAATGCAAATCGGAGGGGGACACGTCGCGTCCTCTCGGGTTATCGCGTTACGGGACCCCGGGGCTATGGCACTTTGGCCCCTGGGCGCATTATCGGCGCCCCGGCCAGGTATACATGCACCCCCAGCTTTTTCCCCGTACACTCGACTACTGTGTTTTCCAGAGCATCCACGAACAAGAGGGAGAGAGAGAAATCGACGGGGCACAACAATACTGCTACTGCTATACCGTAGCTTCCTGAATTATTCCCTTTGATTGCTCGCTTTCGTTGCGCTACGACTCGGCCGTAGATGGGCTTAGGGGTCGAGGTCAGCTTCAAAAGAGAAAGATGTGCGCGATGTATTCCAAAGTGGTTAGCAGTTTCGTTAATTTTTTATGCACCGAGACAAGCCATAGGAGGGGTGAGAGACAGAGCGAGCGTCGAAGGGAAACACGCGGCACAGCGTGTTTGCTGACAATGCCAAATGGCGCGTTGTTCACCCCCCACCCCACCCTCTTTTCTCTTCTGTCATGCCTTTTTTTTTCTTTCGAATGTATGTTTTAGTGATGGGCTTGTTACGGCTACGCTCGAAACGCCTACGTCATTGGCCACCGGTGCTTGTGTGCGCTATATATACTTTTTTATTTCCGATCTTAGCCATTGAATTATTCGAGTGGAACAGTTTATGTCATGCATTTGGGAGTAAGTAAAATACTGCTGTAGAAAAGCTCCCCGACAAAGTCTCATTTTTCGTCATCGAAATTAATCTAATCAATCTTTCGATTAACAATAAAGCAACGGTAAAGCACAACAAACGATATCAGCCACTTTACGGTCTCCTCATCGAGCTGTCCAACCTCGTCAATTGCACTCTCTCCCTCTCTCGTTCTGTCTCTTTCCTGCGTACGAACAAACTTCGATGCTTCGAGTGCAAAAAAGGATATACGCACGGAGAGAGGGAGAGATGTGGCACGCGAGAGCAATTAATACGAGCGAGTAAAGGGACGGATGGGATAGATGGCCGGTCAATCAAGCTTGCGTTCATGCCGCTAAGTGGGAAGCGCTCGGACCTCTGGCTGATCGGCCCTTTAAACTCGTTCCACGACCTCGTCCTCTCCCTCCCTACCTCGAGTTATGCCAAAGGCTAGATGGACTTTGGCATAACCCTGCAGCTCGCTCGCTACATATTTTGCCTATACCGGCTCTTACTTTTTCTCCGAGCGTTGCCTTCAAAAATCATTATTTGTTTTTATTTTACGCGATTCCACGTTTGATCATTTATCCCGTTAAATGTCGCAGCTTTGAGGAAAGGACATTTTTTTATGCGACACTCGAAGCTTCCACGGTAATTAAATTTTATATTTTCACTTATACATATCGGAATATTTCCGATGTGTAATCAAATGATATCTTTTTTTTTCACCTACGGATTACTCGTCGATCAAGGAATAATACAACGATGTACAAAATTGGAAATATTTGTCGAAATACCATTTGCTTTTGAAATCTGCAAGCGATTGGACTCAAGTCAAACAACAATACAAAAGAGAAAGAGAGAGAGGGAGGGAAACGTTACGGTATAACTTTTATAAAAACAGATTTGTCACCGGATAAAAGAGGATAAATTTAATTAGTTATCCGGCGCTGACACAATGAAAGCAAATCAGCAGGGCAGGCACGTCCTATCGATTACCATATCGATCACGCGCTTGACGTGCGTGACGCGCAAGCCGAAAGAGCAAAAGAGCAACGAAGCAAAAGAGAGAGAGGACTAAGGCGCGAGAAAACAACGGCGCGTCAAAAGCTTGGCTCGCTCTCTCCGTCGAAAAGCCTCGTGCGGCTGAGCCAAGGTGGAAGCGATCATCGAGAATAATGCCCGGAGCTAGAGGTGACGACGACGACGTCAAGCCTCGCACAAAAAGACCTTTATTGCGAGGGACACCCTGGGCCAGCGTTCTATTGCCAAGCCTCCCCGGCGATCCATCTCCGCCGACCGACAGCCTCGACAATGCCTCTGATAACGCCCTTACCCTCTGTGTATGTCGATGTTTCCGTCCGTGTGTGTACGTTGAGAGAGAGTGACGTCAGGAGGTATTTCGTACGTATATATGTACTATGTCACTCGGGATTCCGAGACGGATTTCAGACCTGAATTCTGTGTTAACGGTTCGATACTTACAACTGGAGGATTAGAGAGAGAAAGAGATCCTGAGCTCCTTGCTCCTCGTATGCTTTAACAAAGAGGTATTCACCTTTTTCGAGGATTTGATAAATGCTTTGATTTTTTTAACGATTTTTCTCTTTATGGAAATCAGGAATGAGTCTTTTAATAATTCATGAGGTCTACATAGCTAAGAACGACGGTTGCTGAGAAATCACTATAGAAGTGCAAAGAATGCGATGACGCTAAACCCGATTCTGAGCGTATACGATATTTCATTTCTAGCTCGATTCAAATTTTCCACTTAGAACGTTGATTGATACCGCACGCGTTCGACAAAAAAATTATTTACAAAAAATTAACTTTATGATAAGCCTGAGAAAGTTGGGGAAAAAATAACGTCATGCCTAAATCTGCGGCATAATAAATGACCCGAAAGCGTACAGCCTATTTAAGCCAGAGGCGCGAAGGTATAAGCTTTCTCTCAGCTGATAACAAAAAGTACGCGTCACACACAGATCGGGCATATCCTTATGTCACTGCGAGACTTCTAGTACGAGAAGCGTCGATAATCAAAAGCCGAGATCGGCCGCTCGCGCGAAATGTGCAAGATCAGCGGGAGTAGGGGGGGGGAGGAGGAGCTCGCTATCTCCCGTTCGCTTCTTCCTTTTTTTTTCTGCTTTCCTGCCCGTCGACGCTACTCGGCGCCAGATAAACGCCGTAATAAATAAACGGCGAATGAGTAAGCTGAAAATGTCAAAGCCGACGACGGAGCTTTTTGCCTCTCGGTTGGCTTCGTTACAATTAGCGAGGACACACGTTCCTTGACTCTTTTCTTTTTTTTCTCTCTATCTCTCTTTCGTCGTCCTTTTCTCATTAATAAACATGTTCGGAGAATGCCTTCCTTTTTTTTCTTCTCTTTCTCTCTCTCTAGCTCTCTTGACGATATGATCGCGAGGCGACACTACCGTTGCTGGGAAAAAAAGAAGACTTGCGTAATGAAAATCTTGCTTATTTTTCAAACTACCGGATTGATGTTCTTTTTTTTTGTCCTTTTTGTCGAGCCTGGCTTTTTCCGTGTAATGGTGAATACTTTGTAATTTAGAGTGTGCTGCTGGGTGATAAGGAAAATACGGGAAAAACATTGTAAGTCCCGGCGAGTATGCGTGTGCTTATAATGTAAGAGCGTCGAACAGTAAAAACCTCATTATCCAGACTCGAAAATGATATCTTTGGGGCGTTAAACAAGTTTGTCTTATCACGTTTTATTGCAAGAACACGACTTTTAATGCCTCTCCCTCTCCCTCTCTCTCGCACAAAAATGCACTTCTTACGCGATATAGGAGGCGAACAAAAAAGCGGCGATACGCCAGTGCGTTCATTATCAACGTACAATCCGCGGCAACTTTTATTATCCGCCGTCACTTTTTGCCCTGGATTTATACCAAGAAAAATCCAGCACTCGTGACGGACCAGATGACAAACGGCGTTTTTTGAAAGAGAATCCCGAGATGTACAATGAAAGAAGATCGTATAGAGCACCGCGGGTGAAAGTGTCGGTAGCCTGCGCGCGGTTATCGAACCGTCCTATCCAGCTTACGCGACGCGACGTTTACACTCTCTGCGAATGGAAAATGATTCGCGTTCGCGTATAGTGGCAGACGCACTTACACACAATACATTCGAGCTATCGTAGACGGGGCAGAAGCAGAAAAGGCAACGGCTGGCCGCTGTAAAAGTATACGTAACTCGCTGAAAAAAAGCGTACGATATGAGCGAGAAAGAGAGAAAAAGAGAAGCAAGGGGAGGGGAGCGAAAAGTGAGAGAAAGCACGAGGCTCATGGCGATCAGCCGAGAGAGCAGCGGACCTAAAGCGGCGAATAGGCGAATCAATCATCCCGCGACTCATTAGCCGCCGAGCGGGCGCGAGAGAGCGCTTTCTCTCTTTCTCCCGCTCCTTCTCCAAGCCCACCGATCCTTCAAGCATCAACTCGCGGCGTAACGGTATACGCGCGTAGAATAGACGCACGCACACACGAAAAGCCCTGGGATAGCCCTCCTCTTTCTGTCTCTACCTCTGACTTGTGAGCAACTTGGACAATGGCCTCTACGCAGCTTCGAACGCCGGGGCCCAGCAGCAGCAGCAGCAGCAGCAGCAAAAACGTAATAAGCCTGGTAAAGCGGGGGAGGAAGAGCGAAAGATGTGAATAAGCCGCTTTCATCGCGCCCGAGAAGAGCGCCGGCAGCACAAAAACTCCGGGGCCCTTGCTCAATAAGCCAACGCAGTAAGCTAAAAACCGAGAAGAAGTAGACTCGAGAGCTTGGGACACGAGCATGAACAAAACGCGCAAGTGTCTTTTCTTTTCTTTTTCTTCCGGGTATCCTGTTATGAGCTTATCAACCCCTCAAGCTCTCCTCCGATCAGAGTCGGTGTGACAAGAGTCGAAACGCGCGTGCACCGACTATGGGCTACAGGTGATTACAAGCGTGTCTTACGTAAGGGCGCCGACTCTCTTCGGGAGTACGTCCGCAACATCGACAGTCCTCTGATGTAACGGCTCAGCGTCGACTGTCTTACGTGTGTAGGTACACATAGCCCGGAGGCATACAGTGCGTTTTCACCTCGTTGCCATTATCAGAACCGATGACGCGGCGCTTCTGCGTAAAGAAGGGGGGGGGGGCACTTAAGTAGCGCGTCCTCACGCACGGCTCATTGCGCTTTTCCTGCTCTCCCCCTTCTGTTCTTTCGAATTAATGATTGTCACTTTTCTCTTGTTCGCCTCCACTTATCTTTCTCCTCTGCTTTTTATTTGAAAGAGGAAGAATAAAAAGTGTTGCTTTCGAGGCGCGTGGCGTAACATTGGCAATATAATGGGCTTCTTGTGGATGACACGTAAGGTGTCAGCATCGGTCGCCCGGCTAATCAACTAAGCCTATCGATGATGTATTCTGAACCAAGCTGGACTTTGTGTTCTGAATGCTTTGTTATTCATCATTTGTATTGAAATTAAATTAGCTCAAAAATGCAACATTCGTTAAATAACTAGAATGCCGTTCACGAGAACATGCGCAAACTGTAAGAGCTCCCGAAAATAATTCATATCCCAGATGAAGCAGCCGGTCGAATAGGAGACGTTATCGAATACCGGTTGCGCGCGCAAAAGGAAAGCAAGTTTGTCATTTGTTGAGCTGATGCTCTCTCTCTCTCTCTCTTGGAGAAAGAGAGAGGGATGAGGGATAGAGAGGAACTGCACGCGTGTGTGTGTGCTTTGAGCCGGCAAGGGAGTGGTGGCCATTAGCAATCCGAGGATAGATCGAGAGTCCCGAAGGATTAGTCCCGGAGCTCTCTCCCTCCCTCCGGCAGTTCGGCCACGCGATATATCGACTCAAAGGACAAACATAACAACTTTAGCCCCGGCCGCAAACTTAAGGGTTAAGCGCGATCCCTCCAGCTCTCGCATCAGCAGCGCTAGCAACACCAGCCCGAACGAGACTCGACCCTCCGTCTCGCGAGTCGACGAGAGACCTCCTCCCTCCTTTCACCGAACAGGATTGATTTCGCTTGAATATTTCATGCAGCCCGCGGCCGAACTTGTTGCCCGCCTGCGCCCCTTACCCACCCGACGCTCTTCTACCGCTATATGTCTATGTGTATATACGTATACAAGCCGAAGGAGCAAGGCCGGCCCCGCACGCGGAGTTCATTAAAGTCATTATTACGTCATGGGCTCTCTCTCTCTTCTCCGATGCGCGCGACAGTCGAGCTCTCTCTGAAAACGGTATAAGGGGGAGAAGAATGAGAGCGCCGAGCGATAAAAGTAAAACGCACCAACCTGTTTTTTTTCTTACCCTCGATCGAGGCTAATATTTCGTTACTTTTGTCTTTTCTCTCCTGCTGAGAAAATGACAATATATTGGCCGTATTTTTTTTCATTATATGCATATACTTACGTCGTCAACCGTCGTCGTCGTTGTCATGAGGGAAACAGAAAAAGGTAATTAAGGCTATAGCTCTTCTCTTAGGCGAATAATACCGTAAGGAGTCGTGTGCTTGGAAATCACAATTAATCGTCGTCGGAAATCAGCTACAAGAAGCCCTCACCTCCCTATGTTCCACCAAGTTGGCTGAGCCCTCTAACAAAAACGTTCAAACGAACACAGACACGCATCGTCGATTATCCTATGATTAGCGTTTGCCGGCGGTAGAGAGAGAGAGAGAGAGAGAGAGAGAGAGAGCCGGACGGCATTGACACCGCAACTAGCAAGCTTAAACGCTATACTAAATCAGCCGTGGCTGGGGGAGAGGGAGAGAGCTACGCGGCTCAGCTAATTAAGGCCGGTTTTTCAATCGACGCCCTTATCGGCGAATTAGATCTCTCTCTCTCTCGTCGGTTGTTGCTGCTACTGCCTCGACTCGCCGCTTTAGCAAGCTCTCTGCGCTACTGCGATGATTACGACGATTAGGTAAACAGGTAGAGAGAGAGCGGGGGTGGCGCTCTCGGGTATATCGTCGCTGGTTACATCGGGCGAGCGGAAAGTGCGCGGCGGTGCTTTGAGCTATCTCTCTCTCGCATTATGCTGACTACAGGGCCTTCCCCCCCCCTTGCGCAGCGTGCTCGCGTATAGTTGCGTGATGTCGAGAGCGTGTTTACCACGGATACCGATCGCTTCGTTATTGAATGAAGCTGCTGATGGAGCTGGCTAACGAGGATTCAAAGTTCCTGATACCACTACCCCCTCCATCACGATTATCATGTGCAGGTACGGACGAAATTTCGGATGGTCTGTTTATTTTATGCGAATATCATCGAGCCTAATGCTCGATGTACTAGAATGAATTTGGAGATTATTTTGACGATTGATGGGCTTGCGTCTTTTGTAAATAACGGCTGGAACTATTAGTATTATATGGGAGAGATTGGTAGGCTGTGACAGGAATGAAATATTTTTTTTGAGAAAAAAGAGATTCTTAATGTTATTAAAAGAGAGTAATGGAAAATGTGGTTTTTCAACAAATCTACCAACGTATCTGGCTTATTAAAAATCCGCGGAGATAGCACGTTGTCCGTAGCTTTTCGATGATTATCCCGTCGACTTAAGTAGTGGAGAGCTAGATCGGGAAACGTCAACGGCGCATATACTTGGCGAATGTCACGGCGATTAAAATGTCGCGCGACGATCGCAGGGACAATTTATTAAGTCTACACATAGCCATGAGGAAGGCGCGTGTTAACCGACAAACAGGTTTTTGGAAAATAGTCGAGAGAGAGGAGGGCTTATTTCGCGGCTTTTAACGATCATCTCCGAAACGAGCGTTAAAAATAATTTATTTTCAAACTGCACGCGCGCTCTGGTATTTTTAATGCCAAGCTATCACAGAGCAAGTAACGGTGCGCGCGCGCTTGTGACTTGGAAAATTGAAAAATTGGAAAATTTCGTTATGGCTAACGGACAGTGTTTATATCGAACGCGCGGATTAGAGAAAAAGGAAGACGTTACGCGTTAACGGGAGCATAAAGCGCTCGCGATTTAATTAAAATAATAAATTTGATTTTGGATTGAGAAATAAAAACATTATATTGGCGCAGCGTTGAAATACCGAGGTGTATATATGAAGATTCGCGTGTACATATATTTTATATATGTATAAAATGCATTAGCGATAAGATCTCTCGAGATCGCGCGTCGGGAAAGTGGAAAGAAAAAGGGTAAAGCGCCGGGCTTAAAAGATGTTTCAGCAGCAGCATTCGTGGTGGTGGTAGTAGTAATAGCAGTAGTAGTAGCCGTAGTCGAAAATAAAAATTTCACAAACGCTCTCTCTCTTTCTCGAGCAAAGTTTTCGATTCTGCGCCCGACAGTTGTTTGCAATTTCCTTCAAAAGATCCAGCCATGTATTGAATCTCGAGAACGCTCGAAAAAAGGTGCAAAAAGAAAGGGCGCAAAGGAGTAGCAGCGGCAGCGGCAGCAATAGCAGCGCCAGTAGTAGTACAGAGCATCGAAGAAGGAAAAACTGGAAAGGCTTTTTGCGCCTCTATATCGCGGGGCCCGCTTCCAAAGGCATTTTTTTCCTGCCGGATTTCAGTTATTTCGCCGCTCTGCAGCTGCCGAGAGTTTTTCCAGCGCAATTTCGCCCTCTCTCTCTCTCTCTCTCACTCGTGCGGCGCGCTGCTCTCTCGGTGCACGCTCTCTCCTTGCGCGCGACATGCATGTAACCTTTTTCTCATCTGCTCGCTAGTCGGAGGAGGAGGAGGAGGAGGGCTGAAACGGCTTGCGAAAGGGAGAGAAAACGAAGGAGAGAGAGAAGCCAAAAGAGAAAGAGGGTGGAGCCCCGTAGCAAAGCGCACTCAATTTCCGTGCGCCCCGACGAGCCAATGAAAGAAAACCGGCGCAGCTCTCGCGTTTCTTACATCCCCCTGGCCACGCGCGGAGTACAGAGACGCCCGGGCGAGGAACGAGAAAGAGCCTCTTTGCTTGACTGGCGGCTTCGCTTCCGCTAGCAGTAGCGGCACAGCGGTAACGGCCTCTCACTCTCTCGCGCGAGAGGCTAAATAACATCATCCCTTTTCTCATTAACTTTTTATTTTTAAAAGGCGCGCACTGCAAGACGCTCTTACTCCCTCCCCCGCCTCCATCCTGCAGCAGCCAGCCTCAGCTTCTCTCCCGTAAATGTACAAGAAAAAGCATCGCGCGCAACTGCTCCGCTATCCTTCTTCTTTTTTTTTATTCCGCGACGGTGTATAATCACGCTGCGCGCGCCGCACGCGACTCTCTTTCTTCTCCGTCTCTCACAAGCAACTCTCTCTCTCTCTCTCTCTTTCGCCTCCTTATCAGCGCTTTTCTCTCCCACCCTCGGCTCGGTGCGGCTCGACGCCTTTGAAAAATGCGCGCGAGAGAGAAAAAGCTCGCGAAGGACAGAGAGGCGGATAGAAAGAAGGTCGCGCGAGAGGAAACAAATAGATGGAACCAGTGAAGAGGGGACGTGGGGGAGAAAGTAACTCCGGGAGAAGCCGAGATCAAAGTACCTCTGCCGGGGGGAGGGTAGTAGTGGTAGTAGTAGGCTCATTGGCCGGGGAGCAGCTGATTATTTTTATGACATGATAGGCAGAAGGCCCGACGACGAGCAAGAGATACACGAGCAACCACCACCACCACCACCACTGCCGCACCCTGGGTAATGACGTCTTTGCCGAGTCTCCCTTTCTCTCCCCCGCCACTGCTCGGCCTTCGAGGTAGAGGGGTAGGAGGGAGGCTCTCTCTCTGTGCAGCCACCCCGTGACCGGAATATCTCATTGCCGCGCTCCTTCCCGCCTCCTCCTCTGCCCAAGAAGTCTTGGCTTTTCTTTTCGCTTCTTTCGCGTGCACACGACAAAGACGACTACTACGACGACGATGTCAGCAGAGATGATGCTGCTACTGGCGCCGGCGATGTGTTATTATATAGAGGCCTGACAGCGACTTGATGAATTAAGGGGTCGGACCTCGGAAGCGAAAGATGCTCGCCTTTTTTCCAACTCTCCCCCCTACTCCACCTCTCGCTAGCCAGATCCCTATAGTCAGGTCTCCGTTACGTGTCTCTGCAGCTCGTTCGACGACAAGCGGGACAGGACGGAGGGGAGGAAGAGGATAATAACAAACGATTGAAATTATATGTACTCTCTTTAATCTTGACTCGAGCAACTGGAATAGAAGTATCGGCTAATAAACATTGAGTAACGGGACGTTGTGTGATGAGTGAGAAAGAGAAAAATATACTTGGCGTTGTATACGTGGCCTGCATTTTTAATGAACTGAATTCCTCGTTCTTTTTTTATTATTTTGCATCGAGATTTACGGTACAGGTAAAAAAAAACCATAATATTCAACTGTGAGAATAGAGAAAAAGTTTAGCTTTATCGCGAAACGAAGGAATCGTCATTGCATGGTGTTTTGTTTTTCTCGGTAATTCCATTGAATTTCACGCGGTAATCGCGGCTCGTTACGCAAGAGCCTCTCTTGATAGCTACTTTATATTAATCTCCCAAGAGTCTCGCTGTTATCGTCGATTATTTTATTTATATTACATATTGTACGGAGTCGAAGAAAAATAAACAGCGGCATTTCTTTCGGAGGCATAAAAAGCATTTTTCCACAAATACGAAAATATATAGATTTTCCCATGGAAAAGCCTGGATAATTAAAATGACAATCGAAGCTTTATGACCAAACGACGCAGAAATAACGCGAATACCCAAGCGAATATATATTCGCTGTGTGTATATACGTCTCGGGAAGAGGAGCGAATAATCGCGCAAGCGCGTCGAGATATAGCCTCTAAATATAAATTCGTTTATTGAGCAAACAGCTTGTCTTTTAGCGATCCCAAAAGGCTCTTGCCGGCTGCTCTCTTACAATCACAAGTAATTTGACTCGACCCTCCCTCCCTCACCGGCCGATTCGGAGAGCGTAGGCTCTCTCTCTCTCTCTCTCTCTCTCTCTCTCCTTCTCTTGCGATGTGTGAAATTTCCATGAATTTAAAGAGAGATGGCCCCACGGCAAATCCGTATCAGCTGTGAGAGCCTCCCCTTTTGATCTCCTTACGCCTAGCGAGCGATTAGGCCGGAGCTCTCTCGTCTATACCAGGGACAAAGGATCTCAACGCCCACGAGTTTAGGCTTCTCTTTCTCTCGAGTTATATTGTAAGGAGGAAGAGAGAGCGACGAAGCAGATTGATGGTATTATTTTTAGCCGAAAACGACTGGCCGAGATTCAGGAAAGAGAAGCTTTCGGGTATTTCGCCCTCTATCTTGCTTTCTCCCTCTCCTGCGTTATACATGTAAAGATTTATATATAAATACGCACGCGGTGTCTTTTTTGTCCTTGTAACCTTCGTGTAAGCTGCAAATAATTTGCTTACCAGACAATTTGTCGTGAAAGACGTGCTCTCTCGGCGTGGCTATCACTGGAGGCGTATAGGTGACGAATGCGCTTTTGTATTGCTTTGACAACTGACCGCGTTATTGTGCGACTGACGAGGCACGTAGAATGAAATAGAAGAATTGTATGATGAAAAAATTAAGGGAGATTATTTTAACCGAAATCAATTGAACGTGACGAGGCATTATGTATGTCCGTTGACAAAAATACGTCGTGATTTTCGATTTGACGACGCTCAAGGACGATATTGGCTCTTCTCTTTTTTTTTGTATTAAACAATGTCCGATCAGAGCCGACCGTTTCCACTCGCATAAACCGCAACTTTCTCTTCTGGTTTCAATTACAGGATACTTCGTTCGCTTGGCTGTTTGTTTCCTTTAATAAAAATTTTATACAGCATTGTAACATAAAAGACCTTTATGACTGCGATTCTTATAAATCCGAATCGCCCAAGACTGCACCTGCGAAGCACACCAAGCGATATATCGTTCGGTTAGCAAATCTCCCAGCTTCAACGATCTCGCAACCTCAACAACAATCAAAACTCGTCCAGACCAGCAGCCGGTCCCGCAATCTCTCAAAAATGCCAGATCCCAGTATTTATAGCCGGCTTTTTAAGCGCTGCTACAGCCGTAAAGTTGCGTCATCGTCAGGAGTGCGTTGCCTACGAAGCAATGCTGGAACAATGTAGTACGAGAGAGCGCTTTTCGTTCCGTTATTCCGCAAAAACCAGAGCTACCCTTTATCCCTTACCGATTTAACTGTCGTTCACAACAATAAACCGACCAAGAATATAACGCATATGGCCTTGGTGCCATCCAGGATTTCGATCGCAATGCACTTTGCCTCGCTGGATGCGACTCGTGTCTTTTCACCTGCTCCCCACGCGTACCACCATTGTTTCGCCGG
This sequence comes from Anagyrus pseudococci, assembly GCA_030522585.1. Taxonomy (NCBI): domain Eukaryota; kingdom Metazoa; phylum Arthropoda; class Insecta; order Hymenoptera; family Encyrtidae; genus Anagyrus; species Anagyrus pseudococci. Next base: position 306,713 of record JAPYYQ010000009.1, on the reverse strand, counting down.
TATATAACCAACCGATACATCGGAAGATAAGCAGACTAGCAAGAGAGATGCATTACCCTCGACTGAACTGTCGCTGGGTAGAGGAGAAGAAAATATTTATAAGACTGCCGATGGGAACGGAAAGAGCAGTACGTCGCGGATGAGCCTCCTCGACTTGTGGAATAACCAGTAGAATATGCGAACAATCCGAGCCTCAGCGATAAGGATCGTTAACTTGCTACAAGACAAATTTGCCCATCGGCCGATCTCGTCGTTCGTCACTCCCGGTCTACGTTGTGGCTATACTTCAACAGTCCGTACGTGCAGTCTACTCGCGATAAATAAGCCTGGATGTATACCGTAGGCACGAAAGTCAAAGTCTCTCTCTCTCGGTGGAGTTATAATCGACCGGCCGTTAATTTTTATCCGCTGTGTCGTCCTTACTATCGTTAAACCCCATCACGTCTGTTGCGTACGATTAATCGCTTAATCGCCCTCGCGCGTCCTTAACGATTAAACACAGTGGGTATATTGCACAATGTGCAGCGCTTATGCGCTCTGATCTTTAATGCGCGCACGACATGCGTACATAGACGCCTGCGAGTATATCTGCCCGTAAAGAGAAGGATAAAAGAAAATAAAAACAACAAGACTGTTGGCCGCGCGCATGGCTCGATAAATAATCGTACGGAGACTGCACCTCGGATATTTTTAATGCACTATAGTCTATACCGCGCGAGAACGAGCTCGCAATGCTGGCTCGTTTGTTATCATCGGCTCATTAGTCAATCGACGATTTATTGTACGTGGGAACTACGCTCCTTCTTTTTTCTCTTTTATCCCAAGAAAATTTAGTAGACCGAGCAATGCCGCATGTACGCGGCTTGTATATACACCGTAGTTGCTTAGTCTAATCGTCGAAATGTTTAAAAACACGGGCGCATAGTTAATGCGTATACACCGTTGAATCGATTAGGAGAGTGACTGCAGGCCATCCAATCGAGACAAGCAAATGCGACAAAGTCGTGTGTGTTTCTTGCAGGCCTCGAGTATACAGCAGGAGCATAAAAGAGCGAGGAAGAAAAGAGAGCGATAGCGCCGGGGGGGGGGAGATCAGAGCGAGCCGATATCGTCGCACAAACGACGTTGGCATTCACGTCTCCGCGCGGCCGGGCCCCCGCGCTAATTACAAAGTATCGCATCGGGCACACGCCCACCCGCGCCTACAAGCCTATACCGGCGGGCCCTCTCGAACAGCCGACCCTTTGTGTCCTATGCTCGCTTCCACACACACACACCGGCTACCAGTCCTTCGCCGCTGCTTTTTCCTCGATTGGCCCCGAGAGCTCGTACAGCCCGGAGCCTATGTGCCGAGACTGTAAAAAGTACCGCGCGCGCACGTCGAGTAATGAACTGCCTCGTAAAGTGGCCCTCGAGAATTACCCCGCTAAGGCGATATACGCCCGTGTCTGTGTGTGTTTGTTCAGGCGCCAGAGACCTGCTGCTGTTGTTACAACGATTTTTATGCGCCCTTTTGACGATGATACTGCGGCTCGTTTGTTTCGCTTTTCCCATTTTACTTCATTTGCTTGATGTACTTCGAATTTGGTATTACACCGAGCCAAGATAATTTTTAATTTTGGTCACTTCTTCTTAAACCCAACTTTTCATCATCGCAAACCCAAGAATCCAAAAAGTCTCGTTACGAGTTGACCCGAATTTGCGCGTAAATAATTCAACAATCCGAACAATTTGTCATTCATCCGCTCCATCTTTTTTTCCCTTCCACAAAAACTTTTGGCACTTCGATCCATCTTCTTCTCCGGCATCTCCCCCTTAGCTTCCATCATCTTTCGCTTGTCGCCGCTCGCACGTGCGCCCCTCCAGTTTAGCGCTTACCTTTATGTCTTTGCCGCATTGCGGGCATAAAGAAAAGACTCGGTCCCTCCCTTGGTTGCTTCCCCTCCTCCTCCCGCCCGCCTCCGCCTACGAAAGCCCTCTTTCAGCGCGCGCGCGCAGTGCCAATAATAAGAGCTCACTCGGACTCGTGCGAGAGCATCCTGCGCATGCGATGCGCCCGGGGTGGGGCATTTTCCAAGACAATACTTGCTTGCTTCCTCCTCCTCCTGGCCATCTTTCTTCTCGGTTTTTATCTATTCCACGCCTACTCTATTTTTCCGCCTCGATTTTCCTTCGCTTTTGTCTACCGCATGATCAACTTTCTGCGACTTGCTCTCCATTTTTGCCCTCCTTTTTTTTTCCTGCGAACCTTTTTTTTTGTCCCTCTTAATGACTGACGCGTTTTCGCGCGCACTCGACGCCTTGTTGTCTCGCGAAATTGGACGTATCTAAAAATAAGTACGCGCGCCGAGAGGGGCTGTGTGAAAAGGAATGCGTACTCTCCCGAGAGCTCGGGCTGGCGAAAAATTTTGGTTTTTTTCGGATAATGAAGGTACCTCTCCTCGTGCATCTCTCTCTCTTTCTTTTTTATAATGACTATGTCGTTTTTTCATGATGCCGCGTCAGTTTATTCTGCCGGTGAAAAATGGAAACGTGCAGATGCGAGGAAAATTGTTTAATCCGAGGGAAAAAATAAATTGTGAGTTGGAGTGTGTGCATACCGTTGTAACGAAATGAAAATAACGAATTTAACATAATGGAAGAAAAAAGATTTTATGCGCCTACGTTTTTATGCGATACCGTCCATTTTTACAAATTTCATTTTTTCGTATTAAAAATATTGCAATTAAAATGTGAATTGAAGTTTGACAAGTAACAAATAATAAGGGAAAATACTTCTTGAAATAATTTCTACAACAGAAATTCTGAAGAAAAAAAAACAGCAAAAGATCGAAAAAAAAATTATTAAACGTGCTCGAATATTGTTTGGCTTGACTTAAACCGACGTAACGTCCAACACTCGATATCTAGCACGTGCGGAGCGGGCTCTGTAGATCTTTTGCCTCCATTTCTCTCCCTCGAGCTGGCCTTTGAGCTTTTTCTTTGCGCCTCTCCTGGCTTGCCACCGCGTGTCTCTGCACATCCGGCCCTTTTATTTTCTCTCCTCGACAGACGGCCTCTCCCTCTCCCCTTTCTGTTTTATTTTCATTAATTAACGCGCTCGAGTCAATGCCTCGGATTATTCTGTACGTGATTTTTCGTACGATTTGTTGGTCCTGCTGTTTAACTTTGAGATTTTTGTTTCTTTCAGGAAAAAGAAAAAAACGAAGTGTTGTCGAGCTATTTTTCGTTAAACGTCAAATGCTTTTTTTCCTGGGATATATTTTATGAATATCATGTTTTTTTTTTATTTTGCCTCTTTCAAATTCATTTATTAATAATTTGTTTCTTTATTTCAGGTAAGTCTTGTACTTATTTAACATTGGTAAATGAAGATCAACGTCTTCAAACTAAAATACTTGCTTCTGCTCGGATCGTAAGTAAAAAAAAAATGAATTATTATAAAACATGTATTTTCTTACGATGCCAGCGACATTCGTAAAGTACACAGTTAAACATTACCCACTTGCATATAAAATTACTAAAGTATTACATCATTAGCTTGAAAGTGTTTAACCCCCCGGACAGTCGAAACAAAGGTCTCTTTGTTTTCCAAGAAGCACACGAGCAATAAGTTTAGTCGCTGCAAGCACGCGTCAGTATTTCTAAAGATTTCAATACAACGTTTATGCTTATTGCATTGAAATAGGAAAAAACACATAAAACAAACAACTGTAATTAAAATTAATAATAATGTTAAACCGTAATGTTGTTGCTTACAAATAAACACAAACAGCTTCTTTAATCCTTGGAAGCCCGTTAAACCTAATAAAGCTCAATTATTATAATGTCCAAGGCAAACAAAAGGGAAATAAGCTGCAAGCAAATTACGTATATTAAATATTTATATACAGATATAGACGGAAAAAGGGAGGGCAAAAGAGGGGGGTGTAGTCTCGCAGCGTTTCAAGCACCGTTACGATCCAACCCGCGCATCCTACTCGCCGGTAATGAAAAAAAAAAGAAGAAGGCACATGCCCGGGAACGGAAAACAAGCGCAGTGGCGAAAGAAAGAGCAGAGGCGCGCGCGGTTTAACAGATAATACGCGATGCCTCTCGAGAGAGCCTCGGCAAGAGAGAAAGGGGGGGGGGAAGGGGGAAAATCGGGCGGCGTACGTATATAAAAACCCTTTAGTCTCGGCTCGCGAAAATTCCGAGACAAAGCCGTTGAGATTTGAAAAGCTCGTTTCTGTTATACCACGGCAGAGAAGCAGCGAGGGTAAAAGGGGGTAGGGGGCGAACCGCCCGAAAACGTGACGTAGAGTTCGACGGGAGATCTCGCGGAGAGGAGGTCACATAACGAGCGCTCGGAGTTGGCGTGTTTTATCAAGCCAGAGAAAGAGAACCAGCAAGAGAGAGAGAATGAGCGAGAAAGAAGAGGCCACCCAAAAGTCGAGGAAAAGACACGGGAGCAGAGAGAGAGAGAGAGAGAGAGAAAGCAGCGCAGAGCGTCGGCGGGCGCTTTAGCCGGGCCTGCGCCCGAGGAAAATGGAAAATCTCATTCCTATAGAAAGGTTAATAATAATAATAATCATAATAATTCCCGGGGCTCCTTTCAATGTCTGTTCGGTTGGCAGCAGTAGCACCGCCGCCGCCACCACTACCGTCGGCGTTACTGCTTCTGCCGCTGCCTTTTCATCGAGCAACGTGAATAGGCCGAACGAGTTGAGCCGTATCCTCGGCTCTCTCTCTCTCTCTCTCTCCTCCCGCGCACGAAGCCGCCCCTATCTCACAGAGAGAGAGAGAGAGAGAGAGAGAGAGAGAGAGAGAGAGAGCGAGAGCGCTCTCTCTTGCTCCTTTCTTCTCTTTCTCCCGGTGTGCGCGCGCGCTCGCCCTCCCGTTTTGTCTTCCCAACGACCGGCGCAGATTTTGCTTCTTCGAACGGACGGACGAGAGACAGGAAGGGACGGGGAAAGGAAGTCGTAGATAGATAAATAGAGGAGGAGAGAGAGAAAGGGAGGGAAGGAGAACTTTTCGACGCATAGAGAGAGAGAGAGAGAGAGAGAGAGAGAGAGAGAGAGAGAAAGGCGGCCCGTAGGGAGGTGGCCCGGAGCTTTTCGTGACCGATTGTGAGCGCAGCTCGCATCCTGCAATCTGGAGGAGCTTGCGAGAGAGCTTCGAAGCTTTCTGCCTTTTCTCTTTATTCGAGAAAAAGGGAAAATTACGCGCAAATGCTCGAATGCAATTTTCAATTGACTATTCTACGAATAAAGAACCTTGGCTTTGTTGTTTTTCAGGGGATTTTTCATATTAGCCGAATATACATACTTTTTACGGTAGTAGTAACAGACAGCTTGTTCAGACGCAATCGTTTTTTGCCGTTTTTTTACTCGATACGTTTCCATGAATTTCCCATCGTAATATTAATGACTTCGCGTTCGATAAGGTTTGTAAGTATAATTACAAGCTGGCAGTATACAATGTTTTCTTTTTAATTTCGCAAACATGCCGTTACAATTAACGCATATAGCCGATTGAAAATTCCACTTATTGTAGGATGGAAATACACTTTTACACTTGTTTGCTCGTTCGCGCTGAAATTATGCATAATGACGATGTATCCTGCGTATATAAAGGTTGGCACTCAAAAAAATAACAAAATGATTAAAAGAAAGCTTTTAGACGTCGTTATATTATTTACCAGGCTGTATCTCTCTTGCATGCGCGTACAACACTTGACTGTGCGATCTATAAATTTGTATTGAAAATACTTGTAACCGAGACTGAATAAAACTCGAGTGATATCGAGTGGATGTAACGGCGATGAAGCCTCCGACAAAGCAGCGCCATTGAATGCTCCAGCCGCCACCTGTATTCGCCTCTCTCTCTCTCTCCCAACCCTTTACATTTTTTTTGCGCCTACGCGTAAGCAGCAGCTTACACGCCAGAAGCCCAGCAACGATGGGAAATGAAAAAAGGCGCGACGAGGAGAGCCGGCACATAGACATTGCTGGCATCGAACGCGCAAAAAAACAACTACCTTTTTGCGAGATATAACGAGGCTGTGTAATACGCGGGGCGTATATCGGTCCGAGAGCAAAGGAGGAGTCGCCGAGCCCAAGCTTTCTCTCGCTGGCGCACTTGGCATCGTCCGCGCTGGAGCTCCTTCCCCGGCGTATCGATATATACACAGCACGCCGGTGAGCTATTGAAATTCGCCGGGGCCGGCTCTCTCGCCGCAGCCTGTCTTTCGCCGCGTCCGTTATTTTCCCGATGCTCACGATGATGCATCCACTTTGCCGCTTTGATTGGATTACGATGCGACTACTGGCGCTCTGCTGCAGCGCGCACACACACACACCGAGTGGAGTATTAAGCGCCCGGCCGCACCTAAGTGCGCCAGGAGCATCGCGAGTGCTCCCCCGTACGGGGCTTGCTTTACTATTCCAACGAGGCCAGGCTGCCCACCTTTCTCCACCCCCTGACAAGCTCTTTTTCGCTGTTTTGTGCTTATCAAAGCTTTTTTCCGATCGCCGGGGGCAGCTCTACGATAGGTGTGTTGCTGCTGCTAGTAGCTATAGCCTCGACTGCATATAACAGCGGGAGAAACGAGGGGGTGAATCCCTTTCATCCGGGACCCCGAGTATTCTTCTCGTTTCATTTTCATTTTTTTTTGTGTTTTTTTCTTTCTTTTTTTGTTGCTCTGTGTTCTACGGCTAGTGGTATATCTCTTTGGCCGAAATCGGGGGTACACGGTGGCCACAGAGAAAGCCGGCATATTGATATTGATTTTCGATGAAACAAAAAAACAAAAAATAAACGAAAAGAAGATACAACCTACAGTCGTACCGCTGTAGCACTCCTGCGCTCGCTAACGAAAATGAAAATATTACGAAAACACATGTGCTTTAAAAACGTCCATAAAAAACGTATCAGAGTCTCGCACGTCTATCACGAGATAACAGTCGCTTTCGAAATGCCTCCTTAGAGACAACTCGCGTATTCTCAGCTCCTCGTCGTTTCGCTTGCCTGCCGCGCGAAAGAGCAAAAAAAAAGCGCGCGCGGGCGCCCACAGGCATCTCTGATCAAAGTCGCGCTTATATAGCGATGAGCTGTATAATCTCCCGCGCTTATCTCCCACGGATTCGGTGCGCAGCTGGAAGAGACTAGCGATCACCCCCGGCTTCCCTTGGGCGCACACACATACACCACTGGAGGAAAGAACGGAAGGCAGAGGGAGGGAGAAAGAAAGTGCGCGGAGAGAGGCTTCAATGCAGGAGAGTAGCGTGACGGGCCGAGGAAACGTGTTTGTCAATAGCCCGTTAATGCGCTAAGCCATTAATCATTGCCGGGCCGCTGTCGACGCTCTCCTCTACTCCTACTGCGCTGCTCCGGCGAGAGCTCTCTCTCTCTCTCGCTCCTACCTATATACGTGCACGCTCTAGCGAGCAATACCCCCCTCCCCTGCTTTCCGCCCTTTACGGCTGAGTATAGATCGACGCGCGGCCAATGGATTTGCGGAGTCGGCGAAATAACCTCGCTCTCACCCGCACCTTCTCCCTCCCCCCCCCCCTACTACTGCTCAGCCGCCTTTTTCTCTTCTTCTTCTTCTGCTCCTCGCGCCCGATCGTCAATCTAGAATTCACTTTCTTTGAAATATTTTAAAGAAGAGGGAATGGAAGGAGGCTCCGAACGTCTGAGCGGTATTTGAGTGCGAATGGAAGATTGAAACTTCTTTCGCTCGGATTGGCAGCCGAGAATACGAGGATGCGCGAGAAAGAGAGAGAGAGATGTGTGTTAGCCGGCGGCTCTTCATGTGCGCCGCGGGGCCCTGGCTGCAGCTAGAGAACCTATACGATGAATGTCGATTGCTGAGCTGCGGCTTTTTTTTCTTATATCATGCTAGATGGGAAATTTGACCTTTACCGTACGCCGTCGAGGAAATTACTTTTTTTCTCTCGCAATTTTTTCGATTTTTTTTTAATTACAGCGAAGTTTTAACGACAAAGTTTGGAAAAGTAATATTGTTTTTTTTATTTTTCGAAATAAAACGATGCATACTGAAGATTTTGATTCATCGTCATAAAGTTACGTAATAAAAGGAATTTGAAAAGAATATCAACAGGAAAAGCCGTGATGCGTGGAAACGTCTCTCCAAATACCATAAACCCTAAAATTACGCATCAAAAGCGATCCATATCAATTACAGTAGAACAGCAGAATAGCAGTAGTCCAAGAATCTCGCTCAAGCGAAAATAGAGGATAAGAGAGAGGGAGAAAGCGGACAAGTGGTAAGAGAGGAAGAAAATCCAAGGGGAGGCAGAGGCGCGACGCGAAATACGCGTCCATCACAATATTGAGCGCGACGTTGAAAATAAAGATACAAGCTCGTGGCAGCGCTATACCGCTGCCGCGCCAAGTGGAGTATATTATGAAACGGGAGGGAGAGCTACGGGCCCGCAGAGTTGCATTTAGCGCTCTCGCGGACTCGCTAAGCTGCACCGAGGGAGCATGGGTAGAGGGAGGGAGGGCGAAGGCTTTAGAGTGAAACTACAGGGCGATAGCCCCTGACGCTATCTGGCAACTTCCGGCCTAGTTGAGGCTCGAGAGGCGCAAATATAAACGGTAATTTTAGACGCGCGCGCCCGGACGGAGTTCAAGGTCAGCGGCCGCAAGCGAGCCCTAAACTTTTAATTCCGCCAAATGACACGCGCGAACGTCAAGCTGCGTTACGTGTTCGATTGATCGTCATCCGAGAGCTTTATTGTTGTACCTGTCATATTTCTCAAAGTGACTTTTTTCTTTTTCCTATACACAGTTCATTTTTTATGCAGATAATGATTTATATACTTTGCAGAAATCATAACTGCAAAATATGTACATCTGAAACAGCAAGTCTTTTATTTCAACATTCTTTTTTTTTGCATCCGCCAATTGGATACGACACAAGCAACGGTAGTAAAAATATGAATGAAATGAAATTTCATGAATGAGCTCGTCATGAGTTTCGTGGAAGCACGAAAAGCCTTACTCTTTGTATTTGATGTATAAACACACAGTATCCACAATCATCTCGCCGGCAGTACATTATAACGAGGAAAACTAAAAAAGGCCATTAGCTTTGAAGCCGCGGGCCGAGGATAAAAGAAAGAACCGAGCCGAGAGGCGTTGTGCCGGCGGAGAGTCATATAGAGGGACCGCTGGTATTATAAGAATGGTGACTCTCTCTCGTAAGGCATAGGCGAAATAACAGGGAGGGCTGTGTGCGGTGACTTTTTAAAATAACCGATGGGGCCAGAATCGCGCGTATAGTCTCTGTTCGCTTTGGCATTCGCGCGAGGAGGGCCCGCGAGAGCCCAAGCCGAGGGTGGGAGAGCGGAAGGGAAGGAGTAGCGGAGACAGAAAAGCGCAAGTGTGTGCGAGGAGCCCCCGGTTCTATTTATAGCGTTCTATATATTCGGCCGGCTTTGGGCGCTCCTAAGATTCACCGCTGTGTGCCTCTGCCGTTTCTGCCTGCAGAGCTTGAGGGTATTATTATGGTAAACGAACGCCGCTCTCTCTCGCCTCCCGCGCACACGTGAGGCAAGCCTCCTCTTCGTTTATTATCTCGCAGTTTATTGAGCTTCCTCGGCGCACAGATTAACTCGTCTCTCGAGCCTCAGATATCCAGATCGTTTGCTTTTCCACCCGAGATACGACATTTCTTTCTCGAGCTCAATCTCTTGCGATCTTTTTTCACCTTCTCTCTTGGTCTTCTCCTTTTTTTGCATTATTGTTCGTAGATTCGTATCGTTTTATTGTCAAGGGATCTCAAGCTTGCAGAGTCCAACTTTAACCGCTTGATTTTTCCGAGCGAGCGAGAATAAGAGAAAAGCACATGTCGTACAGATTTACGCGACATAATGCGTTTTAGAATAAAATTTACTAATGGCATAAATTTTATTTTATATGACGTTTAATTATCTTCTTTTATCGTTGGATAAACCTCCGTGTGTGTTTTTCATTAGAAGATACGTTGTAAAATAGTACAATGCAACGACCGAGCGCGAAATATTTTTATTTGAAAAAATAAAAAGAAAAAAACAGCTCGAAGAATGCACTGCATTGCACAATGCACTCGAATGATGTAGGAACGTGTTAATGGCGAATTTTATAATATAACAAAATATTTTAAGATGCAATCTAAATATAGTTTTGACCTCATTGCATGCGTGAGAGAATATGAATGAACGGTTTAAGTGAATTAGCTGCTTCATTCATGTAAAATAACGTGTTTTATATAATTTATGAAACAACTATTTTTATATTTATCTGTGTTTTTTTCAACTTTGCCATTCTTTGTGCGCTAAATTTTTATGGTTTCAAGTACAAAGTATCCCGCACTCGTGAGTATTTATATATTTTTAAATTTGTTAAACATAATACTCGAGCTGTTGTCATTATTTACAAATTTTAGGTGACCTTTACCGTTGCGAAGAGGAAAATAATTATCACTGATTAAAGTACGCGCGATACACAATACTTGGAATACAAATAATTTGAAATATTCAAAGAAAAAAAAGGGGGGGGAAAGAAAAATTGGTAAACAACTTTTCAAAATGACTGGTATTACGTCGAAAACAACATTTTACGCGAAAGATGATGAAGAAAAGTAAAAAAGGACGGAAAGAAGGAAAAAAAAGAAAGCAAGCAAGCAAGGCGAAAAAGAAAGACGGAAGAAAATAGCTCTGGAGAAGGAGCGCTCGAGAGATAACTCTCTACAAAGTATGAATCATTCAGCAAAACAGTATATGCAAAACGCCATCGATTCTGACAGGCAAATAACAGAGCATCAAACACAAGAAGCCAAGAGAAGAGAAAAGAAGAAGACGAAGGAGGAGGAGAAAAAAAAGTGGAAAGCCTTCTTGAGCAAGTTGGCCCTCCGGGATCCAAGACGGTCCTTGGCACGGACTTGAGCGCTCGGTTGCGCGTGCACGCACGTCCATCGCCGGCGGGCCCTCGGCTCGCTTATAAGTATAAAATGGTCCAGAGAGAGAAGAAGGGCGGCAGGGGAGAGAATGGGTATAGAGGGAGTATAGGCGCATCTCTTTCGCACCGGAAGCGCGCAATTCACGCGGCCGGAGGGCTCTATATAGGCGCGAGAGTGCGAGCTCCCATACGGGGTGAGGAGAGCGTGCGGCAGAATACGCTCTTATTCTTAAGCGGACACGCGCTCTCGGATTTTCGTGCGCCATACATGCCGCTCTCTGCGGTGTACACAATGCTCGGCTGTGCTCGAGAGCCACAATGAGAAAGAGAGAGAGAGAGAGGCAAAGAGTGCCGGCGAGTACAAACTGCTTATTGTCCCTCTTGCCGAGAGAGCAGCAGCAGAGCTGTATATGCTTGGGCAGCAGCAGCAGCACATATCGGTGCTCTCCTACTGCTGCTACTGCCGCGGCGCTTATATATAGGCCCGAGCAGCGCTCGGATAATAATAGCAGCGCGCTGGACGCGCGGCCTTTTTCGCGCGCGCGCACGCAATTTCGCGAAGCGCGTCCTCCGCTCGGCTTACCCATTCTTCGTATAGTCTCACTGTGCCCCGGCCTCCTCCTCCTCTTTTGCTGCAACTGCTGTTGATTCTCTTCTTCTTCTTCTCCTCCTCTGTGACGTTCTCTCTTTCTCCCGCTCTCGAGAGCCGCTCCATTCATGAGAGCGGCCCGGAGAGCGCGTATGCCCTCGCGAACAGAGATCCCACTGTGCCGAGCCAGCAAGCTCCCCCTTCGCCCCGCTTCTCTTGCCGCGACACGCGTGCCCCCGCGTATACGAGCCTGGCTTTAATTATGCGCAGAGCTCTCTCTCGAGAGACGAGAGCTTTGCCTATGCTCGGCCCAAGACGTGGCTGTGATGAGATTATCGCTTTTATTTTGTTCCTCGTTGTCGATAGAATTGTGTCTTTCCAACGAAAGCCTCGATCGCAAAAACGCCAATCGCTCAATAAAAGACGATATTTCGTAATGCAAGAACCTTCGATGATAAAGAAAAAGACGAAATAACGCTTGCAAAATAATCCACGTTACATAAAAATCCGTGTGTCTCTGATTGCGCTTGAATTACGACTTTTGTTATTCGCGAGTGTGCAAAGAGAATAAAAAATAACATTGTCATTGCATTAAGCGCATAAAATTAACATTCGCGCGCATTATATGACCGCGGCGGAGTAAACGAAGCTGCGGCCGACAATAAAAGAAGCCATAAACGTCGGGGCGTTCGTAGAAAATTTGATTCATAATCGATTAGCCCGTTTTCCGCTTTTAAATACGCCTGTATTGTTCAATCCAAGAGAGGTGGGGGAGAGTATATAACCGGCGGCGTTCGAGCAAATTTGCTTTGGCCGTGACTCAGGCAAAAATCAAATCCCCCCCGTGCGCTAAACGACCAGAAATATCGTCGTGTACGCGTATGTGTGTTGTAACGCTGACTCCACCTGAAGGAGATGAGGCGCGGATGGTTTTAATGTGGTTGGTGGTCAGTGTCTCTCTCTCTCTCTTTCACTATGACAATAGCCGCGCGACAATGGGGCTCGGTCTATTCCGCGCACAGCTCGTAACTCACGCCTACGCTGGGGCCATGGCTTGTCGGCAGAGAGCGACTATTAACCATGCTTTATCGGCCTGTACGACATCGAACCTGTGGGAATCTCTGCGTGGAAGGACACGCGGAGATCGAAGACCGAGAAAGTTGCGCCCGAGAGCTTTCGATTATCCGCTTGTTTACGCGTGCTTTAGAACGTTTTGGCAAGCAATTTGCGTAATTTCTTGACATAGTTTTAAAATTATTGATATTTACTCTCAGGTTTATTAACGGTGCGCACGAGAAGTGCAATACCACTGACACCGGAAGGTGCGTTTAAAAAAAAATGATCAATTATCACATTGCCGCAAAGAGTAATTGTAGTTCTGAGATAGTTGAGCAAAATCAAAGTTATAAAAATTTTAATAATTTGTCGGAGGCCGAAGCAGGTTGACAGGTTTCAAAACTACAATATTGCGCAATGTTCGCGTAATTTACACGTTCAGCCGGTAGCTTTTCCGATAATTATTTTTATGATCATTATTATTGCCAGCAGGTCAGTTGTCAAAATATCAATATATAATTTCGAAATGTGAAACCTACGCTGTTGGAATCTTAATTTACGACAAATTATTTCGTCAAGCAACATTTGAAATGCCTGATACTTTCCGCCGTCACAGGTAACAACACCTAAAAGCGAAGCTTATTGACACGACTGATCTCGAAACCATCTCTGACCATTCAATTCTTGGGCATATCTCAAGACAAGAGCCATCTAAACATTGGAGCAAAGAAATGCAGCTCTCCCTCCCAACACCATCCGCATTCATATGCAAAGCGAGCGAAACGCATTGGCAGCCGAGGATAACGAACGCCACAACGGACTCGGCCAGGCTCGCGCGCAAAACTCATTTCTCCTAGGACAAAACAGCCATTGCGCAAATGGTACAGCCTCTCTCTCCCTGGCAGTGCAAGCCGATTGTTCGTCTCTCGGCCACGCACTGGCCTCTTTCGCGCAATACCTGCGCAGTGTACCGGTCGAGATCTGGATTTTAATTGTTCCTCGGCGCAACTGTCACACTTATATCAGGCGCAGGCCGGACAATGCCAGCGGACAACCCATTGTGCTCGTACCAGGGCATCGGCTGGGTCGGCCGAATAATTGAAAGATTATTGCTTCCGCTCTTTTCAACAGCCCAGCTCCTCTACACACCTTTCCCGCTCAATCATCTCAACAAGTGCATTACGCCGGTTATGCAACGCGACTCACTCTGCAGGCTTCGGCGATAAATTCGCACGACTAGCATATCTCGAAAGGGAGCCAGCCCCGAGGATACGCGTCGGCTGAGCGATGTGCTCGGTCCGCGAGCGAGAAGTATATACGAGAGAGAGCTGACAGGCTCGAGCTGCTGTGAATGGCCGAGCCTCGGGCGTAGCAGCGGCCCACCACCTACGCTACTGCTCTCTCCCCAATAACCGCGCTACTTAGAAATGCAAGGCAACTCTCCCCTTCTCCCGCGAGCGAGCAAGCGGCCAGAGCTTCCTCGGCGTTGTAACGCGTGGTGTTCGTCTATAAATAAGGAGCGGAGACACGGCCTTTTGCAACGGACGAGTGTGTTTCCATTGCTCCTCCTGAGATATATCGCTTTGTCTCTCGCTTAATACACATCTCGGCAAAAAACGGCACTGTTTCAATTAAGATTTTCCATTTTGAAGCGTAATGGCAGAGATTAAGAGTAAAGCTGCAGAGTCGAAAGTCGAACGTACACCGTTGTAGCCCCGCGAGCGCAGAGCTTTAACGAGCTCATCGTTCGCCAATCGCCGACTGTCTTTCGGCTGCGCCGAGGTGACATTAGTCAAGCCTCGACGTCCGATGACCGAGCGATGATCGTCGTATTGTTCGTCCGTCCAACCGACGGCATCGAATTATTCATGGGCGCTTTCTATCTCTAAATCATTTTCAGCAATTCAATTATCCTCTTGCCTGCTATATGCAATACAGCGCATACGTATATAGATATGTACACGTCTGGCTAATAACTTTTGTCTATGCCGATGCCTAAAGTCGACGGGACAAACGGAAAGTTATTGTAATATTGAAATAATGAATAGTCACGTTGTTTATTACCAAGTGCGCGCGCGTGTACTCGGGCGGATCAAACGACCAAGTCCAAAGTCATTTGGACAATGCAAAAGCTGGCGAAACTAAATGGTCGTACGGCTCTCGAAATTATCGTCGGGAAATTCATTTATTTGCACCGGGCAGCGGTAATAATCGGCCGTGCGGTATATAAGCGTTGGATCTAAAATTGACCGGCAGAAAGGAGCAGGGGGAGGGGTGAGGCTAGATGAATCGCACAGAGAGCGAGAGAGTAGGGAATGCAAAACGAATGCGCGCGCGCGCGGTCATATACGCGCGCGGGAGCGCTTATGTACGCTTAGGGGAGCCGAGGGGGGAGGAGCGCGGGAGGAAACTACAAATAAAAAGTATCCGACAAAGGCAACTATTTATAATCGACCAAGATTTTGGCTCTGGGGATGCGCGAAGCCACTCTTCCTCTCTTACACTTTCTGCTCCCCTCACACGTATATATAGAAAAGCCACGCGAGCGCAAGCACAGGGAGAGAGGGCACGCGACTCGTGCTCGCTTTTGTAAATGCAATAAGATCATTTCCGGTGTAATTTCTCATTTCAAATGGCAAAGTAGAAATTAATGACGGCTAAGTTGCGGGACACCCGAATAAAACACGACACACGCCGCTCTCCCTTGCGCATTTTCTTTTTTTGCTCTTCTTGTCTTTGGCTTGCCCCTTTATATACCTGGATATTTAAGCTGGCGTAAGGGTGGCGATACCTCATTAGTTTACTTATATTTTTGTTATCTGCCTTTTATTATTCGATAAAACGTGGAATAAAAATAGCCTTATCAATGCGCTTACATTTGTGAATTGACGTACGGTAACTTAATTTTATTGAAATTTATTTGTAACAAATTGATGCGCTTGATTTGGATTTACAATCGGTACATTGACGCATTTTATTGACGTCGAAGTAGAATGTAAGAAACTTGTAAAGCTCGTGAATGTTAATTTTAAACGTTGTAAAAACTGATATAATACAAATTAGCCAAACGCAAAACGACTCGTTACATTTTTCTAAAAAAAAGCTCGAGTTTGCTAAATATGTGAGCCTATACATACGCTCATAACGGGCGTACGGTCAGCGGGACTTTCTTTCTTGTATTACGAAGCCGGTGGGGACAGTGAGAAAGGGAGAGAGCGAGAAAGAAGGACAGCACATGAGAAAGTGCAGAACAGGAGGAGGAGAAGGGGTAGAGGATTCGAGTGAATGCGCGTCTAAATCCGTATAGCCGCGAGCCCTTCTCTCCCTCTCGCCACTCTCCCTGTGTACCATAGCTCCGCGACTAGGGCCGTGCAAAAGCATCGCTGTTTTTCTCTCTCTCTCTCTCTCTTACGAGGAGGGAGGCATCTCTCCTCCTCACTGGCGACCCATTCATGAAGAGGCGAGAGATAGCCGTCCTCCAAGCCCATCTCCGGCGCGGATGAGTACGGGGCGAGAAGGGGAGGCTTAAAGAAACGTCGAGGACGTCGTCGCCGGAAATGCTCTCGCGAGCCAATGTTCATTCACGAGCGCGGCCCGCGCGCGCGTGAAGCAAGGCAACAGCACCGGCTGTTCTCTGCTCTCTCTCTAGCTCGCTTGCTGCTGGTGTGCGTTGTCTTGTTTTTGCGGGCGCCTCGGGGGCCCCGTGCGGACCTCGCTCTCTTTGCACAAGCCTGTGTGTGTGAGAAAGAGAGCAAGGGGATGGGCTGGGCGAAACGGGAGCAAAACGTCCGGGAGCCGGGCCCTGCCAACGCGCATAAATCTCCCGGCTCTGACTCTACGGCTTCTCCCACTATACTTTACTTCTCTACTTTCTCCCGTCCTCTCCCTCTCCCTCTCATATGCACTTGTTCTTTCTCGGTCTATCTCTTTCTTAGGCACCCACCCGCGGCCCACGCGTTGCTTTGCTATAAGGCAAGGGATATGAGAGAGAGAGCCGTGTGTGCCGGTTCATTGTTCTTTTCTGCGCCGGGAATAGAATAACATTTTCGGGTCTCTGTGTGTGTGTGCGTTGCGCGCGAGGGAGGAGGTCGTCCTATCTTCGCGGTATTGCGGATGTCGAGAACACACAGCCGCTCTCCACTCGGCGGATGAGACGAGCAAGACGACAACGGTCGAACGACGAAAATGAATCTCGTTACGAGCCGTATACGCTGCAGCCTGCTCCTCTTTACTGCCCTTTCTTCCCTCGCTCTCGCTCTAATGCTACACTGTAACAAACCCGCTCTCTAGACCTTATTCGCTACCAAAGCCAAGACGCCTGCCTGTAGTATAATAATACGGGAGAGAAAAAGAGGCACAGAGCAAGGGTGATAAACGTTTGGTGATTCCAAACGGGACCGGAAGTGGATCGACTTTGGACTAGCAAATATAGATCTTTTTTATCCACCGATTATCGCAAGCGAAGCGTACACCAAGATCCAAGGCCCGATGTAAAAACGCGAAAGGTAAAATTTTTTATAAGCGAGCAAAAGTGTTGGGGAAGCTTTTGAGCTCTGACTGCCTCGTAAAGTCTGGTTTACGCCTTCCTACTTCAATGCGATTGACGAAAATATGAAGGAAGACGCGTGACACGCAAGGCGAGCGACACGTCTTTATAAGCCAAGCGCGCGCGTCTTAGCCTGGCATTTTGATTAATGCCAGGCCGGACATTTTTGGCGAAATACCTTTTTTTCGCGCGCAAACGTCGCGCGCAGTCGGAGGAAGATGAAAAAAAGAGGGAATGCTCTCAACGGAATTTCGGCCTGGCAGAGAGAGACTTTCCAAGGGTGATTCATGCCATTATGTATACTCGCACTATAAACCGCGCGTAATATATTACCGTAATACGTTTTATATATAATCGCTGCCGCGTGAGCTGGATTTTTTGCTCGCTTTTTAATTTCATCGCTAGTTGTTTAAAAATAGGACTTCAGAGCTCCAGTCTTTCGTTTCTTTTTTTTTTGTTTTTAAAAAAAGTATTTTGGCCGATCAACAAACTGTATTCCTACAGCCTCGGTGTCTATCAGTGAACCGAGAAAATTCCATCAGCGATGAGCTACGAGAGAGCCAGAGAATTTCGTCAAAATCACTGGAATATCTCGGCTAGCAGAAGATGCAACACGACGCGGATGATGCACGCGCTTAAAGAGACACACACACACACACACACGGATGCAGAGGGCTAAGCCGAATATTCTCGGGGCGCATTTTCTCTCGGTTACGCCGGACGCACGAGAGCAATGTCATCTTCCGGTGGACGTTCGGGGAAAGGCCCGCCTCCTCTGCCTGCGGCTACTTCTACTACCGGCCATTCTCATGCGACACCCTCTCCCGTATGCGCGCGCCTGTCCGTGTAAGCGCGCCCGTTTATTTTCGTGATTAGCGCCCGAGCATGCCTGGAGAGTCGAGCGCGCTTTCCGCCCCTCGAGCCCCATCTTCCCGCGTGTTCTCGGCCTTTTGCTCCTCTCCGCCTCGTCAATATACGTCGCGTCCAATTTTTAGCGGAATCCCTTATTTCCATGGTGCGGCTTTATTTCCGCGGCGAACTGTCAGTACGCGCGTGAGAATCGCACCGGAGCAGCTGTTCCAAGATTTAAAAAGAGATGGAAATTTAAATGTACAATCGGGAAAGAGAGATCGGTAAGACAAGTCTCCAGCTTACAGAATAGCTTTTTCTCTCTGGATGCGGTCGTGAAAATCGACTGGAAAAGTTGGGCGACAAGCGGATGGTGGTGCTCGGGGGTTCCCCGTAGCCGAGCACATACTGATTAGTCGGCGCGTGACGGTAGGCTATTAGCCGGGGCCCCGCGCGTAAATAAGTGGCAGGTATACGACACACGACGTCGTGTACGCGCATACGCGGGGCAATAACTCACGCGGACACTCGCCCCGGCCCTTATTACCCCTACACCCCGGAGTCCCCGGCCGTGTTCCATTATCCAAGCCCGCCTCGTAAAGCCCATCGCAGATGTTATCAAGCTGGGATCGCGAAAAATCGACGAGAGCGAGAACACCGCTCCCCCCCTCTGACGTTTAATTATCACAGGTGTTACATTTGTCAGGCGAAAGTATGACGGCGTTATTTATCACTCGCTGTAGGTATGCAAATAATAATGCTCGGGTGGCTCTATAACGAGAAATCGAGAAAGTATTAATTGTTGCTGGGAAATAGCGTTGCGCAATGCCCCCGACGTCAGCAAAGAAATGTTACAAGAATGTCGTGGAAATGTATTACGATTTTATTACGCTCACAGGTGCGTAGTATTGAGCTGTACGATGAAACGACTGGTTTTGTATTTTAATTAGCTCGGCTGCAGCAATTTTCCGGGATAAGCATGTCCGTCGAAGAATTTCCTTTCTAAAATCTTCGATTGCCCAATCGAAACTTGAAATCTTATTCGGTTTTGAGATTCGTTACGAAATGGAAAAGGAAAATGATAAATAGATGGATTTTTAATTTATTCAGAGACGGATGGATCTGTTTTCGATGAATTTCTTTATTTTTAAGAGAGAAAAAAAGTACCGAGCATTCCTGTTAAGTTTTTAAAAATAACGATAACATATGATGCAAAATTTCATTAGAATATTTAAAATGAGCTGATACAAAAAGTTCTTCTTATCGAGTAGTTTTAAAAATAATATGTCGAACAAAAAATTATTTACTGTAAACTAATTAACTCGAGCTACATGTTTCACTTGATAAGAACATTTTTCCGAAACGTCCGCATCAAATTACTTAAAAAAATTATTTAAATAACATTAAATATTTTACAATCTTGAAAACAAGTCTGGTCAAAACATTTGACTTTTTTTAGTATCAACTACACCTGACAAATAACGCATAACTATAAATAAAACAGGCCAAGTAGCCGCAAATCCAAAATAAATCTCAATTAAACGGGCATAATATAAATCCGCGTGATTAAAAAGCATTCAACGTTATTAATACATCTTTGAACTTGAATAAGCAACGTAATAATCAGCAATAAATACAAAGTAGCAAGCTCGGCGTTCTACACCCGAGGGCATTCAAATAAACTTGACAAGCGCACAATAAAACTGATTCCGATCAATCGTCGTTTTCCTAGTATTCATATCCACAAAGCTCTCTCGGGTAGACCCATCCAAATGGACACACACACGCACTAGCGCACAAGCTCGCAGCCTCACAATATAATATTTCCAAAGCTCCGCCGGGTCAGCCGTGTATAGCTGTCCACCTACACGTTTCCGTTGCGGCCGAGGATGGGGGGAGGGTTGAAGTGGTGGTAGTGGGGAGAGGGGATGAGGCAGACATAAAAGGAGAGCGTTCCCATTGCCGCGAGTGAGAGAGGGTTTGGCCGCCCCACCAGCGAGCGGATTATTCCGCAACCCCGTTTCAACATAGGGGCACAAAAGTAGGGGGGCAGAGCGCGGGGGAGGAACGGAGGGCACCTTCGATATATACAGACCTCTGCGCGCCTTGGCGTCATCCTTATCACAGAGGAAGAAGGGAGAGGTTGCAAGGAGGAGGAGGGGTGGCTGGGGAGGACGCATGCGCGTCGTATCTGACAAAGGAAGCATCCGCGGCGCATCGAGAGAGGGAAGAGTCTGCGAGGGCGACGGGGGCCGAGAGGGGGAGGATGTTGCGAGGTCGGCCAAGAGAAAGAGAGAGAGAGAAAGGGAGTTAGGAGGAGAGAGGAGGAGGAGGTGGAATGAGAGTGGCGGCAAAAGGAGGGCGGATCGGGGAGGGATGCCCGTGGGCGTCGGAGCTGCTGCTCTGGTTCGTGAAAGGGATGCGCGTCGCCATTCTCCCTGCTATCTCCCTCCTCCCCTCCCTCCCTTCCTCTCTTGCGCTGCCTCTGTTATCTCTGGCGCCGCAGCGTCTCGTTCGTTTTCTTCCGGGCCCAGCAGAGCTACCGGGCTACGATGGCTTTTTGGGCGGCGACGGAACGTACAATTTTACATATACGTTAGCCTCTAAAACGGACCTAGAGAGAGAGAGAGCGGGTAAGAGAGAGTACACCAGCTGCTGTCGTACTGACCCGTGATTCCGGGGGACTACGCGTACGTGCCGAGCTTGAATTATTTAGAGGTGAGATTGAGGTGTAGCGCCGCGCTGGACCCGGCGAATAAAGGCGACGCTTTAAATATTAACCGCTACTGAATGCCAGAGTGAAGAGAATATACCTAGCCGACTGTAATAACGTTAAAATCCCGGGATTTTCGGATTTTTACGGAAAATTTACAGTTCAAATTTTGTTATTCTCGTTTCTTTCATTTTTTAACGGAGACAGACAAACGAAAAAAGAATTAGTTTGCTAAACGACGATAAATTTTAAGGTGTGACTTTAACTTTAGTTTTTTCGTAATCTTGCGGTTTTTATTTTATGCCCGAGAATCAAAATGGATGCATTTAATCAAAATCTTCAATTCTACCTTTTCACTTGGTAAGGTAAAAATTTTTGAGCAACATAAATACTCTCCCTCTTTTCTTTTTCTCTATAATATCAAAGTGTCCTTTTACTCGAGAATATTCCAATTAATTTGTATGAGCAAAGAATTTCTTTTACATTTTCTTTTTTATTTTTCAAACATTTTTCATTAAAATACATTTTCTTCATCGTGCCCTTTTATACTTAGCGTACTTATACGTTTTTTTGTTAATTTTGGCCATATAAGTGGTTTTTTTTCTTTTGATCATTTGAATTATTAATGGACACAATAAAATTGAAACAAATCAATGTTTACGTACAAACACTGTATGCGTTTTTAGTATCAGTTTGTGCATACTTGTTAATAAATTATTCCGATTAAAAGCAGCACATCGAAATTGTTATAAATAACTTGGATTTCGTTATTGACCGAACAACGTCACTTGAACCTGGGTGATGTCTTCGAGGACACTCCGTAGCCAAACGTTGATATTATATACTCTGCAGTCACTAGTCTACGTATACGTGCAAATTTCAAGACACATTTGCACGGCTGAATTGCTAAATAATGCTCGTTAAAAGTTTCGCGCGGTAATGCGGCCTGTTATTAATGCATCTTTGGCATTGGCTGTTCGAGCGTGTATCATCGTCATTTTCTTCTATACGCTTATAGACGCGGAAGATTTGCCGCGTCGCCAAGGGCTTACTCAACCTTCCTTTTTATCTTCTTACACGACTAATTTTACTCGAGTCGAGATACAAAAAAAAACATTTGGTCGAGAAGTTGTTTCAAACATTTCCAACGACTATAGAAATACTCGAATAAAAAGACACAGCGCGTGAAATTACTATTTAAGGCGATTAAAAAAAAATGTTCTGGAATTTTAACTAGAAACGAAAAACACTTGGGAGGAAAAAGTTGTAATTTTTCAAAGTGTCTCGCTTGTATAAGCTGTATATAGCACAGCGACTGCGGAAGCTCGTAATGATCATTTTTAATGATACAGTTTAATATTTCAAAAAAGGCGCGTATAATTATCGTGTAATCGATTAATTTTTGATATGCCAGTGTAATCAAGGTTGCTTACTTTGACACTTTCATTAAGCGGCGTTAATAAAGAAACAAAACTAACGACCGAGAGAGCCCCAGGCTCTCTCTCGCGGCAAATTAAAAAGGTTTAATAGATTTCAGGTTTCGCTGGCTGCCAGAAAAATCTCGGGAAAAAAGTCAGCCTAATAATCGGTGATTACGAGATCAACTCTTCAATCCCCGCGCGTGCACAGAGAGCGTAAGAGAGAGAGAGCCGAAACGTTATAATAACACAAAGCCGTCGACTTATCGCTCTTATCCGGCAAATAATCTCCGAGAGGCACGCGCCTGCTTGTACAACTACTAATCACCGACGCATTTTTAACGCTCGCTCTATTAATGTATGGGCTTAGGCTTACAAAGTAGGCAGTCGCGGCGGTGCTCGTTAAATTTCATTGAATAATTCAAACTCGTCGATTTTGACACAATCCAATATTGCCATATACACGCGCAAGCGCGTGGCAGTAGCCGCGTAAATTATAATCACAGAGAGAGCAGCCCCCCCCCCCCGCCTCTGCCCGCATCTGAATTCCAAATAACCGGATTCCTCTCGGGCGCGACTCGTAATCATACGCTCGCGCGGAAATTATCGCTTCATCGTCCAGAAGCGCCTGCGCGCCGCTGGATCAATTTCCAACGTCGCTCTCTTTTTAGTCGAGGATCCAGCCTTGGCTCCTGCTAGTTTCTTTTATTTTCCTTTTGCTCTTCAAGACCTAGAGCCTGGCGTTTATTAATTTCGAGAAAACTCAAGGTACATTTGCGAATTGGCACGTCAATGACGCGACCTATTTTTACACGCTAAAAGTGATTTCTACGTTATTCGCCGGACGAGTTGGATCGATTGCGACTGGCGCGGGGCCCGGCACAAAATAGGAACTCTCTTTTATTCCCTCGACGGATTTGCCAGCTCGCGCGCGGCTCTCTCTGGCATTGTAGTTTTGATCGTAAACCTATGTCGCACGCATTTATCTCCATATTTTAAGCTCATGTATATCGAACGATGCCATTACATTGGAGCTAAAGGAAACGGCTGTGTCAACCTGTCAACGCTGGGAGGACATTAATTGTCTCGGAACGCTCGGATTAAGCCGTTAAATGTTTAAAGGTGCGGTTAATCTTAAATGCGTTAATAATAAAAATTTACGCCCGCTAAAAATCCGTCGAGTTTTCGAAATTCCTAAATAATCAAGTGGTATATGTATCAGGCCCCAATCTTTACGGCTTTTCAGCCGCCAAGTCCGTTGCCACTTTGATTTTTATACACACACAGCCGAGCGATTAAGATATTTTGCACTTCCTTATTGGCTTTAAAGCCGTTTATTCGTCTCCATAAAACTACAGCACCTGATCAAAGACCAAAGTTATTTCAGAAACACCTCAAAAGTGAAAAAAGCAGGTGAATTCTTTCGTGGTATACAGAAACGTTTCGCTGGAGGAACAATGGCGTCTGAAGCAAGGTCGTGTGCCCGGGCGGAGATTCGCTACAAGCAAGCAAGGAAGCGAGCGAGGGAGAGAGAAAAGGTGCATTGGAGCTCGGGCGTTCTCCGGAAAGGGGCAAGTGAAGCCGACTATAGTAGCCGAGGCAGCATACAGCGGCAGCAGCGAGCAAGGTGGGGCAGCGTGGGCGGCGGATGAGGGCCGCGCGCGCGCGCGCACACACAAAGCCCGCGAGCAGTAGCGGTGGCGGCACAGTGGCGCCAAGCGCACAACAATTGAGCATTGTGATTTGCGCGCGCGGGTGTGTAGAGCCCCGGCCCCCCTGGCCCCATTGGCTGCGTGGCGCCGGCGCGCCCGAGCCTGCCCTCTCCCCCTCCCCGCCCCGCGCACACCTCACCTAGCCAAGCCAAGCTCTCTCTCTCTCTCTCTGTTCGTGGGTATTGGCGGGGGTGGCTGCGGCTCTCCCACTCACCCCATTCCCTCCCTCGATTCGACAATAAACAATATACCTTTTTCTTCCTCCAATAGCCCCCTCCCCCTCTTTGCAGATGCATGTACATGGGTGTATGACCGATGTGCGTATACGCAGGTGGACGGGAATGGCTGTGCTCCGATCGCTCGCTCCCCTACTACCGGCTGTTACTTGCGCGAATGCTCTTGCGATCGATCGCGTGAGCGAACATGCACCAGGTTCGAGAGCGAGAGAGAGGATTTGGATTCTCTTCGTGCATTCTGTGTGTATTGCACTATACCGGGCTTGCGAGTAGAGCTATGCTTTATTGATTTTTTTTTGTTGCGCGATTCTCTGGTAATATAGCTTGGATATATGTTTGTTGTTGGCGTAATGGTTGCTTTCAAGTGTAGGATGAAAGTGTCGACGTCGATTGCGATTCAGGTTCAAGAGATTATTCATCGACGGCTCAAAAATTTTGATGGGCTTCGGAAAATGCATTTATATAAATCAAGAATTATGTTGCGTTTGTTTTAATAAAAACATAGGAAAATATTCGCGGGTAAGGGAAGCACCTAGTTGAGGGTTATTTTAGTGTATCCAGATGTTTCGGCATTTGGATTATCGATTAAACTAAAAACTTTGATTTTCTACTCGCGTTCAATAGTAAATTCAACAGATAGAACATCGTTTTAAAGACTATTTCCGAATTGGAAGAAATACAAATAAACCAAAAATTGACCAAATCATCATTGCATAATAAATTTTAAGCTGTTTCATTTACAAAACAAGAAAAATACAAGCATTTCTGAAGTAATAAAAACTTTTGTTTTTCGGTTCGACTATATGCTGCAGAAGTAAAAACTATAGCTTTAAAAGTATAGAGAGCAATAATAAGTTAGCTACCAAAATGCAAACAACGATATGCGTTAAAAATCCGCTGAAAAAACGGGCGGTGCTCCGGAAGTACTGTCGTCACTATAAATGCATCAGGGAAGGATGAAAAAGGCTGCAGTGAATATCGTAAGGATAAGAGAGAAAAAGAAAGGACTGGGTGGCTAGAGAAAAGAGGAGCCGGAGAGCAGAGAGGTTTTATAGTGTAGGCGAACGGGAGCCCTGGTACATATCGAACGCTCGCCGAGGAGCGAGACCAAAGCTCCTCCTTGTCCTCCTTCTCCTCCTCCTTTGGCTCTGTACGGCTCTCTTCTCTACCCCTTCTCCCCGTGCTAGTGCTCTTCTCAGGACATTCGGAGGAGAAACAACGGCGAGGGGGTGCGCGCAGAGAAGACAGTAGGGGGCGAGAAGAGACAGTAGCTGCAGGGAGGAGATATCGCTCCAGCGGCCCCACAATGCGCCAGCAGAGCAGCAGCAGCAGCGGCACTCTGCCGTAGGAGGACGCACGGGGCCGCGTGGGTGTAAGCGCCGCGACTAAGGACCCCGCGAAGCGTAGGAGGAGAAGCTGGAGAGCGAGAGAGGAGGACGCAGCGAGAGAAAGAGAATCGAGAGCGCGAGAGAAGACGAAAGCGAGAGCAGCGAGGCAGCGAGGCTTTCTGTCTCTGCTGGGATGGAGGCGGAGCCAGCGTCTCGGCACAAGTGGGCGTAGATAGGGAGCGCCGGGACGGCACGGCTCGGGACAGGCTCGAGCGGCGGCGGTGGGAGTAGCCGCGACCGCCGCTGGCGGGGGCAGAGCCCGCCGCAAGGAGGCGCGGGTGGCAGAGCGACTCGGCTGCCGCCGCCGGCGGCTGCTGCTGCTGCTTTGGCTGCCGCTCTGGTGGGGCTGCCCCCTCTTTCTCTCTTTCACTCTACGTACAGAGAGAGAGAGAGAGAGCGCGTACACACGTCAGCGTCGCAGCGTCGCGCGCTACTACTGTGCGCCAAGCCAATGCCTGGGCTCTTGCCTCTCGCTCGCACCAGCGTCTCCCCGTGCCGGCCAACCGGTCTGCCTCTCTCTCTCTCGCTCCGGCAGCAGCGGCAGTGACGGCGGTGGCGCCGAATCCACACGTTCGAGCGGACCACTGCCGCCGCGCGCGGCGCTCTCGCTCGCTCTCTCTCTCGCGGGGAGTAGCAGTCAGTCGCCGCCGGCGGGCCGCATCTCACGCACGCCTAGGAGGCCGCGCAGCAGCCGTCCCGTCCTCGCCGCCGCCGCCGCAGCTGCCACCTCCGCCGCAGTAGTAGTAGTCGACGTCGTGACACACGCCGGCCGCGCAGCCGCGATTATCATCCCCTCCAGGACAGCCTCTCTCCTCCCTCCCCCGCTGTATTGTGAGCCCCCACGGTGCTCCGGAGATCGGACCGAGCAGCCGCACTAGATTCCTCCCCGAAGCCCCCACACACGTGCGCGCGGGCCGCTTTTGTGCGGGCATCGTTCAGCCGCCAGCCGACCTCGACGACTATTGAGACGAGCAACATCCAGCGGCCTGTCATTGTCGCGACAACGCCAGCGACACCACTACCTCGGCATACACGCGAATATACCGAATAGTATTCGGCGCCTACTCCAAAGCAGCAGTAGTAACAGAGCCGTTGGAACGGCGCAGGTGGAGAATGAAACGAGGCCGGATGGGGCCAGTGGGCTAGCAGAAGTACCAGGAGCCAGAAGAGGGGCACACGACTCGCAAGCGATCGCCGACGCCGGCGGCAGTAGTGATATGTCTTTGCCGGCCGACATGCGTGCAGGACGGTGTGCCTGCAGTTTTTTCAAGTGAAAAGTGAACTCTCTGTATTCCTCTCTTTCTCTTCTGCTCTCTATTTTCCTCTCTCTTTCTTTCTCTCTTTATCTATCCCAGTGAACGCATGTTAAGGGATAAGAGTGCGCGGGACACGGGACAAGGTGATAACAGTGGTGCAGTGGCATGCACGGCGAGTATTAAAGAGTGGCTGGTAGGCAGCCGAAGGAAGAGCCGGCGCTGCCGAGACAGTACAGCTGGGATAGCGACGAGTCCGGAGCCCAGCAGCGGCCTCATACCGATGACGAGCATATCCTAGCCGCCACGGCCGCTGGATAATATGAGCACGATTGTCAGGTGAGTCTTGCGGCCCTTATTCTCTCTTCTCGGTGAATGAAAGATGGACGGAATAACGAAGGACGCTCGCGAAACAAGGAGAGGAGCGACAAGAGGAAATAACGGAGCGATGAGGATGGTTGTATGTAGTGGTCGGTTCGCAGGGGCGCGCACTATAAATAAGAACAAGTGAGGTTATATCGAGTTCAACAATGCCGGTTATATTTAAGCGTCAACCGGCAATATTAATAGACTTTAAATTGCGAACCGCCCCAAATAAGCGCTTCATTAGCACTTGTTAATAAGCGTCGTTGAGCCTTCATAGAAGCGCGATTCTCAATGGAGAACAGAGCAGGAGAGAGAGAGAAAGAGAGCGGACGTGGGGAATGCCGTTGTTGAACGTCTTTTGCCTATACGACTTCTCAAGCCTCTCTCGTCTAAATAAAATTTCACGATTCTCCTTGGTGCCATTGTGATTCTTAAATTTCGCGCGTGCGAGGAGACAAGATCTCTCTTTTGAAAAAAAAAAAATGAAAAAAAGCAGCGGGCCTGTAGTATCTCTCCCTCCCTCAAAAGCGAGAAAGAGAGGGAGAGAGAGAAAGAGCTCGATATTTTTAGAACTAGAATGCCGAGGTATGTGTCGAGGCACTATGCGCGCGACTCCCCGAGAGAGCGAGAGGCTCACAAAGAGCCGTCAAAACGATTAATTGAGAATATTAACAATAGCCCGGACTCTTCTTCTCTCCCGAGCTTTTCAACCTACTAGTCACACGTACGTTCCACTGAATAAACGACCGTCGTCGTCCTCGTCTCGCGAGCATATTTTCCCCTAGATTTATCTACGACCTTCGCCGGCAACAAGCAGAGAAAGAGAATCGCCTTCTTTCCTCGATCGACGACAAAAAATGATATTTTTATTTCAAGACCAGCGCGAGCGAAAACAAAGTGTCCTAGCGAAACTGAATTTTTCTCAGCATAACCGGCTGTAGTTTCAAACGCGCGAGCTAGTCTTCACTCGTCACTTGCACGCTATGGTACTTCCCTATTTTCGTCACTCCCAGCCGCTCAATTAATCAGCCCTTCCTCGACAATCGGCCGTAGTAACCGCGCAGCCGTTGTGTCTAAATTCGCTCTCGCGCGAGGGAGAAAGAGATAGAGACGGGGATAGAGGGAGAGCCGAGTAGTGCTGTTCGGTTTTATGAATGGAGACCGGCTCGTATGCCAGAAAGGGAAGGAGAAAGAGAAGCCGATGGAGAAAGGGAGCGAAGCGGATATTTTGGCCGGAATTCGCGAATGGCCAGGTCCAAAAACCTTGGGTCATTCCAAATTGCCAGCGTACTGGCTTTTTTATTTTGCGCCTTGGTTCAGCGAGTGCGCGGTTACTGGAGATTTTTATTGGCGAACACGCCCTTGACTTTTGTTCTTGGAGTATCATATTGTATGAGTGTATAAAAATCTCATAGAAATTGGGCCTTATGTGAGGTAATAGATTAAAATTGAGTCAACTTTTTTTTATGAATTGGGTAATACGATGAGATTTGTTCTAATTTTACGTTAAAAGCGGAGAAATTGTTTTTGTACAAACGAGGATAACATTTAAAAAAAACTCGTAAAAATGTGCTGACGTTATATTAATGAACTACAGGCTGTAGATGACATAAATTAGTGCACGTATAGCGGAGCTCGCCCCGATGCAAAATATATTCAATGTTTATCTTATTGATTTGCAATTCGTTTAAATTTTTCACTTAAAAAGTTGCAGGGTATATTTTTATATGAAATCTTTTTCGCGCTAATTTATGCCTCGTCGAGATGCCAAAATGAATTTTTAAAAAACTAAGATATGCTAAATTTATTCATATATTTCGTATAAATATACTAATTTTCTTTCAATTAATTAGTCTATAAATTTATGATAATGCTTTATGAATTATAATTTCCTCTAATGAGTTAATTTCCGAATAATCTCGCGTCATTTTTAAACTTTAAGACTCTCTTGCGCCGATGAGAGAGAAAAAAGATGAAGAAGACGAGAAAAAAAAGGAAAGATGCGAATTTATGAGAAGGCAAAAATGTTTTATCCGTGTACTTAAAATGAAAGTTACGGTTGTTACGCGTCACCCGAATGGCCTGTGAAATTCTTATATTTCAACTTTGTTGCAGAAATTCATATTATTTACACAAGTATACTAAATATCCACTGACTGTTACACGCATAAAACTGTTGCTTTCTTAAATTACAATACAAGAAAGCTATTTCCAGATTTTTTACGCAAACAAGCATCATATTCGTACTACTTATATTTTTTTTTCTTTTTACCCACTTTAAACTTACACATTTCCCACATTATGAAAAACCATCAAACACAAGTACCAGAAATCTGAAAATCCTCCCTACCATAAAAGAAAAAGTCCCGTAATCATGTATAATAATCCCATAGTCACGCAATGTATTACACACACATAGACAGAAGCATATCCAATATCCCTACGCTGCATCGAATGCCCCGGCATTCCCATCTCTCCCGAAAATTTATTAGCCTCATCGCGACTAATCGATTAGCCGAGGAGTTCCCAAAAATTCAAAGCTCCTTAATCCCATTAGCGTCGATCGTCGCGTCAGTCGGATGATCGAACAAAGCCCGAGAGGCAGCGGCGCGTGAAAAGTCGTCCCTCTCGGCTTGCCGAGCTCGCGTTTGGAATTTAAACGCCTTCTGCTAGCAGTGGCACGACACGGCTCTCTCCGTAACGGAATCGGAACAATGCGGCGTGCAATCGCGGCTGGCGCCTCTCTGCTCTCCCAGCGATATCAAGCCGACAGGTCTTGCTAGGCTCTCTCCCTCTTGCTGCTGGTGTTGTCGGGATGAAAAACGGGCAATATCAGCTTGGGCAAACACACGGCCTGGCTTATACGTGCGCACACGTGGGGCCATGTGTTCAGTGCCGCTGGAGGACGAGGGGGCTTGCTGGGGAGGGGAGCAAAGAGACGAGGCCGGCCAACGCCGCCGGCTGCTGCTGCTGGCTACCGCTCCGTGGAGAGGGGAGCACACGCTGCATCTGACCTACTGATCCTTTTTTTTCTTTGCCTCCCCTACACCCCTGCGCTTGCTCCGTTCTCCCACCCCTCGTCGCGTTACTTTTACATTTCGACGGGATAGCCTGCAGAAATCGAATAGGTTTGAAAATTCATGCGACTCTGGGATACGACGGCTAGCCTGCTGCCTGGAACAAAGCATTTTTTTATCTGTGTTTTTTGCTTTATGTATACACTGCTGTAATGGATATTCGATTCGAATTGTATCTGGCATCGTTTCGGCATTACCATCCGATTAATTCGTTCATAAATAGCTCTAATTACGTATTACGATCTACATTTTCATTTTTAACGATAAATTTATTTCAAAATTCCGCAATAATAATAGATGCTCCAGCTTATAGAGCCGATTGAAAAGTGATGAATAGCCAGGCGGATAACACTTGAGCGTCAATAATAAAATGTTTTGAAATGTACGCGTCGAGAGGCTTTAAAAAAACAGCTCGGAGCGTATTATTCGCAGTCGTAACATATTCAATTCGGAATTCACAAAAATACTCCGACGTTAAATTTTCTTACGATAATTGATTAAAAAAAGGTTTTTCAAAAATCCTACAAATCGGATACACATTTGAAAAAACAAAAACAAAATCGATGGTATACATTTAAAAGAGCGAGAAGCAAAGTCAGGTAGATTGCTCGTTGAGCATTACCCAAGCCCGCGCAGGGGCTTCTAATTATCCATCCATACAATATCTTCGGTAATCGGATCCCCCGGCATGCGAACAATAGCACTAGCCTCGATGCGTCTAGGGCACCAGCGTCGGCGGCATCGACAACGGGGCTGCATGTCAGAGATCGTTCAAGGTAGCCTTCAGGCCTCTACTCGATCCTTCTCCGGTGCTGCACATGCCCGGGCGAGCTCCAAGAATCGTCGTCTCCTCCGCCGCCTACGCACAATGTCCTCCCCGTGTGACTCCCTCCTATTCGTCGTACTCGCGTAGAATAAGAAAGCGGGGGGAGCAACAGCAGCCGACCACTTGACGGGGGCTCGGAGCGATCATATGACGTGCATTTAGCAACGGCTCGCCCGAGGAGAAAAGGAAAAGAGAAGCTGCCCCCTGCTCCTTTCCTCTCTCTCTAAGCGCTATTCTTTAGCCCGGCCGGTACACACATGCGTCGCACGTGCTGACGATGCCCGCGCTATAGACTCTCTCCGCACAGGGTATGTATACCTCCGATATGACGCGCCTGGCGGGAGGAGCACAGCGCGTAGGTGCACTTTTGTTCGGCTCCAATGCCAAATTTCCCTGTTATTTTCGGTGAGTAGAAAAATAGAGAGAGAGACTAAGAGAATACCGTGCACTTGCTTTCTACAAAGGACTCTGAGACGGTGATCGTTCGATTTTGCTGACTAGTCGTTTGAATATATGGGACTCTCTATTCTATTGGTGATGGCTGGATTGTTGTGCGCGTTTGCTTGGGTATACAATGAAATTAATACGCCGGCGTGATCTTTTTTTTTTAATTCCATTCTCTTTGGCTCTACTTAGGTTGATGGGGGAGGGGAAGAGAGAACGAGAAAATAGGAGAAATAGGTTAAATCGAGTGCCGAGTTGTGAGGCATACATCGTGGGCTTGTTTAGTATTTATAGACTACCGAAAACGTACTCGCTCTCTGCTTTGTTCTCTCGGCTCTATGCATAGACGTATATATCTCTGTAGTCGTGTAAACAGATAATTTCCAAATAAATTCGTTTGATCAGACCTTGCGCGCGAGACGTGTGCGACAATTTTATTTGTTTCATTTCTTCTTTTTTTTCTTTGTTTTTTGTTTGAAGCGAGACGCGCGTAAAGTCGGTAAACCTTGTTTGTTTAGAATTACTTTCAGTACGTAGAATAACTTTGCACTGAGAGAAAGATAGAGGCGCAAAATTCACGAGGAAAATTCGAAAGGAAATGTTTCTCTAATTTTAAATTGTTTTCGCGACGCGCGCGCACCGCGTGATTACAAAATCTAATAAATTCCTGTGATATAATTGTCGAAATAACAATGTATGCTAAAAAAAGAGATAATTAGGAATAGTAAGAAATAAAAATCGTTATAATAATAATAATAATTAATTGGCATTCAATTACGATTCTTTTTTGTTTTCTTCTTTCGAAAAAAAAAACCAGCGCAGCTATTTTATTTTTTGGTTATTAATAAACAAGCCTTTATTAAAGAATCCAACGCGAGAGCACAATAAACTTTTCTTCCACCTTGTCAAAATCTAGCAATTAAAAAGAGAGGGAGAGAGAGAGGGAGAGAAAAGAAAAAAAAAAGAAGTGGCCATAACTATAAATACATCAACGCGATACTTCTTCGCCAGAGTCTCGCACCAAAATCTCGGATACATAATCTCAGCGCGACAACCTATCCCCCACTTCCCCTTTCCCCCCATCTCTGTCTCTCTCTCTCTGTCTTTCTTTCGCATCCCGAAAAATTTCCGTCCTAAGAAAAAGCTCAAAGAATACGTCGTCATCCTTTCGTCATCCAGCCCGACTTTCGCCTCCAATTAAAATGCAAAGCGTTTCTGATCAAAGAAGTCCGGCCGAAGTTGTCGACACAAAAGTTACGGAAGCCCCGCTCATAATTTTATGCATTATTTCCCGTAATAAATTATCCGCGTTCTTTCCTCGCTTTCAACGGAACCAAGCAAAGTCCCTCCACCATCACCACCCGGGGCCAATGATCACAGCCAAACTTCAATCAGCCTCTCCCCTCTCTCTCTCTCTCTCTGCAAAAATATACAGCATTGTGCTTTATTAGCCCGAGCGTCTTTCTAATTCCGATTCAGTCCGCGTGTGTCTCCGTAACAGTTTTAACCAGTCTCTCTCTCCCCTCTACATTTCTCTCTCTTTCTCCAAATCACCATCTGCTCTTACAGGCTCCTTTTTTTCTCTCTGCCATCTCGTGTTACTCCTCCTCTGTCTTTGTATCTTCGGGCCCGAACCACGCCACGAGGAGACGCGGACGTACATACGAGCAGAAGCCAGAGCTCATCAACGAAAGATTTCGGTGTGAATGCGAGTAATCGAGACCGATCGAGCACGTCGTATCTCCCCAGCGGCGTATAAACGATCCGGCATTTGATGCAACCGGCCAAGTGTTATATACGCCTCGACTTTCTCTCTAGGCTTCTCGGTAACGCGACACCGCGTTAACAATGGATTAGAAGCTTTTCGCGGCTGATAACAATCGCCGGCCGAGCGCGAACTCCTATTGTACGCAGCTAATTTAGCCGGACAAATTTACCGCGTGTTTTTGCCGCATCTAACGTCCAGACGGCCCGACAACGGTGTACGTCCCATTCACTCCCTATTCTCGCTTGCTCTCTGTCTCTTTTCGTCGTCTTTTACCTTATTCCTTTTGCCCACCAACACTGTCTTCTTCACCTCTCACGTTCTGTCTCTCAAAGTATTTTTCCGGCTCTCCGGCTTTCTCCATTCTCTCCGCTTCGCGCTCTCTGTTCTCTCCTGTACGCCCGACGACCTCGGACCTCTACTCTCTCCATCTCTTTCTCTTCCTCTGTTCTTTAGCGAGCGAGACACACTGTTATTTTAAAATAGTGCTCGCCGACGAGAGACACCGACATGGCGAAGTATAAGCGGAGGTGTAAGGGGGCGGCCGGCCGACACCGTAAAAAAGAACGCTGGCAGTGTAGTGTTGCTCGCCTACCGACCTACCCCTCTCTCCTTGCTCGAGTTGTCGAAACGAGGCGAGAGTACCGAGGAGGAGAAATGCTATCGGGTGCGGCCCACTCGATTAATTTTCAAGTCCAAATTTTCTTTTTATTTTTTCATTTTTTTTTCTAATTGGTGCCTCAAAAATAATTAGTCGAAACGAAGACGGTTTTGTTTGCGCGTGACGCGCGTTCGCTCTCGCGATAGTATAATAAAAAGAAGCGGCTGCGCATCCATATCCGCATTTTGCCGGAGTTAACATATTTAATGCCCCGCCTCGGAGCCTCTGTGGCATTGGCTCGTTGCGAGTTTATTTAAAATGTTTGTAGTCGCTCTCACAAATAATTCTCCCCCCGCCCGTCGCGGCATTCTCATTCCACCGCACGCGGCTAATTATTCCTTTGAAAATTCAGTGACTCTCTCGTCGTCGGGCTTCTCTCTCTCGCAAATATTTGAATTCCGACGTGAACGCGCCCGATGGTGAGGCTGAGAGGGGGGAAGAGGGCGAAGCTCGGCAAAAAATATTTAAAAATAATTCCTAGCCAAATGTCTTTGGTTTATCCTAAATCGCGTCAAAGAGAAATTGTTTACTCCGATTATCATATCGTTCTCCCTCTGAAAAATACCCCGGAGCTTTTTCGCTAATTCCAACCGGCCGGGTTGCTCAACGAACTTTCAATTGTTACGTTACACATTGCAAACGATAAAATAAAAAAGAAAAAAAGAAGAAGAGGCGAGAGAAATTCCATCCGCCCGACTTTTTCTCAAACATGCAAGCTTACAGCCGTCGACGAGTCACCAAAATAAACAATATATTCCCGCCAACGCCTATCGTCTCTCTCCAGACAGTTGACAAGGGATTTCAGTCTGGAGTATTTTTAATCGCCGGGCTCTATCGAAAAAAGAAGAAAAAAAGTAAGAAAGAATAACGTTCCACGCGATTCTGCCCGACGGTGTGGAGTTTCCATCGGATTTCAACAATTCGAATTCTCTTGGCACTTTCATCATCCGCGCGCGCGCGCCTATCACTTTCCATTGGAAATAAAAATCGCCGGAGTATGGCAAAATTGATAACAACGAGAGAGTCTCTGGCGGAAAAAACGTAGGAATAATCATCGACAAGACGCTGTTAGAGATAGCGGCAATAAATCTCGAAACCCGAGCACGCGGCGTGTGCGCGCGCGCCGGGCAATTATGTCGGAGTGCGTTGTAGCCTGCAGCGCACACTCTTTCTCTCGACAAATTGCCGATGAAAAAGTACAGCTCTCGCGGACTAGTCGGCAAAAAAAATAAAGAAAGAAAAGTATCCCCGGTGGCGATCGGGCAGTTGATGAACGGACGATATAGTCGTTGCGCAATCAGAACACACACATGTAAACAATAGTGCCGATACGAGCTTTTTTCCTCCATTGCCGATCGCCCCTTCCTCTGCTTCATCATGTTCCGCGCTAATTGTGTCATCCTCGTGATCGACTAGGCACATAGTGTAAGTCACTGAGACTTTCGCTCGATTACAACGTCGCCGAGATGAGACGCGCAGCTAATGAAACTTTCCTTTCTCTATCTCGGCGCTACTGTTTCCCGTCGTGCGGGAAAGGTCAAGGTCAATTGTTTTCTAACCGATCATCGATAATATCAAACGCGCCGAGCGCATTTTCTAGATCTCCCCCACCCCAACGTGCGGAAGCTATACGAGGCTTCGAGATATGTGTGCGTGTGTACTGTGCCTCGAGCAAGATTTGCTTTGGCTCGGCTCTCGCGTGTTTGTCGAGCAAGATTGCAAAGTTGCGAGGAGCGACGTTTTTGTGGACATTGGAAATAGCAGAGAAGGAGAGCTGTTTGAATACTTTGTCACGTTGGTCGCTGCTACAACGCCGAGGGGGGCTATTAAATGCCCCCGTGCGGTGTATGCAGATGAATCGATGTATGGGTGACTTTTAAAATCGTCGCGAGGATGATAAGGCGAGAAAGGTATGGGACAATTTAAATCTCTGTTCTGCGTTTACGTAGATGCGAGACGAAGTTGCGCGGAGAAGCTCGCGTGTGCGTTACAATTTTAACACAAGGAGATTCTCTCTTGCTAATAAGCGTGTTGAAGTTGGCAAAGAATAGATTGCAGGTTAGCAGCGCCACGATTTTTAAGATCATCCAGGTTAAACGAACGTTTTTACCCTACACTTTGTTTTTTTTATCTCGCTTCCTCCAGCCAACATTTTTCCTAATTCCATTCTGTGTGCTCAAGGATGCGTTCAAGCCACAATCCGCGTGTGCGTGTACTTGAACTTATTCTCCCTTGGGCTAATTATCGTTTCTTTTTTTATGGAAACAAGAATAGGAGAAAAGTTAAAAAAAATAGTCGTTATTCCAGAAAAAAAGGGTACAAGCAAATTGGTCGTACTATTTATTCTCCGCTTCGATTGAATTTCCAAGCGAACGCTCGATAGGTGCGATAAAAGAAATCTCGCTTAATAACTCAATGAGGAGAGCATATCGAGCGACTTATATATACAAAGCAGCGATACACTGGCTTACGTAACAATTAAACTCTTGCGATTCATTATTATCGTACGGCAGCGTGAACGAACGAAATTCGATAATTAATAAAAAAAAAGACTATATAATTTCCTATATCGTCGAACAATATAATTTTTCTTCTGTATCCCAGCGATTATTCACTCTGCAGCATCGTCGTAGGCTCGAATCTACGTTAGATTATAAAATGTTTAAAAATTCCTATATATATAAATCCAAAGGGGCAAAATTAATTACCGTAAACAACGTATACGTTCGAAGTGCTTTTATATCGCATCGTGTTATTACTTAATTAAGGCAAATTACTTGAGCTGCGTATCACCGAGGCGCGCATAACAAATAAAGAAGAGGGATGAAGGCGTGTGCCGGAGGAGGAGGATGAGGTGGAATTGTAGTCTGAATTGTATTCCTCACAAATGAGATAGCCATCGAGTTTCTCGAGGATCAAGTTCATATAACGAACCTTCAATGATTATTCTAGCAGACAGAGTATTCGTGATAATTAAATGCTAATTACAGCCTGTAGCTGCGGCATCATGCAAGGGCAGTAATTATTACGTTTCTCTCTCTCACTCGTATGTTCATGTGTTTATACACACAAGTGTGCGAGTACGAGTGTGTGCGTGAGGCTCTGTCTGCGTGCGCGGATCATCGTGGAGTTTCTTCCTTTGAATAATGCGGAGCGATAAGGAGCCGCGGACTCCACGACCTTGACACTTTTGCGCGCGTTTGTTATGTTATCACAGGATATCGCTTAATACCATTATTAATTGAGCGCGCGCGACTTCTTCAGTTTTGCGCGGAGAAATAATGAACAAAATCGCGATAGGCCGAGATAAGAGAGAGACACGTATTGTATCGCTCGCGTATATGCCCCAAGGTGGCGAATTATTGCCGTTTTACGTAAAAATAGACGCGCACACATCCGATTAGCTCGGGCATTAAAAACTGTTAATGCGCGCGAATGAATCATTTTACGAGTATGCATAATAAGTCGTCGCGCACGCGCGCGTATCGCGGCGGCGGCGGCCGCTTCAATCATATATCTATAGAGCTCTTGGCATTCTTTTTTCTCCTCTCCTTCTTCTAGAGATTTTTCAGCGAGACTGTCGTTTGTGTGTGCAGGCCGCAATCTCCGCGTGTGACATTTATGTTAAGCGCATATCGCGATTAAGCCTATATGCATTTATTTTTATTTATTCATTCTCCAATGCGGGGAGATTACCTAGCGCGGGGGGGGGGGGTAGATAATCGATATATGTTTTATTGCACTTGAATTTCTTTTGATCCGCGAGATCTAAGCGTGCCAGAGCCTATCAGCGCGGGCATAAATTAATCTCTCGGCGATTGTAGTATAAAAGAGTTCTTCGATTGTATCTCAAAGTGCATGTGTATATCTGAAGAACTGCTCGATCAATAAATTTTGTCGGTCGGGCTTTTATGATAAAGCCTAGGAGTAGAGTGAAAATTCTTTAGCCAGTGTGCTGCCTACGTACGCATCGACCGCGCTACCACCTCGTTATGCAAATATGGCTCGGCTTATTATTCTCCTAATATTCACAATATTACTACACTCGCTCTGCGGCTTTGACTTTTTGTCAGTGGAGGTATGCCTACGTGTGCCGCATTAGCGGCGCATCTCATTTCAGAAAAATGCTAATCCACCCGACACCTACGGTCTTTTATTCGTTGCGCCATTTTTTTTTCTTTTTTTTTTTTACAAATCCTACTCGCTTGCAAAGTGTTGACAGTATAGAGAAGGAAAAAGGAAGAAGTAAAAACGTACGCGTAGCCGGTGAAAGCTGCGGCAGAATCGATAAACAAGCCTGAAAATGGCTAATTGACGGGAGAGGAATAGCCGTTAACAGCGATTCTTTTCAGAGGCATATAGGTACATACAGCCGTGTCCGGGCGCAGTCGTTCAGTGCCACTGTGCCGCGCGCAGGCCATTAAGCCTCTGCCGAAGGTCCTTAGTAGCTGGGCTGCGGTAGCCACCTATAAACTCTGAAGAAAGGATGAGCGGTAGGGTGGTCGAAGCCCTGGCTCTGTTGATGATGATGATGAAGATGATGATGGCGAGGATGATGAATAGGCGAGATACAGCAGGCAGGTCCGGCGCAGGCTTTGTTAGCGAGGACGAGAACAGAGCTGCTGCTTGCCTCCCGAGGCCGCGTGGGTGCTCACCGCGTGTAATATGCCCAGGAAAAAGAGCGCGGCTCTCAGAGGGGATATACGGTAACCCCACAAACGCCCTCTCTCTCCCTCTCTGTTGGGCGCGAGCCTCTAGAGCATCCCCGGGCAGTATAACGCGTTCCAGATGCTGCGCTCGCGCGCGCTTTGTTCCCATCGCTCTCCTCTCTCTTTCGGTCCAATCTTCTCTTTCTATATATGCGCGCGGCTAGTCCGCGGCTCTC
Source organism: Anagyrus pseudococci (assembly GCA_030522585.1). Lineage (NCBI taxonomy): Eukaryota > Metazoa > Arthropoda > Insecta > Hymenoptera > Encyrtidae > Anagyrus > Anagyrus pseudococci. The sequence goes on along the minus strand of JAPYYQ010000009.1, from coordinate 267,982 downwards.
TCGCCTCCCGGCCACTCTCTCTCTTTATTACCCCCGCGAGAACAGCCGCACTCGCCTACCGAATCTCCCTTCATCCCTCCCGCCTCGCCATCACTCTTTCTCTCTGTGCTGGATTTTTTCACTTTCTCTATCTGCTCTTTCTCCCTCTCTCTCTGGCATTCTTTTTCGGATGCCTTTATTTTGCGCTAAGCGCGCAACAGAGCAGCAACGGAGAATGAATGCGTCAGGTTGCAGAGGATCCGAGAGAGTATACTCTTTCTCTCTCGCTCGCTCTGAGTTTTTCCCTTTACCTTTTTCAGGCCCATTGTGGCTTTGCTCTGTGGCCAAAACGTTAGGGGCCTTGTCTGTTGGCTGTGTGCATGTGTACACGACGCTAGTGCGAATTCACAGCTGTCTGATTATGTTTTTTGAAGAGCCAGCCGCGTGATTATGTGCATTGTTAAGCGGTAGCACGATACATTCTTTTCTTTGGCTTCTGTCTAATTTATTATCTTGCTCCTTTTGTGATTTCGTAGCCGAATAAAGAATATAATAGCACAACGAGATTTATTAAACGATGAAAGCTTTTGTATAGTTTGATTGATTCGGTGATAATGCACCAATTGAATTACGTATAAATATGAAAAAAAATATTTTTTTACTTCGTAATAAGAGTTTTAATTTTAATAATTTAAAAAAAGAAATCAAATTATCCCAAAACTTGTATATCATAGACATGATCGTTTGTGCTTGTACAACCCAAAAAGCCAAATCAGCCTCCAGAGCATACAGTACTGAAAAGTTTTCAGTGAAAACTGAAAAAGAAAAATAAATCTCCTTGATTAAAGCAAGAAACGGAAGAAGAAAAAAAGAGAGAGATAGGGGGATCGAGAGATCCGTCTGAGTGTGTTGGTGTGCGGTACGGTGGTCGTCTTCCTGATTTGCCTATTTGCCAGACCACGAGCGAGAGATCCAAGTTTACAAGCGGCCGTTCTCCCTCCCTCGGCCCGTAGCTCGTCGTGGGCCATCAGTGCTTCGGCCCCCTGTGTGCCGGGCGCATGAGAAATGAATGCGCGCGTTACATGTGTGGCCCCCGAGAGAAGGTCGTGGGTCCGAAGGAAAGGGTTGGAGAGCTCGCGTGGAGGAGGAGGGAAGGTAGGGAAGAAGAAGTAATTGTTGCGCACGTGCGCCATTCATCCGCGGCGTAACGACCTGCGGAGAGAGAGAGAGGCCGAGAGCCGGAGAGAATATTGTTCCGCGAGGAAATTAAGAAGCAGCCAGATGAAGAAACCTCCGCGTGTCCTTTCAAGCGCGCCAGAGCGATTCCCTCTCTTGTTCTCGCGTCTTCTCCATCCCTCCACCCTCTTTCGCTCTCTCGCTCGCTCTTGGCCCTTTTCTATTTTTATTTTTCTTCATTGTATTACATTCCTCTTTGAATGCAGTCTTCCTCTTCGAGACGCGCTCACGTACACTCTTTGACGGAATAATGAGACACGGGAGGATTAGATTCTGAATAAATCATTCGTAAGCGGAAAGGCCTTTTTCGTTTCTATTCGCAGTTTCGTGCGCAGCGCGCGATCATTACGCTTAGACCCGAAAATTATTGTTAAGCTAATCTTGCTTCTCCTCTTTATTCGTCACGTATCACAATGGAACTATTGGTTACTTATTAAAATATAGTATAAAAATTAATTAAACAAATATATAAACTTAATAGTATGATAAAACTACAAAAGAAATAAAAAAGGAATAATTAAACGAAATAAATTGAAACAAAAGCGCTAGGATTGTCTCGGATAATCCCAACAAAGCAAAGCTCGAGTAAGACCCGCTGGGTTTAGACGGGCTAACCTACCCTAATACACCCACGCTAAACCGAGAACAGCCGCGTGAAAAAACAAATGAACCAGATAAAAAGCCTTTCATCAAGAGAGCGGCCTAGACACATTCGAAAGCTTAAATTTTTCAAGCAAGCCCGAGTCGGACGTTCTTCGCGCCTCCTATATACTCCCCTCCCCCCGGGCCGCGATCACACGAGCGATTATAACGCAAGTTCAAAGAATCCCATGGATCTGGAGCTCTCGTGTGTTAAAACACAAAGCGAGTAATTGTTTTTCTATCTCGCTCTCTCGCTCGGTCCATGTGCGCGCGAGTCAATTCGTAGAATCTCAGTGCATGAAAGAACGTCGGGAGGGGGGGGGGCGGGGGCTGTATGGGAGATGATGAGGAAACGGGAGAGCCGGACGCGTCGGAGTAGAGTCGGGGAGGGAGTTTGGTCTTGCTCTCACCGCGTGAAAATGAGATTTTACGAGTCTCGGAACTGGGATGGGCAGACACTCCTCCCCCCTGCTGGTGCCGCTGAAAAATGAGCATTTAATCGCTCTCCGTGCGCGAGTGTGTGCTTCCGACTGGCTTCGCACTCTGTGGTCAGCCTCGAAATTTTCGTTTTTCCTGCGTTATTGACAAATCGTTTAAGGACTGCGAGCTTTAAAATACGCAAACGTTATCAGGAATCTATTAACATACAAGAACAAAGAGAAAAGGGAAGAAAAAAGAAGGCCCAGATCCCTGCCACATTCCCAGCTAAACATATACATTGAATGTAGCCACGAAGATGATGAAGAAGAAGAAGAAGTCTTGCGCGCGTTAGAACTGCTGCAGCACGTACATAAGGCCGTCAGCTCTCAAAACTTTCCATCTGCCGTCATAAGGATGAGGGGCTGCGATCGTTCGCGTAGCTTTCGATGCTCGCAATACGACACTGAACACATGGCCCCACCGTTCTCCTCCCCTCCCCCTCTCGCTCTCTTTAAACGTCTCTTTCTGCTCCGGGCAAGACCTATTCCCTCTCAGCCGATCGCTATGTGCCCGCCGAAAAGCCTCTGTCGGATATTTGACCGGCGAACACACAAGGAAGGGATTGTCCAAAATTCCCCTCCCCCCCTCCTGCCTCACCTACATCACCATTCTACTCTCCATTTGTCCTTCGTACATAGGCGTTTGTGCGCGACGCTTCTCTTTTCGTCTGTCTCTCGCTCAATGCTAATTATTGTGTATCCGGATAGAGGCAGGGGGGGAGGTTGCGGCCTGCAGGAGCTCCCGAGACTGCCGCGCGTGTACCACAATGGAGAATCGCTCGGCCGGTCTTATCTGGGTCGGCACTTCAAAGCCCGGCGCACAATTGGAGCTTTTGACGATTTCAAGCCTCTTTCTCTCTCTCCACCTCACCCTCCCTCTGTCTGTCTCTCTCTCCCGGGGTTTTAACGAGTAGATTAATGGCGTTTCATTAGGGATTACGTGGAAATTTGAAAGAATAGCTCGCGTTATTCTGGCGACGCGTATTATTGTGTATTGAAATGACGAAAGCGGGGGATTCTCTTAAAAACAACCGAAATTCACGGAGCCGCGCAATTTTAATACTCTTCGGGCTAAAAGTCGGAGTAAATTTTTTCACGGTATTGTTTGTGCATATCTATTTCTAGGCTCGATGACACAAAAATAAATCGGAAAATACGCGAATAGGCAAATTTTCCATTCATCACAGCGAGACACAAAGCCATTGAGTCGTCAATGACAAAAGTCGAAAACAAAAGCTTTACAGTTTCGCATACGCCGACACATAGAGCAAAAAAAAAAAAATAGTCGTACGGTGTATCGTCGGTCGTTCCGTTTCCAGCGAGTCGCATTACCGTAATCACGGCTGCAGCACTTAGGGCTCGCCGGCTACAGAATTGCACTCGGAGATAGAGAAGAGAGAGAGAGAGGCTTTCTCTAAAGCTCGGTCACCTTCCGACCGCTCTCTCGACCGCTCCTATCACTGATAACGAAGTTACACCCCGGTAGAAACCTGTCCTGTCCACGGCTCCTCCTTCCCCGCTTTTCCCCTTTTCAGCAACACTACGAAATTACCAAGATTGCAAGAGGGTAGTCGTAGTGGTACAGCGGCAGTAATGCTAGTAGTACGGAGAGGAGAGAAGCGACGTCCGAGGGCAAAACTTGCTCGGGAAAAGCTTCGAGCGAGGGAGTGTATATAGCGATGGCCGAGGTAAAGGAGAAGGGGCTGGAGAAAAGCGGACGAGGAGGAGGAGCTGGGAGAGAGCAAAGGGCGCGCGCGCGGAAAATAAAGCGAGACGCGATGATGGTGGTAGTGGCGCTGCTGTAAAAAGAGAGAGATGCAAGCGGGTCGAAAGAGCATGTGCCGGAGCATTTCCCGGAGCGACGGATGAAGAAAAAAAGAGAGGTGTACACAGCTAAAGAGGAAGAGGACAGTGTGGGCGAGAACGAGAGAGGCATAGCTCGAGCTCGCTTATTTTCGCCGTGCCGAGAGAAAGAGAGAACTAGGCGTACGCCGTGCTCTGATAACGTATTCTCAGTAAGATGAAGACCGGCGGAAGATTGCTTTTACGTCGTCCCGACAACCAGTGCTTGCGTCCGCGCGACTTGTCGAGCTGCAAGCGCAGAGAGCCAGCGCCTGTACGTGTGTATTTTCCACGTCCTATCCTCCTTCTCCCCCTATAGCTTTTCTCTCTGACTTCTATACGCGACATGCAGTGCAGCAGTGCATCTCTCTCCAATCTACCTACCAACCCACCGCCCTGTTTCTCACGCGCTTCCCTTTTTTTTCACCCTCCTTCTATCCTTTTTCTCTCACTCTCTACATTTTCCATATAGTCTCTGGCGGAATCTAAGCGACTAGGAGGCGGTGCAAGGCAACGGTTTTCTCTACAACTCCGGGGAAAAAATCGCGGAGAATGAAAAAGAAAGAGAGCGAGGGGTAGGGCGGAAGAGAAAAGAGAGGGAGTGGAGAGGCGGTGGCTAGAGTCGGCTGAATGCTGCCGCGCGCATCGGGAAAATGTGCTAAGCGCTACGGGCCACATATACCGTGACTAGCTTCTCTCTTTCTCTCCTTCTCTCTGTTCCTGCAGCGCCTCATACATAAACAAGAGATCGGTCGACGGCGACCGCGCGCGCGCTCGCCTATACTCTGCTTGCGCTTCAAAAGCGGAGTAGTTATACCAGTGCCTCGGCTCTTCTCCGGGACTCCATTATGTAGAGCATATCCCGCAGCCTGCACCTTGCCCCCGCCACGCTCTCTCTGCATCCACAAAGAATACTAACTATATGGCCTCCCTCCGCTTCGCCACCCCCTCCACTCCTCTTCGCGGTCGGCGCGCAAGAGTGAGAGAGAGAGAGAGACGCACCCGCCTCTTTTCCATTCCACCCACCCTCGACTCCTCTTTCTCCTCCTCCTCCACGTTCTTCTGCGTTCCGTTACGGTGGCCCGAACTTTGTCATTTTCTCTGAGAGACTTGCTGCTGCGAAGAGCTGCTCTTTTGCTTCCCCAGTCTCTCTCTCTCTCTTTTTCTCTCTCTTTTTCCTTACGGCCGCGATCGGAAGAAAAGTGCGCCGGAGCGAGCGCAGACCAGCGATCCCTATATAGCTATAACTCAGACTTCCCGGGGGTTGCTTTCCAACTTGCTTCTCCTCCGCTCTCCGTTCTTTGAATTTTAAAGTAAATCCGAAACCTACTCTCTCTGTCGCTCTCGGCGCGCTCATTTTCAAGCGCACAAGAATGAACTTTTTCACCGAGAATTCTTATACACTGCTTGGGTTAAACTTGTCACGGAAGTTCGAAAACTGTTACTCGTTTAATAATCCAATCGAACATTGTATAATAGACTTGCAATCGGCATGTTTTATTAGGGAATGAGTTCTATTAGCATTTCTAGAATAATGACCTTCCACCCCAGGGGTCTCGGAATCTTGAGTTGTGGTTAGTGAGGAATTTTGCTCCATACCGACACCGCAGGCGCAACGTGTCACTTGAGCTCGAACAGATGTGTCGGGAGTGCGCCTTCCTTGCCGTCAAGACGAAACGCACTCTCATTGTAAGCCTGATAGAAAGTCAAACTTCATGGTCGGTTTAATGGCCCCTAGACTCCGCAAGTCCGGTACCAAAGCCTAACGCGCTGGTTTTGTTTTACCGTATTCCCGGAAATTTCGTGCCCGGCACAAAATTTCAAGGGGGACAAAAAAAGTCCCAGCAGCTGGGGGCGTATTCGAAGCCCAAAGAAAAAAAAAACATGGAATCTCGTTTTAAAAACGTAGTCGTCGGCAATGGACGCAACTGACGTAACGCGCGTCTCTCGACCTTTCAAACGGATAACGCTTGCTCTCCGCAGACTCGCGTAATTTTCTGCAACAATACGAAGACAAGATAGTCGGACTAATGAAAAACTTGCCAATTACACGCCGGACAATTGACCCCGGCGATAACGCGGAGAGCTCGTCAATTGTCGAGCTGCTCTGGATAAGAAAACAAGAATGGGAGAACAAAGGAGGGGTGGGGGGGATACGATGATGCGAACAAATTCAAACGACGCCTCGCGTCGGCGTGTAACATTGTTTCGACCAGGCCGCGATAAATAATATCTCGCGCAACAACCACTGCGACCCGACTACATATACCGATATATATACATGTTCGACCTTTTGCATAAACGATATGCGCGCGAGGCATCGTCATTGCTCGCGCGTATCCGTATGGAATCGAGCTCTCTCGGAGAGCATTGCTCGTTATCTGCGCGTACGAATTGTGCAACGATCCGAGAGACGACGATAATCGACGAGATCGTACAGTTTTCCCACTATAACTAACAATTGCGCGCCCTCTTTTTCCTCTTGGCTATATCTAAACAAAACAAAAAAAAATAGAGAGAAAAAAAAGGAGTCACGTGGTGGCTAAACGCTGCTAACAACCGATTTGGTAATCTCATTAGCGGTCAGACTCTCGAGTGGCTCGTACGCTTGCGTTAATCTGGGTACATTGGAGGGTTAATATGTATGTGTGTGTAGTACGTATGTAGAAAAATGAAAAAAGCACGACTACGCATGCGAGAGAGCCCGTGACGCAAGCTCATTACCAACAATGAACTTGAAATTATTAGCCGCGCGGCGGTGAAGCGATATATAGGCGTTAGAGCGAAAGAGTAGGGAGGAAGGGGAGAGAGATCGCTCGGGTGCGCGGGGTGTACGTGTGGGGTGTTACGCAACGTGTGCGAAACGGCGATGGCCGGTATCGCGCGGGAGAGAAGCTCGCCGATGCCCCTCGTGTCAATGAATTGCGCGTCTCAGCCGAGAGAGCTATGTTACGCAATGACCGGCTTAATACGTATATATCAAGCTACATACGTTCCGGCTAAAACAATGGAGAGCGATCCAGATCCATTGCGCTCCGAGGAAAAGGCAGTAGGGCTTAGGGTTGAGAGGAGAAGAAAAAAAAGAGAGCGACGACATCTGGAGGCCTGGTAAAAATATATAGACCTTTTTTTTCCACTCGACTGTTTTCCTTCTCGAGTCTTTCAAGCGGCGCGTGCGGGAGAGCAGGGGCCGAAGAGAGACGCGCCATCGCGAAGTGATCGCGTCTCTGGCTATGTACTCTCTCACTCAGTCTCTTTCTTTCTCTTGCCATACAGTCATCATCCAGCGAAGCTGCGGAGCTCGTTCTATAACCGAGTATATAACGGCTCTGTTTATCCGAGGCTTTTTAACGACTGACGAGGCAACGCCTATCGCGTACGTTTATGTAGCTATGCTCCCTCCCCCCATCGCATTGTTGTTTTTTCTCGTTCTTGGAAGGCTCCGACGCCCTCCTTCCAATAAAGCCGACGTTAGGAAAATCGAGTTCCATGCGCTTCCATGGACCGATACTAGTCTTACGCATATACACGGTCGGTCGCGCTCTAATTTTATCTCGTTCCCTCGATTACGCGCATTCGGTTTGGTTTTTATTCGAAAAGAATATGATGAAACAGAGCATTGTTTTCGGGTCATTTTTAACCGTCCCCCCAAAAGAAGCTCGATTCAATGTTTACGATTTTTCGAAATTACATTCTTATCGCTTTGTTCAATTTTGAATAAAAAAGGGGAAAGACAGTGTAAAAATTGATAAAGAAGCCTCGTAAATGAACGGTTCTTTCAATTTTTTACGCGCTATTTATTTATCGTGAAATTGTAAGCGACGCTAACTATGTTGTAAAAGCGCTTGGTATTTTGTAACGTTTATCGGCTGCCGGGCTTATCGTGAAGCTCGTTTTGTCAGAGCCGATATACTTCGCGCAACAAAGTTGCCGTAATTATTATTATACGTCAAAAATTTATTATATTTTATCCGCATTCAATTTTTTCCCCCAACAGCTTTATCGCATTATCGGCTATAAGAGCCAACTTTTTCAAAGTGTGTCCCTCTCGAATTTTTGAAATTTCGCCGACCAAACGCGCTCTGTTTATCTTGTCCGATCAACAAAAACTGCTAATGCGAAAAAAACGAACTGTAGAAAAAGGAAAAAGTTGACGAAAAAAAGGCTCGGAAGAATTCCAAGTTCGGAGTCAGATCTAAGTTTAGCCCGTGTGCTCTTCTGCCTTCATCAAAAGAACGACGCGCTGGCACGTCGGCGAAGGAAAAAGCTCCGCTAAAGCTGGCCCTCTCGCGCATCAATATAATGGGAGAGAGGGAGGTGGTCGAAACGCAGGCCCCTGGGTGATTAATGCTCGCTCACTTGCGTGTAGGCAAATTTTTAGCGGGGCGTGTAACACGCGCTTGACCGGCAAAAAGCCGGCTACACGCGCCGCCGATCCGGCACAATTGACTGCGCGTGTTACGTCCCCGATACAGCCCCCCTCTCTCTGCCTGTCGTCTGCTGTAGGCTGTGCTTTTGTACGCGCATACGTAATGACGGGCCGCCGTTACATACCTGCGACGATCCTCTGGAATGATGCTCGGCACTACACACTCGGTTATGCAGCTCAATGGGCCTACACACTTCTTACGTGGCTGGCTTCTACATCTTGCAACGGTGCTTGATTCGTTTTTTGGATTCTCTTTTTTTTTTGTTTATCCACGCTATGGCTGATAGCTGTGATTACGGAGTCACCCGACAAAATTTTATAAATTCATTTCGAGGTATTTATCGCGCGTGTGTGTACGAGCTGTTAAAAAAGGCTCGTTATCTTTCGTCAAAAATGTATCGACAAAAGATGAGAGAGAAAAACGAGGGGAAATTTTAAAATAAATTCGAATCTCTTACGAGAGCGTTAAAGGCATTCTTCGCGTCGTCGTGTTCTTAGTATAATTTGATTAAAAATAATGGTGAAAGACCTACATAATTACGATAAGGTTTTTGCTCTTTAAACTCTCTGATGTGATTGAACTTAATCTTGCGTACTTTTTTTTTCTACCCCGGCACTTTTGATTTCTCTCGGCTCCGCGAGTGTATCAATGAAGTTGAATAACAGCTGCATAATTTCGTTACAAAATCCTTCTTAAATATTCATTCTTCGTTTATAATCGCGAGAAAATTCGAATATATACCAAATCTAAAAATCATTCATTTGTTTACAACTTGACAAAACACACATCGTTACGGTACACCTTGTATTTACATTAGAAATAGCGTTGAAGTCCGGCGAGAGAAAATAATTGCAGCGAACTTTTGATACAGTCCCAAGAGAGAGGTAGTCAAAGTTCCGCATCCGCGGCTTAATTTTCCGGCCTCAGACTTACCGATTCGCAAACGGAAATCGACGGACGGCCAAAAGCTCTCCCTATACCCCCCTGAACTATCGAATATCGAGGGCTAAAGTTACGCTGTGTCGTGTGTGTGTTTTAGTCGTTAGGTCCGCTGACTTCGTTAGCCGACTCTTTCCGGCGCGTCGATCCCGCCTCGTCGTCGTGCAAGAATCTTGATGCTCTCGTATGTTTGCCCGGCAATCGCGAGCTCTTCTGCTTGTGTTTCCCGCTGTATGCCGGCAGATGTACCTCGTCTCGGGCTTAGGCACACCGCTCACAATTTCCGTTGGTACCCCGATGCACATATACAGCAGGCCTTGACTTTTGATAACAGTCTCTTAGGTGGTTTTCCCCAGTTTATACACGGACTGACTGCATTTTTCTCTTAATTTAACCTGTAATCGTTTATCAATTTGTTGTTGATATGACTAACAACATTAAATATACCTTGTTTGCTTATAATAAAATAAGATAAGATAGATGTTTAACAGCTTATATTTACATTCTTTAACAAAAAAAAATATCAAATTGATAATATTTTACATATTAATAAATAAGTTGAAATTCAGCAACTAAGCGAGAGACGTGACTGGTGTTGCAGGCTAAGAATGTCCTCGAAGAGGAAGTCACCGCCAACGAAGCTGTCGGAGGGCGGGGTCGGCCAGCAGAGAGCGGTGGCGGGCGCCGAGGAGGAGGAGGATGCGACGAACCCGTCTATGGCCGGAACGGGCGTCGATCTCGTACCCGCCAGCATCTGCAGCAACAACAACAACAACGACTTGGTCGCGGACGACCTGAGCATCCACAACAGCAACTCCGTTGCGAGCGGCAACAACGCGAGCGCCCCGGGCAACAGTAGCGCGAACAACCTGAGCAGCGGCTCGCTCCAAGGTAACGAGCTCGAGGACGATACCAGCTCGTACCAGCAGCAGCAACAGCAGCAGCTCCAACTCCAGCAACAGCAGCAGCAGTTCAGCCGGCTACCGGGGCACGTGGCCGGCGAGTCTTCCGGCTGCTCGTCCCCAGCCACGACGAGCGAGCCGGAGCTCTGCTCATCGCCCCCGGGCTCTCCCCAGCCCCGCAGGCGCCAGCGGCTCCAGCTGCTCCTCGGGGTCGTGGCCGCTGCAACGGCCGGTGGCGCTGGCGAGGCCAACAGCTTCCAAGCCGCGGCGAACTACCACCACCAGCAGCAGCATCACCACCAGCAGCAGCAGCAATCCCCACACCATCACCATCACCACCACCAGTCGTCGCATTATCAGCAGCAGCATCACCCGCAGCATCACCAACAGCAGCAGCAGCACCATCACCACCACCACAGGACGAAGTCCTCGCCTAGCGCGGCCCAACAGCACGAGCCCGCAAGCTCCTCCGAGTGCGGTTCTCCGCCGGCCTCCGAAAACTCCTACTACCCCCACCATCCGCACCATCTTCACCATCACCACAACAACAACAACAACAATACGGTGACGCAAAACAACAACAATGGCACCGGACCCACCGCCGCCGGTAGCAAGAGGACCATGGACGACGTGCTCAAGAGGCTCACCTGCAAAAAGTACAGCGGCGCCCTGACCATCGACGACGCGAACAACAGGCAGAGCCCACCGCCGTCTTCCACCCCCACTAGCCACAATACCCACAGGTTTGTTCCTTTTATCTCTCTCGATACTTCTATGCTATAATAAGTTTCTTTTTTATTCGGTAAATGCTCATATCGACATTCCATTGTAACAACGCTACATTTTACGATTTTTCTTATAAGTATAATCCATTCTCGATAACACGAAAACAGTATTTGGTAATTTACAAGTTTAATTGTTAAAAGGCGCTTTCTAGTAGTCGGCCCGGGGGCCGTCGACTTTTAAAAGTCAGACTTTCAAAAATGCGATAAATTAGCCGTAGCATAGAGGCCCGCGCTCGCGCGCGCGTAAATAGAAGTTTCACATTAAAAGCTTTTACACGCCGGCATATTCCGACAAAAATCAACACGTCGTCAAGTTAAATATTTAAATACATGTTAATTTGGTCCCCAATCAGCGTTGCCGTATAAATCCCTTCTTCTTCTTCTTCGTCTTTTTTCATCGCAATCATCAATTTATCGGCGAACAATCAAATTAGCGTATTAATGTATCAATTTACCAAAAGGAGAAAAAAAAAACGAAAAAAAAACAGAACGACGACGAAACCGAAGAAAAAAAAGAAGGAAAAAAAACGGCACATTGTAACGGAGATCCATCTTGGACAGTTAATCACAGTTGAGGAAATAACGTAACGTATAGAGCAACGCCGAAACCTCGTCATTTTCTCCGAAATTCCCGAAAAAAAGTGGGTTAATGCAAAACCGAGAGAGAACGAGAGAGAGAGAGAGAGAGAGGATTTCGCGGCTCGTCGTAAACCGGCGGGCCTATACTATAGCCAGTCGTAAAGAAAGAAGAAGAAAAAAAAGACGAAAAAGAAGCATCGGGCGGTAGAAGAGGGGAGTACACACGCGAGAGAATCGTCGCCGTGTGATCTCCGCGCTTATCGTACAGCCAAGGCCTCTCTCGGGACGAGACGCCCGGCCGAGGGGAGAAAGGGAGAAGATCGAGCCGACGGGCTAGACGATAAAAATGGCAGGCACTACCGGCGCTGCGTCGATACGTATATTCGGATGGCCGCACTTATATCGGTAACGCACGAGAGAGGGCGAGGATAAGGGGAGGGATCAATTGTGGCTGGCCTGAGAAAACGGAATCGCGCGAGAGAGAGAGGAACGGTTACGGCTGATAAGGAATTAGACAGAAGTGTATATCGTGCGGGGTCAGGCTGAAAGATCGACGACTGCGTTTTTTTCCATCTCTCTTCCTTCTTCTTCTTCTTTTCTTTCTTTATATACTCCACCCGCCTAAATCCGTAGTTTTGACTACTTTAAGAATGTATGACGATAAAGACAAAAGATAGATTACGGGGGTAATCTCATTTCTATTTTCGGTCCGCCGTTACGACACATCTGCGGGCATGAATTTAAGTGTGCGCGCGCGAGGCGTAAGCATGTGCTTTATCAACGTTTTTTGGTAATTCCGTTTGTAGGCATACGGAACGACGGCGACGACGGACGGAGATGGCTCTTTTATTTTCGTCAATGGTTTTTACGTAACTCCGCTTCTTGGAGATTTTGTTTCCTCTCCGGGCTGTGGATCGCTTGATTATACAACGCTTGTTTTTTTTTTATTTATTCTCTTCTCGTTTACACCACGTACACTTGAATTTTTATTTTTCGTTCGAATAATTCCTTCATTTACGTTCTCGTCCAACAACGTGTCGTTAACAATAGTCAAATCTTCTCGTGCGTGAAAATTAATCCATTAATTGGCCGACTATAAACTCGTCAACGCTGGCCGACTTGTCAGTAGTCTGGAGAGGCATTGACAGAATAAAAGAAAAAAGAGAAAAAAAGAGATCGAAACGCTCGGTAGTTGGCAGGTTAGCAAGTAATAATGTGCCAGGGCTCGGCCAAAATTCGAACTCGCGCGTAATAAGCGACGCGCTTGTGACGCGCGCTTTCTTGGATTCCGATCAAGATAGCCTCTCGCTCGCCTGCTCTATATATTGACACAACAATGGCTAATATTTTTGTAACTCTGTATCATGCTCTTCGAAATTTCTACATCGTATTTCGAACTACCGCGTTAGTTTTATCGTTGACTTAATTACCAAAGAACGACAAACAATATAGCATAACTGCCTCGCAGTAAGGGGGAAAATGCTCTGGCACGCGGTCTCCGCGAGAATCGAAGCCGCGATAACAAAGAAGAGAAAAAAGTGTCGGAAAAAAATTTGCTTACATATACGCAGAAGCAATTGCTATTCTCACATACATTTATGTATAACGCGTCAGTCTTTCCTCTTCCACTTATACATGCACGCGTACTACATAGAAGTATTCTTCGCGGTGACTGGCGGGACGAAATGAAAAAAAAGGTCGTCGTCGGTAGAACAGTATCGGCGCTATATTGACACGCGCGCGTCTCTCGCTAAAAGAGATAGAGACTACGTCTTGTGGAAGGGGGGAGGGAGGATGTGTATCACGCTAGATCGTAACGTCGGGCAAAAAGATATTCGTCGATTCTAGCTGAACAGGGGGGAAAAACCAGCGTCTCTTTCTCGCGATACAATTAATGCCAGTCTCTCGTCTTCGCGGCACTCGAAGTCTCGCGTACAAACACTGCTTTTATGCGCCTATATTCCATATAGTAGAGCACGGTCAAGCGAATGCGAATCCTCCATTACCCAGAGAGAGGGTATACAGCGGGAAGAGCGGGAAGGGATAGACGCACACGGAGTAGTAATTTGTCTTAGTCGGTAGGGCGCGCGAGCTTTGCTGGCGGAAAATAGACGCGCTTTTCCATCTCCGCGCGCTAGAGAGAGAGGGCAGTAATAATAACAGACGAGGCTTTTGTCGCGCGGGAGAGAGAAGAAGGAGGGAGGGGAGGAGGAGGTGAGTCGACGACACCCCCTGTAAGCATACGCGGCGCTTCAAAGAGCAGGCCTCCGGAGATCACGGTTCTCTCTCTCGGGGAGATGTGTGGCTTTGCCCGAGCTGCCAAGGGAGCCCGCTGCTTAGGCGAGGATTTCCTTCTGCTTTGCCAGTGATTGTCGTCAGCTCCGGCTTCCTCCCTACTCGTCTTCTGCCCTACTTAGACGGCCGCGGCGTTACGAGAGCGGCAGCTGCTGCTCTGCCAACGTGTTTGCCTTTTTATTTATTTTCTTTATTATTTCCTCTGTTTAAAATACGTCGCCAAATTAATTAGAAAGAAAACAACGAGGAGATTTATGCTAAGAAAATGCAGCGGAGAAGAAAAACTGAGCTTAATGATGATGTGCAGTGCAGAAGGGCGGAGGGGAAGTGGAAAAAGTGAGGTCGCGTCGGCCATAAATTACAATGGGCCGTCAGCGCGATCAGTTCGGCGAAACAGGGCAAATCAGCGCAGCGCGAGATGTACGCGCCAAGCGAGAGGAGGAGCGCGGAAATCGGCCGTGTACGTGCGTAGGTATACGCGCGTGTCCGTGTCCCTCTGCGTGTGCGTATAGAGAGCATCAGCTGGCTCTTCCAAGCTCTCTCTCCGTCAAAGTGCGCGTGTGACGCGCGGGTCTTAGAGTCATTTCGCAAAAGCGCTCGCGCGACGACTCTGCATATGCTGCCCGTGTTTGTGTGTGTGTGCACGTGTGTGTATACGTGATCCCTTGCGCGAAAATACCGGATGAGTTAGAGAGTAAGAGGTTGGGGGGGGGGGGAGGGACAGTAGTAGCAGCGGCTGCAGCGCGTGCACGCGTCTACAGTGGCCTAGATACGAGGGCGAGTCTCCGCGCTTGGCAAAGCTCGCCGAAGGACTTAGCCTTGCGGCCAATAAGCGTGGGCCGTACTGCTATACACAGTGTACGTACGTACACACACCTTGGCGCTTCTTGTCATCTACTTCTTCTTCTTCTTCTTCTCCCTCTCCGGCTAAATAGCTCTCTTTCTCAAATGAAGAGGTGACCGAGGGTGGGGGGATAGAGAGAGAGGCCCCGGTGTCTTTGCGGAGAGAAAGAGCCGAAAGCACAATGGGCAGTGCTGGCCGGGGCGCATCACTTATTCGCGGTCCATTTTCCTGGGCGCATAAAGGGGAGCGTGTAACGTCGCCGCCCCCGGGGCTCTGCTTCCCTCTCCCCTTTCCCCCGCCTGATGGCATATCAAAACGGAGAGGTATATAGGCAACTCCGCGCGCTCTATACCCATCAGCCCGGGCAAACACTTGCCTCTCGGCTTCTCTTGTGCCGAGATTGCGCGGCCGCGAGCACATCTATCATTCACGCGGCCGCGAAGCGCAGCCAGGCTATATTCCTCTACAACCAGCTCGCTCTCTCCCGCTCTCGTATATACTCTCTGTTCGGAACAAGCGAACGCGCTATATATTCCACGTCTATGCCAGTACTCGGCCTGCGCTCGCTCTGGAAATATGTTTGAACGGCGCCTTCTACACTCGCCTTATTTTTCTTTTCTCTTTTTTTTTCAATTATCTATTTTATTTTTTTCTCCTATTCTTTAATCATTCAATTGTCAAGCGAATTTAAAAATATAAAAAATAATGATAATAATAAAAATGAAAAGAAAACAACAGAGAGTGGGAAATGAGAATATCGTCTAATGATTTGCAGTAGCAGCAGTAGTCTGGCAAACAGCGTGGCACCCTCGCCTACCGGCACGGGCCGACTACAGAACTCGGACACGGGCCAGCCGGGTCAACAGCAGCAGCCCCCACCACCGCCGCCACCTCCGCCCGACGGGGTGGCAGCAGCCCTCGACAGCATACTCTGCGCCGACACTATTGCCGAGAGGAATCGCAGGCTCTCCGAGGTGATAATGTACCTGCAGCTCATTCGGGAGCAGCTGCTGCAGCAGCAGGACCCTAGCAAGGTGAGTTTGTTGCTTTCATTATTCCCCCTATGCACGTCCTATCGCTACTGTTTTTTGGATTACGCGTCTTTCGTCTGAATGGCATAATCCATGGGAGGTAGGCATCTCCTGAAAAATCAGCGAAGAAAGGAGTAACGTTTTAATTCGAATAATCAAAGCAGTAGCCGCTTTCCATACGGACAGCCGATGCGTTTGGAAGCTCCGAGATTACAGAAGGTCTGGGGGGGCGCATTAAAGACGGCCCGACTGAAATATCACAGGGGCCGATCGTATAATGCCGGCGAGATAACACATAACAAGAATACGAGTGCGCTCTAGCCAAGATCCAAGATAACTAAATATACGTGCCGTAGATTTATTGATCCGCGAGGCCAGGGCGTATAGAGTAAGAGCGAAAGAGAGGGAGTACCGGCTCTGAAAGAGAGAGAGTCTGCGGCCTCATAATCTACTCGCGGGCTCGCAATCGTATCAATCCATTTTCGGCCAGTCGCAGGTGTACCGGCGTACAGCCCGCTCCTTGCCCCTCTATACTACCAGCCCGCGGGAGCGACGCGCATATTAATTCGTTATAATCCTGCGCGAGAGTAGAGCGCACGCGCAACGGAGCGCGTGTTTATTCTCGGACGCGGCTTCTATAGAACGCTATAATTGCGTAGCCAGATTGAAATACCCCGGCGCCCGACCGGCTGAGCCAGCTACACCTCTCTCTCTCGGCTTTTCAAAGCTTTCTCGCGTTATAAAAAGAGAAATAATAGGATTCGCTTTTGTGTATTGCATATACACGCGTGCGGATGTATCATTTGCTAGCGGCCTTGCTGTTCTGATAAGCTTGTTGTGCGCGAGCAGCGTCAATTTCGTACACAGCCTCGGATCAAAAGTTTACGCGGATGACTGGTGACTAGTCGATGATTTTTATACGGCTATTTTGTTTAGATTGCTTTTTCCGAATTTTTCTACGATTTTAAATACTTCACTTTTGTGTACTAATATTTTCGCTGTAACATTACGCCGGCGTCGATTATTCAATTTTTCGAGAATTGAAATTTTTCAAATTCCAGTACCTTCTCGCTTGCGCAATCAGTCAACCCACGTCATTATTTCATTATTATATCATCATCCTCAGCATCACTACACAATCGAGATCTCGTGACGAAACTCGTCCCGCCAACCCCGGCGATCGAGCCATTTGTCCGTGCGGCATAGTAGAAAAAAGAAAAGGAGCGATTGTGATCGTAATGAAGCCTAATGAGATCTCATTAAGCTCCCGTAGGAATATCTGCTGGCCCGAGTCTAACCGATGCACAAGCCCTTAAACCATCCTCGCGCATTTCCTTCGACAATGGTTATTCGTTCGAAGCGCGTACGTACCAAGAAATACCAGCTGCGCAAGAGAGAGAGATCGCTCATTCTCACGGGGGCTTTTCGAAGAATCCGGAGCAGAGCGATCGGGCTATGGTCTATACCGCGCGCGCATTCGTGGAATGCCCGAGAGCCAATATAATGCCCAGCGCATAATGCTCCTCGCGAGGCTTACCCACAGGTCCACCCTCTCTCTCTCTCTCTCTCTCTCTGCGACCGGGCTGAGGTGTAATGACGTTAATGCAGGTGCACTGCGCGTATTATCTGCACGCGCGCGGGACTCGCGATTTTTTTTCGATGGGCTCGTCCTCCCAGATTTTCGCGTGTGCATCTCCGCCACCCGAAATTGCACGTTGATTTTTGCGTGTTGGGTTTTGTGCGCGCGCGCCTTATCCTCGTTGATATTTTGGAGCGTTTAGGGGCAGCCTGACATGCCCACGGGTAGGTCTCTCTTTCTCCATCGCTCTTGAAACTCGTTTATCTTGGCTTCAGCTTCCGTGGAAGTGATTTCGCGTCAATTCGCGATGTGTATCCGACACTCGCGATTCCTACGACTCGATTATTTGCAGGGAAGTTTTTCTTTTCATTTAAATTCATGTGTGTTCTATATGTACACTGGTCCCAAATGTATCATTTTATTTTAATTTGGAAAGCTAGAAAATTTTCCCGAAAAATTATAATAATCCCTCGCTTTGAAAAATGCGTAAACGAGCGACATTTTACACTCGAAATTTTGTTCCTCCCCAGTTTTTTTTTTTCGCAAATCAAAAATCCCCTCGGAAATTTCGCCAACAGAGTCCGACATTTTATAAACTCGAAACATTTAATTAACGAAGCGCGCGCAGGGGGCCACCGCGGTAAATTTGCCACTACGCGGGCGCGGCTTTAAACAAACCCAACGAGCCACGCGAGCAAATTATAGGGCAACGGCGAGAGCAGTAGGCACACTCGATCCATTTGCCGTTGTGTGGTATACACACTCTGACTCTCGAGCTCGCTCGCTCTTTATACCCCCGGTTTTTCGTTCTCGCGCACACGTGCCACGCGTGTGTGTAATGAGAGATCGAGTGCCGTGCTCGAGCGCAAAAAAAGGCCCATAGCCAAGTGATTTTCAATAGGCTTACAGGAGGACGCGCGCGCGCGCCTGCCCTGCGATATACTAGGCCGAAAAAAGAGGGTATTCGCTTAATAGAACCGGAAAAAGGTTGGGATATCGGGTTGATTGAGATACTTTCTATACACCGACGTACGAGTGTGTTATAGGGCTACATGTGAAAATTTATGGCGTTACGGTAACGCGCGAGAAATTCTCAATGATACGAGATCGGTGTGCAAAGAGTCTGCAGTGAATCTAGGCTCATAGAGGAGAGACGCACTTTTTTGCGGCGCAACTGATCGATTATCCATACACGTGGATTACGCGACGCTGTTTGATGAGCTTTTTTTGCCTATTGTTGCAGCCTTTGCGCAAGCGGTGTGACCATAATAAAGGAAAAAAAAGCAAAAGAAAAAAGCGATTGGATCAGGCTCATTGAAATATTAATCATGTGCGAAGAGGAAAGAGATTAGAGAGGCCGGATTGTAAAGTGAAGCGACGATAAAGAAGAAACGAAGAAAAACGAAGGGGGGGTTATTAGCGTCGGTCGACTTTTCCGAAAGTTAAATGCAAACGTCGCGGCAGCTGACGGTCATACTTGTCGGCTGCTTTTCAAAAGAAAACGCCGGATATTCAGCGCCGTGTAATATCCACGATGGAGAAGCCTAGAATGGGAGTAGTGGTGCTTGGTCTGTCTCTCTGCTCGAGAGCTTACATTCAATATTTTACGATGACAATTTAATACTTCTTTCAGCGAGAAAATTGCTCGTTTTCACAAGAACGACAAATGCGAATGGAAGAAAGGGGGGTACGTGGTCGGGGAAAATCGGCCGCAATATATGCTATATCTGTATTTTTCTATATTAAAAAAAGAGAGAGAGAGTTCACACGGCATTGCCATCAATAACTGCGCTTACTGCCTTCGGCAAAGCAGTTACAATTCTCAGCTTTTAGACGCGTGCACTCATACACACACAACGTGGATTTTCCTCGTAAAAGCTCAATTTTAACTTGAAAAACGCGATCGAATTTTATGTTACGATATATCGCTCTGTCGCTCCTTTTAACAAATTCAATAAACGTTTATTTTTACAATTATAAAAGTGCATAATTCATCTATCTGTCTCGATGGACCGTATAATTTTGAACAAAAATTAAATAAATAAATAATAACTCATGAAAGACTGTATAGACACAGAGAGCTATGTGTCTCGTCGGGAATTTCCGTGTACGCCATTTTATCGGCGTCGAGAGAAAGAGAGAGCGAGAGAGGCAGAGAAAAAGAGCGAGAGCAGCGGGGGAGGACAGAGTAACAGCATAGCAGTCTTACTCTCTTCCCCTCTCTCTCTTTTGCACTCCGGCGTCTGCGCGGGCGAGAGCCCCGAGACACAAAAGCCCCCGCGGCAATATCTTGCGCTCGGCGCACAACGTCGACGGAGCTGCGCAACCGAGAGAGAGAGAGAGAGAGAGAGAGAGTGAGAGAAGAGGAGGGAGGAAGCGGGGAGGGAAAATGACGCTGCGACTATACGAGGCGCGGAAAATAGGCGGTCTCGCTTTCCTCGCCTTCCACCTCCATGACGTAGCCTCGGAGGGCGTGCGGTGTCTCGCCCGAGAGGGGCTTACCCTCCGCGGCAGCAGCAGCCCGGATCAGTCTTATATTCACCTGTGCGTTCGCGACCTAGGTGCATCGATCGGCGGCTCACCCGCTCGCGCCTCTCCCCTCCTCCCCACCTACGTCGCTCCTGCAGCGCTCTAGTCTTGTCGATTGCCCCCCGACGCCCTGTTACGCCCCCCGCGTATACAATCTCGGGAAGTCAGGCCTCGCGATTAGATTAAGTAATTGCTAATTAAATAGTGAAAGAGCACGTGATATAGTAGAGAATGGTAGATGAATAATTATGGCGGAATTATTTAAATTCGTCGACAAGATCGATTTAAAGAACCATAAATATTTGCAATAAAGCATGTTCATCGAACACAAAAGAAAAATCGATTATTTAACTACAAACAACAACAAAAATAGCAGACGAAACAATAAATGAGAAACAAAAAGAAAGGAAAAACGGGGCCGGGACATAAAAAGAAACATTCATTACAAGGCTGATCGAGCGAGCGCGCGTCGAGCGTAATCCCGTGTCAACATTAAAGGGCCACTCGGGCTCATCCACGTGTATACACGCGCGTACGTATACAAGCCACTCGTCCGAGGCATTCCGCCCAACAAACGAGCTCTCTCCCCCAAAAATCCGTGCGGCAACAAGACCGGAGAGTGGGATAGGGGGAGAAGAGCAGAAGAGGAGGGTCGGCAAACAAAACGCGCGTTCATATACATACATGCGTATCCATATAGATGATGGACTGGAAATCCGTTGGTAGCTTCGGATCAGCTCGCTCTCTCTGTCGAGATGCGAACGCGCACCGAGCCGTTGTTATTATTCCGGGCGCGCGAATCAGATAGTGCTCGGCCGGGGAATAAAGCCGCGGGAGGAGGGGGAGAGAGAGAGAGAGAGAGCTCGCGGTGAGACGAGAAGAGGGGGAGCGCGTCCCCGTGTCCATTTGCGGCGGCGCTTCCCGGCGAATTACCGGCGCATTGTGGGCGGAGGTCGGACTCGCGCGAACTCCCGCCTCGGCCTATACGTTATACGCTCGGCACGCAGGTGGGGCTCTCTCTTGCTCGTTCGCACGCGCTCGCATATACCGGGGAGGGGCCCACCTACTCCAAACAAACGCCCGCGCAATAGAGGAGGGGGGAGAGGTCGACGAGCATACGACGGCACACGCTCGCTGATGGCTCTTTCCGAGGCTTTGTCGATATGGTGTGGCCACGCGCTACAGACGGACAGAGACAGACAGAGAGCGCACAGCTCTCATCACTCGCTCTACCATTTTCCTCCTCCTCCCCTCCTCTCTCGGTCCCTATCTATCCTTCTGCCGGACTGTTATGTATACACAAACGTGACACACAGGCTACAAGAGCCGTTATTTCCCCATATCAATGGAACATTGTTAAGCCGCGCGTGGAGTTAAAGCAGTAACAGGCCATACACGCGTTAGCTCGTCTCCCTCTCACTCTCTCTCGCTCATCCGAGCTCTGCCGACTGCGCTCGCGTATAACTCTCCATCTGCCTCGCGCATCAAACGCGAGACTCGGCGCGAATATATATGTGGCGATTTTACGCTTCAAAGGCTGAATTTCTCGTTTTCGATACATCCCCACACGCCTCTCTCTCTCTCTCTTCTCTATAGCTCGCTCTATACTATTGCCCGTGTATATCGATGCGGACGTTATTGTTTTTTCATCCACTTTCACGAGCGAACCAGCACAGCCCGCACTGTTCTCAATGGAGACTCGCTCCGCAAACGCCAAACGCGAGCCTCGCTTCGCTTTGTTTGCTATTGGAGCTTGCGCCCAGGATATTGGATGGATTTTCTTTTATTATACATATACACGCGCACACAGACACACTCGGAGATTAGAACGAAATTGCCGCTTTCCAATCGCCGGCCTCCAAAGAATATTTTATAGCACCTCTTTGTTTCGCCCGAAAATCCTTCAAAATCATGTCCCTCCCCATTTTTCAAATTAACGTTCGTTTTAACGAGCACGACGAGGCCGTTATTTACATTTCCAAACAACTTATTCGAGCGTACAAGCGCCGAGGATATTTATAACCGAATCGCGACGAAAATAATGCATCCTAATCTCCGCGCGCGAGCGTATGATAAATGGACGCTCGTAATATAGACGCAATTGTGAGTGGCGAGGAGGGGGGGGGGGGGAGCGCGCGGAAAATATCGGAGGCGTATTATGCATCGCTGCGCGTCAAAGTTAATTCCGCGAGCTTGACAAAAACAGATGCCTCGTGGGCCGCGCGCGCGCGGCTCCGCAGAAATAGAAACTTTCATGCCTAATTTAAGAACGCCGCTCTCTCGCGGCTCGCGAAAGCGCCCGCGAAAGAAAATCATCGAATGGCTCTCGAAAACCGATTATTTATGTCAATTAAGTTAAACGCACGGGGCTGTACAGGCGGACATCGCGCGTGGACGAGTATTTTTGTACCTGGCCAGGTGATATCCGAACGTATTCGATTATTAACGCGGCTCAATTTTCCGAATATTAATTACCCTAATAGCGTGTTCATACCGTTTAGGTGTTTATATAAGTAGCACGAATATCGGTTGGTACATCCACCTAGAGAGAAAAATGTCAGAGGATGTCGAGCTATTTAAAAAATAATGCTCCACAGCTCTCGCGGCTGAAACGTCGTAGTCGTCGAGGGAGCAGTCGCGACATATCTGCAGGCTAGCCCCGCCCTAAAACGCAAGAAGATAAACCAACAAATCCGGCGGAGCTCGGAGACGCGGGCTGAGACAGCCAACTGGCTTACGGTAGCGTAAAAGCAGGTCTGGCAGGCAGGTGTGCGCCGCCGCTGCCAGGCAGCAGTTCTTCGATGGCATCTCTCTCGCACAAACTCGCCGCGAATTTCCAGGCCGTCCTCGCGCGGCGGTGCGTTTGTACTCGCGCCCTCTCTCTGCTCTCTCGGGCGCGCAGGCTAATGCGCCGGTAGTCGGGCGCGAAACAAAACGACGAGCTTCGAATCCTCCGCAGCAGCTCCTTTTTTCCTCCCGCTTCGTGTATATACTGACTCTCTCTCTCTCGGCGAAAATCGCGGATGAACGCTGTGTCTGTGCGATCGTGTATGTGCCGAGTCGGCAGCAAAGAGGAGCGGTGGAGAGGAGGAGGGGATGAGCAGGGAGAAAAGCAGCGACGGATATCTCACCGGGCGATCAAAGAATTATCTCGAGGTCGCGCGCGGCGTTTGCCGTTTGATCCCTCGGGGCTCCACGGCAATACCAGACTTAACGACAGAGAGCCAGAGAGAGAGAGAGAAAACAAGCGATGTACCTGACACGCGGAGGGAGGCCGCCGCGGGATGGCGTTTGACGCATTAACGCAAGTTTTAATCCCTCCCCCCTCCGCACTGCGCGAGAGCGGAAGCGGCGCTTCTTTCCGCGACGCTTAATCCGAGCTTCGAATTTTCCTCTGTCGCGTCGTTTATCTCGTTCTCGCTTCTTTGAGCGCGCGCTCTCTCTCTCTCTCTCGCACACGCCCAGCTAATTTCTCTCGCTTACAGCCAAGCTAGCTTTTTCACGCGATCGATCCAACGACACTTCTCTCTTTTTCTCTCCCTCTCCGTTGCAGTAGATAAAGTCCGTGACAGGTAGGACGCGCTTACTGTCTTGTTAAGCTATACGTAAAAACGTGGTAATTGGAAGTGTAGGGCACACATGCGCGTACGTATACGTGTGTGAGGGTGTGTGGGGTGAGAGAAAAAAAAGGAACGCGATACTCGTCAATTAAAACTTTTTGCCGCACCAAACGTTTGTAATGTAAAAATTTCGCGACGTTAAAGTGGCGTTGAGCTGGCGCTACCGCGTTAATTATTGTCGCGAAATTCAGCATTTTTCTCCGCCTGAGCTTTAATTAAAAGATCGACTTTAAGCTTATCGATCGTTTAATCCTATAGCTGACCAAAAAACATCGACATTTTACAAAACATTAATTCTGCAAGCTTTAACTATTGCGTGTTTCCGCATCTATCGATTCCAGCGATTCTCCCAACGTCTTTCCTGTTTTTTCTTTTCATTTTCTACTTTTGTCTTTTACCTCTCGCATCAATTTTCATCCCTTTGACATTTGCTGTGTTTTAACCATGAACCGCTATTTTTCATCAATGCAAGCTTATTTCAACGGGCATTCCATCGATACGATCCGAAAAACACGGAGGTAACGTTCGGTCGCGATGATCAATTAAGTATTGCCAACTGCAAATTATTTGCCGGCGTTTTCACGAGAATCGTGTTTGGCGAAAGGGGGAGAGAAGTTTAAAGCGCCAGACGTGTATATGGACCGAGCGAAACAGGGACGGTTCTACTTTCGCGTTTTAGCGATGTATAATTTAGTTGTTTGCCGACTCTGCCTTGGATCAATATGATCTATTTTCGCTACAAACAGATTTGTCGAAAAGCCTTTTTAATATTCCACGACGGTAAATTTTATTCTGTTACTTGCTCGCTAACATTTTCGTATAATATTACCAAAAAGTCATTTGTGAAAGTTCTTGTTTTTATCTACAATTTATTAATTAATTATTACAACAATAATATAGTTTTGTAAATATTTTATTATACTTATTTATTTTTTTATAATAATTTTATTTATCGATTATTTATCGTGAAGAAATGACAAGAGTAGTTTTAGGTAAGCAATACGACAGCGGTCGGGAAAAAGAGAATAAAATAAAATTCGTATTTCGATCACGTATTGCTATGATCGCACTTTTAAAAGGTCACGTTCAGTTTTATTTTATCAATAAATCAGTATTACGATTCTGTGAAAAAGATGTGTATTTCTGATCGCTTGAATTTTCTCTTCTTTTTTCATATCAATTATTGTTAGTTCAGTGATGACTTTATTGCACGTCTAAACGAAATTCTTTTTTTTTACAACAGTTAATCATCAAATCAAACCTAAACAAAACCATTAGGAAATACCTTTCCTTTCCGCAGCCCAGCGCCGTCAAATTTCAAACGATATTAATCTCATTTAAAATTAATTGTACTCAAGTCGGCGCGAAATCCAAGAAAAACCTCGGTACACGCGCGCAGACCTCCCAATTAAATCACAATAGCTTCGTTTCCTAACTATATCCTTCAAGAAAATTCACTCGAGTATTTTCAACGTCCTTAGCTCAGCGTGGGCAAGCGGCAAACAAGGCAAAAAACGGGAAAAGCAACTCGCGCCTGCTAAATAGTCGAAATTAAAAGACAGAGGCGCTTTTCCACGAGCCGCGAAAGCTCAGCGAAGGAAAAGGTAAAAAGGTCATAAAGGGGGTGTGTTAGACCCGGGGGATACTAAGAAGCAGGTTGCGCAATTAAAACAAGCGAAAGCGTCGTTGGGCCTCGGCAAGGAGAAAAATGTTAATTTCAGGCGGCGACGAGGCGCGAAAATCGTTCGTTACACTCGCCCACCTCCTCCTCCACCTTACTCTGCCTTGTTCGCTCGAGACGTTTGGCCGGCTTGTAATTGCAAGGGAGAGAGTGAGCCGCTGCGCCATTAGTCGGCGTCTTAACGCCCCGGGGACTTTGGCCGTGAGTCGCCGCAAAGTGTGTGTGTATGCGCACCTCCAAGTGGGTCTAAGAAAATGCCAAGCGTCAAACGTTCCACCCAAAGCGTGAAATTTCCCCGTGTCTCAAAGTCCCTGCTATGCGAGCTTCGGCACTTTCTTCGCTATACTCGTTGATTCTTGTTTTTTATTTTTTTTTCTGCATCTTTGTTCGGAATAAGAAGAAACCGAAAAAGAAATTTTGTATACCTGTTATTGTTTTTGGGATCATTAAAAAAGCAAAAGTGCTGGAGTAAAAGATCGTGTAATGATATAGCTCGTGCAAAAGCTAAAAATTAACAATCTGTCTTTATTGATAATAAAAGATTATGAAAAATTCGTCCATTCCTAGTTAAGACGAGTAATCTAAAAAGACGTACAATACGTTTACGGTGAAAACGCTACGTTGAAAATGAGCAAAATAAAAAAAAACGCGCCAACACATGAAAGGGGAGTAGAACGACAGCTGCGCGGAGCATAGGTGTGGGGGAGGGGAGAAGGGGTATTCTTATCACACGCCGCGTTGTAGCATTGTCAAGCGCGGCGAAGGTCGTTAACTGACTTTAACAACGTTTCTCTCTCTCTCTCTCTCTCTCTCGCATTGTGACCAAAGACGACCAAGGGGATAGAGGGCTATGGCTTGCAGGCGCTAACAGTGCGGCCATTGTGTTTAGCGCTTTTTTCTGCCAAGCTCGCGCTCCTATCAACTTTATCAATTTGACTCTCCCTCTCTCTTGCACTTCGGCAGTGGGATTGTTCCAAGTAACAATCAACGCTTTCATTCTTTTCTTCGTCTCGCGTTGTTTGTTTTCCGGCTCTCTTCCCCACCCCCTACCTCTATCCGTAGCTATATCATCAGGCTTTGTTTAGCGAAGCAGCCAGCTGTACTAGCTATATAACGTTTTAGCGTTACCCGGAACGATGGCGTAAGCTCATCGCTGCTAGATGCCGATCGATGTTCCGGTCCTCGTGACGATTGACATAACGACCGAAAGTAGAGGGAAAACCGTCGGAGTTTTGACAAGACGAAAGCTGCGCGTATGAATTATAACAGTCGGGCGTGCTTTCGGGGGGGAGGATCATACATAATGCGACGGATACATTGTAGTGCGCGAGAGAAAGAGAGCTACGGAAATAACCGCGAGGCCGGGTCTAAATCCAGTACACAGAGGCTCTCTCTCTCTCTCTCGCGGGACTGTGCGCGACATAAATCTCGATGCGAGCATATAGACGCGCGCGTGCGGCAAAGAGAGCCAGAGTGAGCTCCAACATCTACTCTAGGCCGGACGTGGTAATTGGATGCTCGCCGACACTTTTGGTGACTGAGGGCTCTAAGGTGAGAGAGAACTTGCTCGCTAGAGTTTACGTACTAGTGGTTGGTTTCTGATCCAACAGGATCGAGCGTAAGGAGAAATCGCAAGGATATACAGGGAGAGGATAAAATATTACGAGCGCTTCAGCCATGCGCTGTGTAGTATCGCGTTGTAGAATTCCCGGTGGGCTAAAAAGAGACCATCGCGGTGGAATACATGAAAGAAGAAGCTACGAAAGCGAGAGAAAGAGAGAGAGAGAGAGAGAGAGAGAGAGAGAGAGGACGAATGGGAGTAAGAGTCGCGCTCGCGTGCATTCTCAGGAACACACGGATTCTGAATGAGAGTATACGGCCGGCAGCAGCTGCTGCTACTGCATTTCTCGAGAGCGTGTGTGCCGACACTTCTCCCTCTCTTTCGCCTACTTTCCTCTCTTCTTCTCATGCACACCGTTTATTTTACTTTTTTTTCATTCCCTCGTTCGCCTTCACCTTTTTTTTTTTAGGCCCAAGTCCCGTTCACCACGCATATGCACGCGTTAGTTTCTTCTATACGCTGCTATTGATTAAACTCAGTCGGCATGCTGTTTATTGACCGTTTATTATTGCAAACATGCAGAAAGGCGCGTAGTCTTCTCGCTGGTCGCGGGGCGCACTTACACGCTGCTTAAATTAATTATAAACAAGCTTTGAAGCGACCGAGCTAAACACTCGCGCTTCTCGCGATGCGTTCAAGCGTGTATTTAAAAAAAACGTCCACTGTTTTTAGGGAGTTAAGAAGAAGCAATCAAATTTATCACGGCTCGCAGCTTTTTATAAACTTTTTTTCAGAATAATCGGAAACCCATAAAATTTCCTTATTTTTCTCGACTCACATTTTCCTCCCTTGTACATTTTTTTCCCAGAAATAAAAATAATAAACGGAAAAATTAAACGTGAGCGCAAACAAATAAACAAATAACACAGCAGCCGCACATACGCTCTGAGATTCGTTGGCGAAATGACTCTTCCGTGAACGCAGGCTGCGGTTAAAATCGCGTCTGAATTAAAACGAAAATAAAAAAATCCTCTTGTTTACCAGGCGGCGGCTAAAGGGTGGGGAAGCAGAGAAGGGGTGACGCCGGGAGAAGGAGCGGTCTCTGCGGAGGGTTAGAGCGCGCAACAAAGTAGCGTTATACGCTTGAGAGAGATAGAGCGAGGGGGGAGAGGGTGAGAGAGAGAATAAGAGGGAAAGACAAACGTCGAGCTGTCTTGGCCTCGCGCTAGACGCGCGGCAGCGCGTGTCGACGGGCGGGGAGGGGGAGCGACGACGGCCAGAGAGCAGAAGAGAATAAGAGGCAGAACAGCGCCGAGCGCTACTCGGCACGTGTGCATCGCCCTCTCTCTCTCTCGCATTATATTCCGCGACCTCAAGTGCTCTGTGCTTCCCATCCAAGGAAGAGCAAGAAAAAGAGAGGAGAGAGACTCCACCTCCTCCCCCCCTCTCTCTCTTTCTCTACTGCTCCTCATTTATTATTTTCCATCTTCAGGCTCGAGCTCTCGCATGCGCTCCTTCGCGACCGTGACTCCGTTCTCGCATCTCTCGCTTGCGTGCCCGCTCGCACATACAAAATTAATTAAACTCGTCGCGCGCGTAAGAGAGAAAGAGAGAGAGAGAGAGAGAGAGGTTGCAGAGCCTTGTAGGGGTAGCGAAATTAAGAGGTTAGCCAGCCAGCCAAGGGGGTGGGTTTGTGTATGCACGGTTTTATTGTGCCTCGTCCTCTCGTTCTTGCTCTCTCTCTTATTCTCATTCTCAACTCTACTCCTCCCCCTGTCTAGCTTCCACCCCCATGGATTTTTCAAACAATTCCTGCACGCGGTGAAGAACAAGAGAAAGAGAAAGAACGAGAATGAAAGAAGAGGGGTAAGGGCATTGTATATCAGGATGCCCGTCCACTTATTCTCTCTCTCGGCTGCATCATCGGCAATCTCTTTATCTCCGCGCACATGCATCTCTACTGGCCCTCTCGACGTTTTCTCATTTGCCTCCTCCTTTTCCCATTATTTTCCAGGGCGTAGGCCCGTCTCCTTTTATTTCTCGCTCGGTCGCCTCGGCCGCCTCTCTCTCTGCCTCACCGCGACAAGCTGCTCTGCTCAAGTGGCCGTCTTGTTACGGATTAATCACTCTTTAGCCGGTCCTCCTCCGGGAAAAGTCCGCCTACCTCTTATCCTTACCTTGTTTCTCTTCTTTTCGATGCTAATTGCGGGGAAATTACAAACGCAGAGGGACGGCTGGATCGCCACACGCAAACACTGCGCGACGATCGCTTGCTCATTGAGCTTGTCATACGCGGAAAAATGAAGAAGCGCAGAACAACGAGATTTATAATAATTATACTCCCTTTTCTTTTTCTTCGTTTCTCTCCCTTATATTCTTCGGCTCCGAAGACTCAAGCCTTTTAAACGACTTCAACGTGGAATGAGCTTTTTTCGCTTGTATTTCATGGTATTAAGGGAATTATTTCCGGAATCAAAATGCTCGGTGAAAAAAATCCATTCAAATCTTCCCCGTCGAATTGAAACACGTCTCGTTGAAGGTGTTTTTCTGCTTCGCGTCCAATTGCCCAACTTCTTTAAAGCTTCTTTTATTTAATCCCCAACCTACCGCACCCAAACTCGAACCACTTACATTGACGTTTCCCAAAAGCTCCCGATAACAATAAAATTCGGCTGAGCAGCATACCGATTGCCGCTTATCAAAACAGCCGCAAAGTAAAATAACTCGTCGGTTCTGCTCTCCAAAATTTCCCTCACTATTCTCTATCGGCCACATTCTTTCTCTCGCCATTCCCTCTTATACCCCAATTCATATACGAGAGAAACATCGCGGTGGGTCGAGCACTTGTGCTCTCTCTCTCTCCCTGAAAAAATATTAATGCAGTCTCTCCGTTCGTGCGGGCGTGAATAAATTCCGCACCCACACACACACGTACACACTTGCCGAGAGAAGAGAAGTCAGTCCCTTTGCGAAAGAAGCAGAAGAAGAAGTCCGCGAAAACAAGAAGGGAAAAGCGACGAGGACGATTCGCCGAGGTGACGGCGTTACATAGCCGACATCCCCAGGGGAGAAGCAAACTCCCGAGCGTTCTTTCCTCTCCCCCCTACCTTGGCTGTCGCCTGATCTCCAGTGCCGAGGATCACAGAGGACAATAATCCGGCTGACAGCGAGCCCCCGCGCGCGCGATCCCTGTCGCGGCTTATTTTCTCGCCCGCGAACTCGTAGTCTCGTCTTCGGCTTTGCCCCCTCCTACTTTACCCACCCCGAACCGACTTCTTTTACTCTCACACGTCTTAGCTTCTTTCTTTCTTTCATATTTTTTTGCTCTCTCTCTCTCTAGCCTTTGCCGGCACCGTGTCTTTTGCCATTTCGTTTTTTCCATCTTCACCTCAGCAGCCACTGACTTCTCTCTCTCTCTTAATATTTTTTTTTTCATATCTCCCCGCGAAGGCACACTCGGCCGCGTGATTCCTCGATATTCGTCTTCGCGGCGGTAAGCTTGCTCTGTGCACACGCACATTTTTCTCGCGAATTATCAATCTATCAGCTTTTGTTGACGCGCTCGCGTTAATCTCGCAAGGGAGAGAATAAATCTGTCGCGGCATTTTTGTCGCGAATTTTTTCCGAAAATTCTCGCCCTCGTCGTATTTCTTCCTTTTTTTTTATATATCTGTACTATATCTTTCGTTTTCTCGCCGAGTTCAGAAATAATCACATCTAATGTATGTCACATTGTCAGTGAGGGAGCTTATGAGAACATTAACGACTTATCCTTTTCTTCCCTGCCAACAGTTTCTCTCTGTCCGACTGACGGATAGAAAAATAATCTCCTGTACGGCTAATACCCTGCAGCCTTAATACTCCATCTTACGTACACACTTAGATTCCATGTATTATTTAGAGACGTTGTGTCCTTTATGTTTTGCCCATTTTTTACGCATACACAAGCAAGCGCAGATTTGCAAAAACGATTTCCCGCGCGCAATGTGTGCCGATGGAAAAGCGCGTGCGCGTTTGAAAAGAAAAGAAATAGAGTCTTAGGTTTGGCCGCGTGGCATACACACACATTCGCCGCTCTTGAGTGGTTTTACTCATCGGCTCTTCTCCCGGCAACAGCCATGCCAAGTTTCCCCCAAGCGTCTTTCTAATTTAACGCTGCAATAAATTCCGATACTCTCGCGTGGACGAGTGGAGGGTTGCCGGGGTGGGGGGGGGGGGAGGATGGGTCTGTGTACAAGAAGCGGACGGGCGTTACGAGAGTAGGAGGAGGAGGTAAAAAATTTAACGGAGACTATGCGAAGAGACGTTTGTTCTCTCTCTCTCTCTCTCTCTCTCTCTCTCTCTCTCTCTCTTCTCCCTATATCTGCTTCGCATTATCTCGATCGAGTGTGGCACAAGAGTAGCGGAGCTCTCGGCCAGAGCATGAAAATGACGATGACGCGAGTGAGAGAGAGAGAAGCACAGCGCTATACAAGACAAAGTCGTCTTTGTAGCTGTGCTCTGCTCTCTTCTCTGCTGTTCGCGAGGCGTGAGAAAGATACGGTCCTATCCTATACTTCCTTGCTCTCTTATAATACCACGTGTGCGTCTGGTACGTATTATCTCTTTTGCTCTTCTTCTTCTCTCACTACCAGCTCACTCGACGAGCTTTTTTTCGGTCACTCCTTTTTCCTTTGTCCCCGATATATGTATATTGAGACTGTTCCTTCGTCTTGTCTGTTTATTCCTCGCGAGATGATCTCGGTATATGTTTTTAATTAAGACAAAATTTTAAATGAAGAACCAATTTGTAAGCTGGTGAGACGATTTTAAAAAAAAAACTTAAATAGCGAGCGATTTTGTTGAATAATACGTGGATTGTATTAGGAGATATTTATCTCGGAATAGAGTCCGTCGGTCAGTTTTGTTAATTATAAAATATATTTTTCTCACAAGCGATAAGCATCTGTTCCGTTTCGGCAGAAAATTTAATACTCGCAGCAGTGTGCGTCTTCGTTTGTCCTTAATGGCGGCTATTCATTATTTATGGCTTATATCTTGGTATAGATCGACGCAGCTTACATCTATTAATTCGTCTTGCCAAAGTGAAAATAAGATTCATTCATTGCCCTTGTTGACTGTCGTATTCGAGCACTCGATTATCGGCGATCTATTTTCAAAGTGGATTTTCTAAATTAACACCGCGAGAGAAACAATGTACAATTGGCAATGTGCGTTAGACGAAAGCTCCTCGAGAGAGAGAAGTTGGACGTTACCAATGATTTTTTGTATCTAAACTTGTTGTCGTTCGTCGTTAAAATAATTTCATGAATACTTCTTTTTCACTGCCGACTAATCAGCATTTCAGTTAATATTTTCTCGGTAGATCGACTTTTTAATGCAGTAGACGCGGAGAGCTGCGATGATTAACCTCGATATCAAATTATTAGACTGAGGATTATTTTATTATTTCATCGCGAAGGCGCTTGTAATACAATTTCGCGTATTCAGCAATAGCTTAATAGCTTTTCATAAAAATTCACGATCGCGAGATTAACAAAAAAAGAATATAATTGCGCAGCTTAATTCAATTTTCCAAACTCGATATGCTTTGGACGTGAAAACATTTCGAGATGTTAGATATCTTTTTCTTTTGCGTTTGCATCACACAAACCTCCAGCAAGAAGGTCATAAAGCCAAACGGAGTCCGCAACCGTCGGAAAAGAGTCAAACTTCCGGCTGTCATATACGCAACATGAGCGTCAAAATTTAGCCTCTTCCTGCTCAAAGAAGAATAAAAAAAAGATGCACAAAAGAGCAGCGCATCATGTATATCCGCAAGTCCCCAAGAGTTGTCAGCCACGTAAAATAGCCCAAGAGGTAAAGTAGGAGGGGGTGGCCGCGTGCGTGCGGTCGTAACGCGCGCGCAAATGAGGCATCGGTATAGGGTGTATAGCAGAGAGAGAGTGGGGCAAACGCTAGAAAAGAGAGAAAGAGGAGGGGCGAGAGGTAGAAGCGCCAGGGCGATTACGGATCTGCTCGATCTTGCTCGCATATGCTTGCTTGCGGCCGAGTGCGCGCGCGAGTGTGTGTGTGTGTGTGCTCTCGGTAATTGCGCTGCTAAGTTTAGGCGCGCGCTGCAGTTGGCGTCAATGCGCGGATGCATATTCAGAGCGCTCGCGCGACACAGCAAGAGAGCGAGAGCGAATAGGTGAATGGAGACGCGGCTTGGCAGTAAGCCGGCTTGCTTATATATTTAGCAGCGGTGGGCGGTCGGTCGCGAAGATCTCGTGTACTACGGCTCTCTCTCTCTCTCTATCTCTCTCCGTATATCCGTGCGTGTGTCACATCGGCCAGCACACATCCTCTCCCCGGGGCCTACTGCCACGAGCGATGAATAATGCACTCCCATTGGCTCTCGAACTTACGCACGAGAGGCTGCGTCTCGGGCTCGACTTTTGCACTGTGACGACCGTCCGACACTTTTATCTTGTTCTATTCAACGAGAAAGCGTTAGGAGAAAGAGAGGGAGAGTGGCCTATTCCTATTTCGGTTGGCGATGGCGCCAAACGACGGCTTCGGACCGACGACAATGGGCCAACTCGACGCGCTCGTGTGTTATTTGTCTTGCGACTTGAGGTGTGACAAAGGACTGCTAATGGAGCGGCAAGTGCGGACGGCCCGGCGCTCGGTAATGATATCGGAGAGCTTGCAAGAAACTCGACCGACCGCGCGATTTTAACTTTGTTTTCGTCGCTTCGTCCAAGCTGTACTTGTGCTACATGATTATTCAAGTGCTTTGAGCATCCTGCCTTTTCTTCTACTTTTTCGTTTATTTTTTTCAAAATCAGCGAAACCATATTTTTACAACAGTTTAATAAATCCAAGCGATAACGAGCGACCAATCTCTCCTCTTTTTTTTAACGATATAAATGCAGCGATTGCAGGGTATAGCAACACAAAAACTTGCCCAAAACAGGCAAAACGCAACTCGGAAATTAACGAAATGTTCGCATAAGCACAATAGCCCACTAGAGAAACTGCCCGACCCATCCGACCATCCGCATGTTTCAAATGGAAATAAAGTAAAGCTCGCGTTGTAACGCACGCGCGCACTCACGAGTGCATCGCTACAATACGCGTTGCACAAAAGCATAAGAGAATACATAGTATCAGGAGGGGAAAATAGGGGGGGATGAGAGAAAGTCAGTAGCGTTAGGAAAAATAAATTCCCACCGATGGACGAGAGATGTGTGTTGCAATGCTGACCTCTGTGTCTCTCTCTCTCGGCAATTCGCAGGGGTACTCCGGGCATCTGAGCCTCGAGCCGCCAAAGCCCCAGCAGTACGAGGTGCAGCAGCAGCAGCAGCAGCAGCGGATGCAGGCCGAGTGCCAGCTCGATCACCTGCTGCCCCACACGCAGGAGCTGCTCGCCCAGCTGACGAGGGTCCAGCTCGGCATGGCCAGCTCGCAGTCGCTCGTCTACCTGCCGTTCCTCGAGCAGCTCCGGGGCCTGCCGCTCCCCGGGCCCATGGGGCCCGAGCCATCGGCATCCGTCGCCGCTGCTGCGGCCCTCGCCGCGGCCAACAACAAGCACATCGACTCCATCGCCAATGTACGTATCCATGATGTGTGTGTTTTAGCGGCGTTGGCTCGTTCTCTGTCTGTCTATCTACCTCTCTCACCATCAACCTGTTTCTCTTATTTTCATGGATTTTTCAGGCTTTCACATTTTTTTACTTATTGAATTTGTTAATTACAAAAGATGAGTCGGGCAGTTTTCTTATGATTTTTCACTTGTTATTGAATGTGTGGGTTTATTGTAGAAATAGTCGAGTTGGATGATATTAGAAAAGAAGCTTTGTCAGATTGTTTAATTATAAGGTTTCAGTACGAATAAGACCTGCTAAGAACGATAGTTTATCAATAAATCCGAAATCTCCTCATTAGAAAACATTGACCCAAAAAAATCAGTGTTCACACAGAAACAAAAGACTAATCCAACAACGTTAAAATTGCTTGTTGCAGCTGTTAAAGCGAGAGGGCCTGAACTGGATGAACCAGATGCCGAGTCAGCTGGAGAAGGAGAGCTCGCCGACGCCGACGACGACGAGCGCGCCGGCGGCGGCGCCGTCGCTGCCGGCTGCCCTGCCCCCGGATCCGGACGCGCCGCTCAACCTGAGCAAGCCGAAATCGTCGAGCTCGTCGCCGAGCGGCGAGTCGCCTGGTGCACTGGCAACCAGCCAGCACCAAGTCCAGCCGCTCGCCGCCACGGCGCCCAAGCTCTTTCCCCCTGGCATGACGATGCCCGGTAATTTTCTTCCTAGCCTACCCTACGCTGGGCTGCCCCCGCACTTTAACTCGCTTTCCTCACCCAGTAAGTCTTTTTACATTCTCTCTAGAGTACTTGCCTGATTTTTTTTTATCGCGTGTTGTACTAATTTGATTATACGCGTTCATTTATGAAAAAAAATATCGTTGCGCTTATTTCTAATTAACGCACGACTTGTTACGTATGCGCGGCTGGTTGCTAAGTCTCGTTAAAAAAGTTAATCGAAATGTGACGCGAATAAATTTTCTATCGGGCAGATGGAAAAAAGAAGTGCTATTTTTATCTAAACGCGATGCACGAGTCCCGTTGCTCATTTTCCACGTCCGACAAGTAGCGCGTCACAACGTAAGAGCCGGCGGACTAGCTCGGTCTGTAACTACTTAAAACGCGATGTATTCGCCAACCTGCTGAATTTTCTCACACTTTTTTAACGAGTCACCGAATCTCTTTCCAGTGGGCAAAGTAGCAAAGGAGGAGAACAACGTCTCGGGGAAGGACGGCAGCGGCGGAGCAGCGGGCGCGCCGGTTACCGCTGCCCCAGGCAGCGCGACCGCCGCCGCTATGGCAGCGAAACACTTCGCGCTGCACGGCATTTACGGACTGCCACCGCCGAACACGGGGGCTATGCCACCCTCGCCACAGCCGGCCCAGCGATCTGTCAAGCATAATGCCTCGGTCAAGGACGAGCCCGCGCCCGACGAGCGCGACTTCCTTTCGTCGCCCAGCTCTACGGTGTCCAGTCAGTGTCTACTCATTTTATGCTTTTTTCTACTTGTTTTTGTTAACGTTATTAATTGATACATGAATTTTTTGTTTTTTTTACAGTGTGGCGAGATCCGCCGTACAAAGTTCCAGAGGACATTTCGGAAAAAGGTATGAACTCAAAAAATCTAGTATCTAAAAAGTGATAAATATATGGTATTAACGTGAGCCTTATTTATAATTGCAGCCAAAATGGTGAGGCAGCAGAAGAGGGAAGGCGAGAACAAACCACATATCAAGCGGCCAATGAACGCCTTCATGGTGTGGGCCAAGGACGAGCGTCGAAAAATATTAAAAGCTTGTCCCGACATGCACAACTCAAACATATCCAAAATACTCGGTAAGTAATCTCACTCATCTGATTAGTTATAATGAATCGTTGAGAAATCCCTATAACAAAGATGTCGTTTGAATGGTATCGCAGGTGCTCGGTGGAAGGGTATGTCGAACTCGGAGAAGCAGCCGTACTACGAGGAGCAGTCGCGGCTATCGAAGCTGCACATGGAGAAGCATCCGGACTACAGGTACAGGCCGCGGCCGAAGCGCACCTGCATAGTCGACGGCAAGAAGATGCGCATCTCCGAGTACAAGCTGCTGATGCGCCAGCGCCGGCAGGAGCTGAGGCAGGTCTGGTGCCGGGACGGCAGCTCCGACGGCCTCGGCTTCCTCTCGCCCATCCAGTCGGAGTCGGCCGGCCAGCCGGGCCAGCAGCAGATGGGCTCCGGGAGCTCGGGCGGCCCCGGGCCCTCGAGCCAGCGGCAGCCCTCGGTCTCGCCGCCGATGATGAACGGGGGGGCCGGCGGCCCCGGGCCCAGCGCCCCGGGCGAGCACGGCTCGTTCTACTACACCCAGGACAGCCTCAGTCCCACGGACATGATGAACTTCTCGCCGGAGAACGCGAGCTCGGTCAGCGGCTACGACGCCAGCCCGCGGCAGCACGCCGACGAGGATTGAAGCGCGGCTCCGGGTCCGCCAGCAGCCCCGAGCCTCTGGCAACCCGGAGCACCCAGACTCGGAGCTCACGATCTCTTCTGGTAAATTAGCCAAGCGCCGAGACGCCCAGGCCGGACCGCAGCGCGCGATCGCGGGGCCAAGGCCTCTCCTACTCCCTCACTACCCACCCACCTTCTCTTCGTTAACCTCGTCGCTGGGGCTATACCGTCTCTCCTCTCCTCCTCCATATCGCTACACTTCTCCTTTACATTTTTCTCCTCCTGCTCTCGTTTCTCCCACCCCCCCTCCCCGCCTCCTCTGTAAATTATTTGCGCGCGAGCGCCGCCGGACCGTGCAAGTTTCGCTCCGTTAATTTTCTTTTTTGGTTGTGATGTGGTGATGTTGACGATGTTGTTATTGGGGCGCACCGACGACGGAGCGAGAGCGAGCGTCTCGCAACACATATAAGTCTCTGTGTGCATGTGTGTGCCATCGGGGAGGGGCGCAAGGAGCTCTCGGCGTTGGCTCGAAGAGGAGAGACCAAGCGAACTTTCCGTAAGCTGCTGCTGCTGGAATAAAGGCAGACGACGATTATGCGCGCGGGAAGTAAGTTAGGGGGGCCGGTGTAGTATCTTCCGAGAATCGCGAGCAGCCAAGTGACGGCCGCGCGCTATGATAAACGTGACGAGCGTGAATATTATAAAGAAAATAAACGAAGGGCATATCGATAATGCGAATATTGATCGACTCTTATGTATATCTAGTAATTGTACACGTGTAGCGAGAAAACGATAAAGCCGCTGGTGTTTAAGTACAGTGCAGTAGTTAGCCTGATAAATACGCATAATCGTCAAACTTGTTCATCCTATATCCACATATAGGCGAGTGCGCGACATCGACAAGTTGTCGCGTTTGACTTTAACAAAATGATAATCAAAAAGTGCAACCCAGGAGCAAACGTACGCTTGTGATAAGGGCTTCTTCTTCTTCTTGTCGCACATGCGTGCACGTACACGTGTTTGGCTTTGTGTGTACGTGCGCGTATGCAGGACCAAAATGTGAGAGGTAATGGGTCGAAAGAAAAAGAATAGGTAAAAAAAGGGGGTATAAGAAACATACGGGGCTCGCCGTACAATACCGCATGATCTTATTGCTTTTACCTACGCGTGAAAATCCACGCGTCACTGAATAAAATACTTGGAGCTCGAAGAAATTTAGAAAGAGGACAAACGATCGTTGTCGAATAGTGAAAGAACTGCCCGTTATCGCTTCAACGATTGACCTAGGCAAGATTCGGCGAATATCGAGCCTTGGAACGAAACAATACAGTGATATACTAATATGTTTCGACGGCGAATGAAAATAGCATTTTCCACGGGCTACGTCGAGCGCGAGCAATATAAGATAATGTAAAAGTTGAATACATTATGGACGTGCGTTTCGATTGATAAGGCGAATTTTGTTCCTATACAAATTATCGAGGTTCAGGTGAACTCGCAACGCTAGAATCGACATTCGTTTTGTTCACGATTTTTGATACTTGTTTGGTTTCCTTCTTAAATGTTCTATCTGTAAAAATTCATGTTAAAGCGATTTGAGTGAAAAAAAATTCTTTTTCGTCAGCTTTGCTACGATTTAGTAATAGAGTTCGATTCGATATTTCCATGTATTGCTAACTGTAGTTCAAAAATGTTTTACGGAGATAAAAATTGTAATCAGAAAAAAGGCAGAACGGTTCTACGCTTAGTACTTAGAAAAAATGAAAAGAAAATTTTTCAAATTTTTAATTTATTGAACTTTTCGAACTGTATAGATGAGAGCTGAGAAAGAGAAAGAGCGAGGATGCGAGGTTTTTTTAGAATAAAATAATTTTAAAAAATGATTTTTGTTTTAAACTGGTATTATCGAATATTTTGACGATTGGAACTTAATGTTTTTCAATTAATTACTATGTCATAGATTCACGCGACGTTTGTTTAATTATATTTTGTCGTATTTACGTAGAATTTTACGTACTATATATCTGCGTAATTTTCTATCTTTTGTTTATATATATTTTTTTGTTTATGTACTAGTTTATTAATGTAGTGGATTTTGCAAATTTCTTTTTTCTTAAAAAAACTTTATAAAAAATAGGTGAATATATTTATATTGTACATTTAGTCTGTTAGATTTATTTTTGTACTTATTTTATTGCGAAAAAAGTTATCGCTATTCTTGCAAATTTAACATACTGTATATATTACGCGTAGAGTAGATCGATTGAATGACACTTCAATCTGGCATACTTAGGGAATTATTAAAAAAAAAAATTACAACTCTTTTCAATAACTTCTGTTAGCTATCTTTAGAAAATAATCCATGGCAATGAAACAGATTTTTTCTAGCATGTCCAAGCGACATAATAGAAGGTCGGAAATAAACGTTAGAATGTTTAATGTGATATATAGAGTAAATTCTCACGTGCCAAATAGCGTTTTTTTCTTGCATTGTTATTAAGAAGAGAACGCAAACCAATTGGTTTTTTTTTATTTTACACTTGCCATCGTTCCACTCAAAATTTTCTCTTCGCAGCTTATTATTTTACCTTTGTCTCTCTCTCTCTTTTCTCTTTTGCTTTATCAAGATAGAAAATAGCGTAAAGATAGAAAGAGGATGGTTTAAAGTGATTTTGAGCGTAAGTGAAGGAGCCGTAAGAAAAAGAAAATACTCGAAAAAGCTTCTCCTTGTCTCTAGCCTCTTTCTCGGCTTTCGCTCTCAGCTGACTCTGCATCTCCCGCACTCCCCGGCTCCCCCGCAGTTATTAAGTTTATATACGTCAAACCAGTGCAATTATAGGCTAGGCAAGGTACCTAATGATATATATAATATTTAGAAAGCGAGCGACAGAGCCAGTATCCTCGATAAGACTAAGAGAGAGAAAGAGAAGCAGAAGTCTCGGGGCAAAGGGCGCGGCTCTATAGGCGAGAGCCAGTAAACTTGAGAGAGCAGTGGAGAGCGTATAAGAGGAGGGCAGCGAGGGCTGGGGGGTGGGTGGAGTGTACGCGCGCACGCGCCAGCGGCTACGTTTTAGCGTTTGCCAGGTGGCACAGGTGTGGGCAGGTCGCCATGATAATGTAGCTTAAATGTTGATAATAATTTATTTTATGTATATAGTGGATTTGTACGGCCGACGCCCGGCGCGACTCGACTCATTGTCAACGATTATTATAGCGCGATATATCTATAGAGAGATAGGGTGTGTGCCAGAGAGAAAGAGAGAAAGAGAGAGAGGGTGAGAGAGAAAAAAAGAAACGAGAGAAAGAGGGATGAATCGAAGCGGACGGCGCGCCGACGCGACGGGCGCGTCGGCATTCTTACTGCGTACATGCGATTATTAATGTACAGTGTAACTATATTACTTGTGATGTACCTATGCGTAGCTATATGTGTAAAATTATTTCGAGAAGCAAAAAACCTTATGAACTATAAATATATAAATATAAATATATATATATAAATATATCAAATTATATATGAATATATATGCATGTGTAAACATATATATATTTATATTGTTACTCACGTGCGACGAAAGATCTTATTGCTTGTGTCGTCATTATTATTATTAATTATTATCATTATTATTATTTTTATTATTAGTTATTATTATTGGCTCTCCATGAATAATTTACTTCTTTATTATTACGATTAATATTATTATTATTATACTATTGAAAATTACTATTGCTCTATTAATATAACTATGCTGACCATCTTTGATCTTGCGTCGAATATCATCTTTATTGTTCTCGAGCGTTCAGGTGTTAATTTTTAGATTTATACTTTATAGAAACAATAATAAATGTGGATGTATATGCCAGTCTTGTTACGGAAGAATCGAAGTGACAGCCGAAATACAGATACTCGAATGTCGAATGCTCCATTGCCACTGCATCATATCTTTTCGTTATACCGCATGCGTAAAAAGAAGATTAAGTGTCGTTCGAGTGCATAAATATTGTTTTTTAAGTAAGCCGTAAAATTTTAATGTTGAAACCGGTGTTTAGGATTTGGGTGTTTAAGTATGACTTTTTAATGCAAAATTGTTTTTTTTTTATCAAATTTTGTAATTATCTTATTTTAGTTAATTGTATATGCAGAAAAAAATCGTTTAGTAATCATTACGGTTATAATTTGCGTTACTTGTACCGACATCTTTCAATAATTGAATAGTTCTTAGTGACTCATTTTCTTATAAAAAAAGCTGTTGATTTTTTTTAGTTTGATAGCTTTAAAACGATTACTTAAAATGACAGTCGCGACTTTATATTACTCTTATTTCTGGCAATGTCTATCCATCATTTTCATAAAAATTATTTTACTCGATTATCAGTGAATCTCGATAGCGACTATAATTTAACAACAGTTTTTTTTTCTTTAAATTTAAATTCTTGGCCAGATTTTATATCGCCAGTTTTAACTTCCAAAGACCAGTCCTGTCGCGAGGGTATTATTAAAATAATTGTTAACGACAATTGTAATGTATTTTAATTATTTATGACGACAAAAGTAAACGTATGTAGAAGCACAATGCCCTGTGTAATAATTTGAAATTAAATTTGTTTTATCTATAGTTTCATTTTATAATTTTGTTTACCTTCTCATATTAGTACTTTTATTGAAATTTAAAAAAAAATTCAAGTGTTAATAGTCAATAAAGACAGATTGATTATTAATGTTAATAGTAGTCTAAGAATCCCTAAGCGTCAAAGTATTTATTTCGTCTATCTGAACATTATTATATTTTATGTTATGATTAACAATTCTAAAATAAAGTAGCATTCAATATCTTTGAGACGATACGTTTTTTTCTTTTTTTTTCTTCATTACGTGATCTTTTACATACATTTATTTTCGTTAAAGGTGTACGTGTGTGTGTGAGAAAGAAAAGCGGACGTCAATTAGACTGATCAAAATCGGCAAATGCATTATCAATAAAGCATATCGTTTCATTTTTTTTATATCATCTCAATTCTGCCTTTTACTATTTCCTGATGTGCCATATTATAAGCAGTTCACATTGTAATTCTCCGTATTTTTTCTCGATCCAACTTCAAAATATTATAATGAAAATGCAAACCGGCACAAACATAATAGCGGATGTGATACTACCGAAAAATCGACATCGATAAGGAAAGGAATGTTAAACGATAAATGGCGCTTTGTAATTATATTATTTCTTCGAGTGGTAGACGCGTTGTTTTTTCTTGTTCTAATTTTGTATATTATCTCGAAAGTGGAAGCAAAAAGAAACGATTTTTGTAACTACTTAACGTCGTAGTCAGTCGGCATGCGTGCTCGGCAGTTTAGTTGATATATATCGTCGACGAATCAGCTGTGCTTCGCCGCCTCGAACGGACGTCTCGTGTAAATTAATGAAAGCGTCACAAACCGAGCTCGCGCTGTCGATATCTCTTATAATAGTACGCCTAATGCATTATTTAATGAATAGTCTTTTAAAAATAGAAGACGAAAAAAAAATAATAATAATAAAGGATAATGGAAATGGAAACATACGTATTGCGAATAACTAAAAAACGCAGTTCTCTCAAATATTCCAAGCATTTCTCACTACTTCATTTACATGTACGTTGCTGTTATATGACTATAAAAGAAAAACTACAACTACGTATAATAAAATAATAAAAAGCTTTTCCGAAAAA
This sequence comes from Anagyrus pseudococci, assembly GCA_030522585.1. NCBI lineage: Eukaryota > Metazoa > Arthropoda > Insecta > Hymenoptera > Encyrtidae > Anagyrus > Anagyrus pseudococci. The sequence goes on along the minus strand of JAPYYQ010000009.1, from coordinate 225,318 downwards.
AAAACAGAATTTCAAAATGTAGTCTCTAAGTGAACACGCATACACACAGACGACGACGTCGTTACTTTAGGGGTCGCGGAACAAACGTACCACATATACATGAAAACTCATACACAGCTACATGTATACACACGTTTACGATTAAGTCTATTCGCGATAAGACGCGCAGGGATGAAGTGTAGCGAAGCAGAATGACAAAGAGGATATATTGTATATATAATTGTGCAGCGAACGGATGAGAGTGAGAAAGTGTGGGTGTGCATGTGTACGTGAATGTTAGAGAGAAAGAGAGAAGTGATGTATTTCTAGCAACATTGATAAGAGCATCTCGAAACCATTGACATAGTGTATCGTAAACAGCTTGACACTTGTATCTCCGCGCCTTGGCGGCCCAACCACTCTCGCTATACACATATTGAAAGCAGCTTTGGCTCCGGCGTGTGCGAAGAAGTCGAGAGCGGTGGTGCTTAACTTCCAGAGCGCGAGGCATGTCGGAGTAAGCGCAACCTTTAGTATACATATAAATATATCCCCAATTGGAGACGTGTGGCGTCGAGCGGCGCGTGTCTCATCGCATATTGAGACGCGCCGCCGATTAATAGTTAGGGCTCGAGCGATTATTCCCGGCAGACCGGCAAAACGAGCAAAAAAAAGTACAGTTATAGCGAACGCGCCGAGTCAGATGTAAACGTTTTACTAAAGCCTCTTGCCATGCGCGGTTTTCCCAAGGTAGCCTCGGCGACCCTTTAATATATCGCCGCACGACGGTGCAGTCGATGACACTCTCGCGAACTCGAGAAGACTCGACCGTCGAACTCACGTGTATTAGAATAATGACGTAAATGAGGAGGCCCAATGACCTCGAAGCAGTCCCAACATTTGGCTTTTCTCCGACTGTAGCAGCGTCGACAAAATTTACTCTATCGCATAGACAACAAGTACTATTATAAACATAGATATATCATTATATTTATTGAAATAATTTAAAAGTTAGGTACTCTTTGTTGTTTGTATTTTACAAGCGTATTCATTATTACATATAAATAAATATCTATACAAATTAATCGTGCTGTCTGTGTGTAATCTTGTTTTTTTCCCAAAAATTCTTTACCCTCCATTACCATCCATATTTTTCAATATTTTTTTTTAATTTTAGTAAAATTTGGAAAATTTAATTTCACCTGCTGTGATTTTTAAGTTAAAAAAGGTTGCAAAACAAAAGCCGCAGTGATTGGGTTAAACACTGTTAATATTCATAAATACAATTATACAAAAGCATTCCATTGTTGACACATGTGTTTATGCAACGGACCACTTGAAATCATTGTAATCGTAAAAGCAAAGGTATTTAAAAATAGCTTGATAAAAACATTTGGTATTATCTTTCGTAAAGGTGCACACTTGAAGGAATAAAGTAAGGCACCTTGTAGAATAAAATGAGAAACTATTTATTTTTAATAAACTTTTATTTTTTTATGTATCTATCGATAATGACTATTTCAAAATCAAAATTCAACCAAATAGAACGAATTATTGAAATTTAATAGGGTAATCGACGCCATTGATATTTAGAGTAAATCCATTCGACGAATCATTATTTAAATTTGTTCCTGGCAGCAATTCAGCATCCTTATTAATTGGCAGGCCTGGTCGATTATTTACAACTATGTCGCTTTCCAATGAAATGGGAATTATTGTAGTACTATAGTCGTTAGTAACATCATTTTCAAGCGTTACTGGATTAATAGATGGTTCTGTAATTATTTCATCGTCGATATTAATTCGCTCTTTCAAGACGAAAGCTGAAGTAGACACACAGAGGGTAATAAGTACGATAGTGAACAAATTTCTTTTAACGTTTGACCTCATCTAAAATTCGTATAAAATACATAATTTACATTTAACATAAGGTGCAACAGATATTATTATTTTGATTGAAGTAAACTTTTATACGATTATAAAGTTGTTCATACCTTAGTAAAAATTTTATCCAAGTTCGTAACACTATTACACTTAGAGAACTGCACGTTTAATGATACTTCTTACGCGACTGTAACTTTGATATAATCCATTAATTTATTTTTTATAACATAAGAATGTTGGGTTTTTACGTTTCATGTATGTTTAGACAAGATAAGATTATTAATTTTGTTTTTTAAACCTTTACAAAATCACACTTGTATTTACCTTAAAATGACCTGATTTGAATAAAATTTTCTATATACATTTAAATCTTCCCATTAGTCCATATAAAATAATTATCAGTCCAACATTTGAAAATAATTTAATAATTTATTAACATTAATTTGTATAATATTTTATGTGTATTAAAATATTGCAAAAAAATGTAATAAAAGAAAAACGTTTGCCCGAACATTTTCAAAAGTGTTCGAAAGAAAGCCTCGCGAAATAGTTTAGCGAAATGCCACCGGCCGCGCTAGTGTCGCTCACTGCGGCCAATGAGCTCTCGGCTATTCAAACAATTCTTCCCGCTGTCGGTTGCACGTTTTTCAACTACTGTATCCTGCACATTCGAGATTTTTCACAGTGTCTAGCCACGTTACAGGTAATAATTTTCGAATTTGTGGTAAAGAAAAAAGAAACATAGAAAATGGCAAACGTGTCGCGTCAGCCGATAAATTCGCTCGAGCCAAAGATGCAAAATACCATCGTCATCGGTGTTATTATTCGAAGCCAGAATTCCAAAGTCATCGATCCGACGAGAACGAGACGTGAGTTATTTTTTCGGTGTCTTGGAGAATATCAAATAATAAATGCCTTGACGAAAGTTTTAGGCCAAGAAAGTAAGAGAAAAATTAACGGTTCAATAATACGGTCAAATTTTTCGTTGCAGAAAACTTGGGTCCGAGAGGGGTATGGAACTTTACTCTGCGAGATTCAGTCAACGACTTTATAAACGTCACGGCTTGGGGTGCCGTGGAGTACATCAATAAGCTATTTACTACCTTCACTCTCGGCAGCGTTGGTAAGTGTTAAGCTGTTAACAAAGCTTGAAACGTATTTTTTACAGTTTTTATACGAGAAATTTCTTTTCAGTCGAAGTGATCAATGCTAAAATATTAGAACGCAAGCCTAATGATCCAAACGAGATGTACGTACCCTCCGTAACCAGTCCCTACACGTTGACGTTAAATCAGCAATCATCGTTGATACAAATGCACGACAGTCCCAAAACTGGCCAGTATCTCAGTCTCTTTTACTTGCCAACGAAAAATCCCGAAGGCGCTTGTACCTTGGCCTACATCTTGGAAAACATTGAAGAGTTAAGAAATCAGTATGTCGACGTGATTGTCGCGGTGACTTTTGTAAGTAATTTTTGTCAATACAACGGAATGGTTTTTCAATGTTTGAATAAAATAAAAATTATCAACAGGTGAGCCAAACTCGTGAAATAGTTACTCGTATGGGGGAATTAACGAAAATTCGCGAGTTTGAAGTAGGCGACGGTTCGACCGATCAAACAGTGTCCTTGACACTCTGGGACAGCGAGTGGATAAAACTTGCTGACAAATGGGAGCCGCGGCAAACAATTTTATTTCTAGCAGACGCTCAAATAATTTATAACGAAAGAGTTAAGAAATCTGTACTGACTATAGGTAAGGTAGAGAATTATCTTTTACCAATTAAATTATGTTTATTTCTAATTTTTTTTTTTTAATTGTTTTATCTACAGCAAGAAAAACTATAATCACCGAGAATCCCAACATCATGGAAACTAAACAGATCCAAGCTGCAATCCAAAGCAGACCAGAAATAGGATCAATATCGCCGTTCGCCATTCCGAATCGTAATTTTATTTCTGAATTAACAGAAACTCTGAATTTTTAATTTACTCTAAAACATTTTTTTTTCATTCACTATTTCAGCGAATTCCATCACAAAACAAATGACAATATTTGAAGTAACCAACAGATTAAACCACGCAGCTGCAGCTCCGTCTGATGATAGATTACAATTACTAGTAGTTGTCAGAGCAATAGTTGACGATATGAATCTCGACTCTGATAATTCAACTTTGATCACGTCAAAATGGTATACTTAACAATTTTTAGTTACATTTTTGAAAAAGGTAATAAATGTTCAAAAATAATTTGAAATTTCGTGATTACAGTGCCAAGTGTAAGAGAATAGTTTCCGATGCAAAAGATTCGTGTATGAATTTGGAATGCCCATTTGGAAGCGGATTGAAAAGTCCAATCAATGTGACTAGCTTAAACATTCTTATAAATCTTAAAGATGACACTGGATATTTAGTTGGCTGTCGTTTGAAAGACACAGCTGCTGAAGAAGCCATTGGTTGCAGCGCAGAAATTTTAAGGGTAATATATTCATTTCAGATATTTTGATACTAATTTAAACACTGTTTAAGAGAGTTAATAAAATTTGAATAAACACAAATCATTTTAACTGACAGGTAATGACAATAGAACAGCGAAGACAATTAAAACTTAAATACCATAAAAAGCTGTGCAATGTAAGATTACAAATTGTAGGACCATCTGTTTCATTTCAACAGCCTATTTACAATGTTCTTGCAATCAATGTAGCGGAAGATGAAGATGAATGTTTTGAACCTCTAAACGTTGATGAATTAGATCTGAATTACGATTAGCGTGGAAATAAATTATTATATTCATATTACGTAAAAGCTAAACAATAACCAACACGAGCTCGTATTATCTTTTCTTTAACAATAAACATTTGTTGTACTTTATAATTATAAGTAAACTTTTTTTTAAACAATAAAGTAAGGTATATGTCCATTGTAAAATAAGTCAGTAATAAAAATGCTGGCGGGTAAAATTAAATAATACACAAATTTTAAAGTAAAGATTTTTTATTTTATTTCACCACGAGCGTGTCGCGGGCACTAATTCCATTGGTGGTTCTGGAATATCAGGCAATCCTTTAATACATTCAGGTGCGACTAATTTGAAATATATGTTTCCTATGATATTCGACATCCATCCATTAACGTCTTTTAAACAGTCATAAAAAGCTTCATCACATAAACAATTGGATCTGTAAAACAAAAATTGTATTGTTATACGTCTTGCTACAGTAAGAGAGTTTAAGTTTGTATTTAATTCAACTGACTTGGTGTATATAGCTGAGTTGGTTAAATTGTAACGCTCATCTTGGCTAAGGATTTTGACCGGGCACAGATCGTGCGCCCTGCAGCACCTTTGTAACACAAAATTATTCAATTAAATTGCGTATAAATATAAATTAAATTTTACATTATGTGCTTACATACCTATCGGTATCTCGAAGTCTTCCCAAATCGTGATAACGCTTTGCTATGTCTCCAAAACCGCACCATTTAGTTCCTGAAACACAGGTATTTAATCGTTGAAAAACACGTTCTATTTTGGCGAATACAGACGAATATTAATGAAAATGTCTTCGAACCTGGGACTATTCCGTTCAATAATTCTCTCTGTGTAATGGTCAACGGGTCGTCTAATTCATTCATAGCTTGATTTTTGTCGTATTCAATGTTATCCCTTTTTTGAGAACCATCAATTGCATCGCACTCCTTCATAACTACGGTCATTTTGTCCATCGTAATTTTCTTTATCATGGCATCGTCTGTTATCGTCAAGTTGTGTAAGGCTTCCATAATTTTTTCCGATTCGCTAAAAAACAAATGTTGCAAAATCTTAACTTTATTGCGTTCAATTGTTATTGTAGCAAGTCGATGGCATATAGTTAAAGAAAAACAAAGTTTTTAAAAAATTCTTTATTATACTCACTAAACTTCGACGATTTCGCATCGTAACGTCCCATTTTTCTCATCCGAGTCTCGAACAGCAACTGTTTGTTCGTACCAAAAGACTTCTCGCTTTTCGCGCTCACCAATCACCGGAAGAACCGGCAATTCTTCAGATTTAAGTTTACGTATAACACCTTTTGTATCCAATACTTCTTTACCATCATTAGGAATTTCATTTTTCACCGATTTATTGATACTGTACTGTTGGCTTGTAACTATCAACGACAACAGAAAGTAAACTCGAAACATTTTCGATGCTTAGACACACTGTTTCGATATGACTCTTAGCTAAACGACGAAGCGATGTATACTGGACTTCTTTTTTCTACTTTGCTTCAGACAAAGTTTGAAGTACTGAGATACGCGAATGATAGTGGGATAAGTGAATGAACACGTATTTATATACGTCCCTCTCTCACTCAAGGTACATGGAAAAACGACGGGAGTTTTTATTTAACTTTCACGGTTGTCGCTGATACTGTGATAAACTATAAGTCAAACAAAAGGTTTAGCCTGATGTTGGTAATCGAATAAGACTTTGTCAAGTACTTTATTATCTTCGATTGCGTCAGTGTAGAGAAAAAAAAGGTTAAATTTATCGGTTTTTTTTATTGACATGTATTAATTTGTACGTAGTGAAAGCCGAATTGATAAATTCTTGGAAAGATTTGGGCAATTTCGCGACGTTTAGCAATATAACTATAAAGTTTCATATATTTTACATTTTACTTAGACAACTTTTTCGATTCGCAATTGAGAAAAAAAAAGTAAGTGAAATTTATCTGTTTGTTATTGCCGTGTATCAATTTGTACAGAGTAAAAGCAAACTTCAAGAATTCTAAGAAAAACGACTCGTGCAATTTCGGGAATTTTTAAATTTTACATTGTATTAATTAAATTTCTGACGTTCGTTTGTTAAATTTCAATAATATTTATAAAACGTTAAAAAAACAATCTTTTTCATAATAAACAAAGTATGTACTATCTCAAAGTCGCGCGCAGTTATAGTAACAAATTATTTTCTTATAGCAAAAATGTGTTATAGTTAAAATAGTTTTTCTTTTAAATTCATAAATTTTAACATTTCAATTGTAAACATTTAGAAAAAATTCATGACTTTGAACTCTATTTTTTTTGTAAACTCTAAAGCGCAATGGCACCTACGTATCTTATCATCCGGATCCGATATATAAATGTAAATTTTAGGTCGCTCTAATTTGGGTTAATTGTTCTCAAACAAGAACTGTTTCTTTTACATTCGTGTTTCTTTAATCAAACAAAGATATGAAAAAAAAAGGATTTTTTATTAAACGATTGACGCACTTCCTCCGTGGGAAATTACAAATAGCTCCAGACAAAATTCAATAAATTTACATTGAATAAAAGTCACAAACAGTTTTAACAGTCTCTTAAAAAAATTGAAAGTTTACGGTGAAACAATGTTATCGATATTGCAAGTTAAATAGGAGGCGCGCATTTGAGTCTTATTTACTTTTCGTCTCTCGATACTAAATTTGAATCTCGATAATAATTTTAAAAGCATAAGCTACTTTTAAACTCGTTTAATCGTAATATTTCTGTAGATCTTTTAAAATAACAAATAAAACAATTTATCGGACATTATTTTTATTATTACAGTAAATAAGATAAGAAACCTTCAACAGAGAAAAGTTGAGGTGCGAAGTTAGCCTCCACACACGTTCAATGTTATGTACACAAGACGCAACGTGGTATCATTCTATTCCCTTTTCAAATAAATACAAGTAGCCTTGTTCTTATTTAAAAGTAAATAAGTAGTGTCTTTCCTTGCATTTGTTTACTTTATGAGTAGTGTTAGATTACCTGCATTTATTTACAGTACTAAAAATAATGTTAAAGTATAGACGTATAAAATAAATGAATATTTATACATTTTGTTTATAAAATAAATATTTTATTAATTTAAAAAATTTCATGCAGACGTTGATAAAAAATTATTACTCATAGAGTATTTATTTGTTGTACCTCAAGTACATTTCTAACAAAAATAAAGTTTCATCAATACAAAATTCGTTGCTACCTAATTTTCTAATACGCTCTTGTACTTTTTCTAATTGTTGTTTTTCAGCAGGTGTCATAATTTCTGCTATCTGTAAAACAAAAATGTGAATGTTTTATTTAATTTTAAAAATCATTGACAAGTGAAAGAAAACAAAAAATAACATACATCATTTAATCGTTCTTCATTTGCTCCATGATTTCTCATGGTGGTAAGCAATGCTTGTACTCTCAAGTCCTTATCAATAATTCTTTTATTACTAGCTTCCTCATGCTCTCTTCTCTGCATGACATTGTAAAGAGAATGGTAGCAATGTTCCATAGTCATTCTTGCCACCTGATTGAGATCAATGCGAAAGAGGTAATACACTTTAGTTGTGGGAGCAGTATTTGTACCCAATTTTTTTAATTCTTGAATTTGTAAATAATTTTCTTCCATAAGTTTGTAAGTCAAATACTTTGCTTCTTTAGATGGGATCATAGCTATTTGTTGAATTTTTTCTTGATCAATGTATTTGTGACTGCGTACTAATCTAACAAATTGAGAAATTTTAATACTTTTACAATATAATTTATCAAATAAAAAAATTAAAATACCTAAATATTCTTGCTGCTTTTGAACCAAATCTTTCCGTTATTACATTTTCTATTACAGTCCAAGCTAGTTGATGGTAAGATTCTTTCATATTAATGCTATATTGGCCTCCACCAGAATCACCAACCTTCTGAATAAATTGGCTTGAGTCATCAACTAAAAGAATTATAAAATTATTTGTATTTATATTACAAAATATTTTGCATAAATATTACAAATATTTACTCATAACTGAAAGATATTGCTCAAGGTATGGACTTATATCTGGATGGTTTTTCTTCATAGTTTCTTTGATTTCATGTAGAGGTATTGGAATAGAGGTATCAGCCCAAGAAGCTGTCCTTAAACTCATAAGATATAAAAGTTGTCTCATTATTTCTCCAGCCTTGTCATCTATCCTTCTTGATATGGCATCTATAAGAATTTGATCTCTAAAGAAGAAAATAGTTATCAACTGCCAAATGTAATTTTTATAATAAAAATCTTTTTTGATTATTACCTCAAATCTTCAGTAAATCTCTCAATATTTGTTCTCCAATAAATTTTATTATCGCCTGCATCAGCCTCATGCCCTTGTGTTAATCGAATAATAGCCTTAACGTTAAGATTAGGTATACTAAAGTCGGGTTTATCCGTAGGAACATCACTCAAAGTATCAGAAGAAAGACTGCGCATCAAATATTGATGCTGCACCAACAGTTCAAATTTTTGTTTTAAAACTGGAACTGTTGCTTGTCTTTCAGCTGCAAAAAATAATTAACAATAGTAAAAATTATAGAAATGTGTAAATAATTCAATAAGCAGAACGTATTGATACTTACGAGGTAAATGTTCCAGTCTTTTATATGTTTTAACTATAATTTGTGATGCAGTCTCATAACCACTTTTTAGTACCTCTTCCAACATTATTTCTGCTTCATCGCCACAAAGCTTTTTAACATAATATATATACCTGGAAAATATTTTAGAAATATTATCCATTTTAAAACGTATCCAATTTGAATCTTAATGATCTTACCTTGGGTACCGTAACATTGTAATAACTTTCTCTGTATCCAAAGTATAAATTAAGTTTTTTTCTATTTGCTCGTATATAACATATCCAAACTTAATAAGAACGCACAGGGCTTCTCGTATCTGCAAAAGTAATTCACGTAAATGAACAAATGTAGAAACTGTTTTAAAAATAAACAGAAATGTATTGTGAAAAAAAAAGAAAAATTTAATTGATTACCTTAGAAAGAGGAATTTTCACAGTTACTCTTATCTGTACTAGGGTTCTAGGCCCATGTTTGAAGAGATCAGCCGCAACTTCCTCGACGATTGGGCCATAGTGCTCGCGCAGTAAGCACCGGCAAACTTTTTCAAGAATCAGCGACATGACAGCTGATATCAATTTCGTCCACCTTCGGTCTGATGAAGAATTAGCCAAAAAAACGGAGAATTTCCTGAGGAACTCTGCTACCTCGTCTTCATCGTTGCTGTTGCTAACCTCATGCTTAACCTATCGAACATTTAGTGCGTGCACGCTGCGGAGCAGTACTGTTGACGTTGGAGCAGACCACGCCGGTGTAAACCTTGATGGGGGGACATACATGAGCATTTAGTTATTTATAATGATTTCAGGAAGCATTTATCTGTGCAGATAAGGGTGGAAGGATATTTTTCCATTCGACCATGAAAAGCTGACGTTTATTGCTGAAATTTTTAACTCATACTTTTTCGCTCATAAACGGAGTTCTTTGTTTGCAAATGTACGATGCGTTTTGCGATTGAAAATCGGCTTCGCTTGTTTGCGATTATAATACCTACCTATATGTAGTAAACTACTGCAAAACGACGGCCAACAACAAACAAGCGAATAACATGGAGACTAAAACACTTATGAACAAATTGCAAAAGACGATCAGAGCTGAGGCGTGCAAAAAACCGAATAGTCGCGGGCTGAATGTACGTGGGGTTCTTGATGGCGCTAGCAATATCCGGGCAAGAGGAGGACGAGGACGACGAGGTAAAGTAGAATAAGCGAGAAGGGGAGAGCGCGGAATCGCCGGCGGTCATCGGTTGCGCTGATTCACGAGCATACGCGGGGTGGGCAAGGGGCTGAGACGGTGGAAGACGGGGGAGCGGGAGAGGGGGTGCAGAGAGAATTGTTATCGTCGGCCGCCGCCGCGGCGCTCGTCTCTCGCGGGCCAGGGGGTGGCGGGTGGCGGGGGGCAGGGGGAGGGGTGTCCTCTCTCGCGCGCCTGCACCGCCGTCGTCGTCGTCGTCGTCGTGGTCACGTGATCCGGGGATCGACGTTCTTCGTTTGGTGGCGGCCACGAGGTTTTGCGTGGTGGTGCGCGTGTCGTCCCCGTCGTCGTCGCCGTCGCCTCGTGTCGTCTCGCGCGCGAGAGCTGCCGAGGGAGCCCCCCGAGATAGCGAAAGTTTACCAAGGAGGCGGAACAGTAGGAGGAAGAGGAGCAGCAGCAGCACCGGCAGCCCCCCAAGAACCCGTTAATATAGACAGCCTCGTCCCAGCAGCGAGTCGCGATTAAGCAGCAGCAGCAACATCAGAGCAGCAGCAGCAGCGCACACGATGCCCTCCAGCAATCCGCTGCCCCCGAAAGAGAATGCTCTCTTCAAGCGGATCCTGGTGAGTGTCTCCGCGGGCGCAGCAGCATCATCCTACCCCCCGCTCGCTGGCGGCCAGGGCCTCGCGGCAACTTTGCGCGCGCCCGCCTGCCCGGGCAGTATCGCCAGCGCAAGCCCCGGCTAGCCGGTGCCCAAATCATCGGCCCGGCTCGCCGGAGCGCTGACCGGCTCCGAGCGCGCCGGAGATCGCGCGAGAGCTCCGGATAGGCCGTCGTCGTCTGGTCGCGGCGGCCCGCCTAACCTCAATGCTCCGAGTTCAGGCGTCGGCCTGTCTCTCTCTCTCGCGCGCCGCGGCCGCGAGCGGGCTCTCTCTCTTATTCCCCTGCAATGCATGAGCGCGACGGCGCTGCTAACCTTCAAACGTAAACACTGGCCTGCGAAATGCGGCTGAAAGAGTCCGCGGGTATGTCGCGCGGACTCCGGTTTTACGGCGACCCGAGCACCCGAGCACCGAGCTTCTGCTCATTCTTTTATGCTTTTCCAGAGATGTTACGAGCACAAACAATACAAAAATGGGCTGAAGTTCGCCAAACAGATACTGTCAAATCCCAAGTTCAGCGAGCATGGGGAGACCTTGGCGATGAAGGGTCTCACGCTGAACTGCCTTGGACGTAAGGAGGAGGCTTACGACCATGTGCGTCGCGGTCTCAGGAACGACTTGCAGTCCCACGTTTGCTGGCATGTCTATGGCCTGCTCCAGAGGTCGGATAAAAAGTATGATGAGGCCATCAAATGCTACCGCAATGCACTCAAATGGGACAAGGATAATATTCAGATTCTTAGGGATCTGTCCTTGCTGCAAATACAAATGCGAGATCTAGAGGGTTATAAGGTCCGTCATTTTATTCTGCCTATTGGATAATATTTTAATCATTGTACTTTTGAGTTACAACATTTTTATTACAACCTTATTATTTTTGTAGGATACTCGATATCAGTTATTTATGTTGAGACCAACGCAGAGAGCATCATGGATTGGATTTGCTATATCGTATCATCTTTTGAAAGATTATGAAATGGCTCTTAAAATTTTAGACACATTTAGAACTTCACCAATGGTAAGTGAAACTCAAGCATGTTACATAATTCTATTCTTTAATATTCACAATAAATGCACTTGTATTTTCTACAAATTACAAAAGATTTGTTATCTATGCAGCTTTTTGTTGCACAGTTGAAAGAACGGTCAGTTTTAAATACATAAAATTGTCTAGAAGCATAATAATTACACATTGTTTTGCATAAACTAAAGTTATGACTCTAAATAACACAAAAACTGTGTAATTATTTCTCATTCAACTTGTGTACTTTTTTCAATCCTAAATGGAACACAGTTTAAAAAATGAACAAAATAATTTTGTAAAGTAGAAAATTCACAAAATTAAACATTAAATATGCCTAGATGTGCTACGATTATGAACACAGTGAATTACTCCTTTATCAAAACATGGTTATTCAAGAATCAGGAAACGGTGAAGAAGCCTTAAAGCACCTTGACAAGCACTGCGATCAAATATGTGACAAAATTACAGTAAAAGAGACATATGGTATTTATTTTTTTTATTTATTTTCTTTCAATCAAAATAATATATTTCAAAAGATTAATTAATTAATTTTTTTAAATGCAATATTTTTTATTTACATTTGAATCACTAAAATATTTCAGATAAACAAATGAAACAAGTTTTATTAAATCCTTACTTTGTTTCATCTAGGTAAATTGAGACTCGATTTAGGAAAATATGATAAAGCTACAGCAATATACACAGAACTTCTACAAATAAATCCAGAAAACACATCATATTATAAAAAGTTAATAGAAGCTGAAAGGCATGAAACGCCTGAGGAAACACTGAAAATGTTAGAAAAGTATGAATCAATCTATCCACGTGCTTTAGCTCCTAGAAGATTACAACTTAACTATGCTTCTGGGGAGAAGTTCAAAGAATTAGTTGATCGTTACTTGAGAAGAGGTAAGCATTTACTTCACATCTGATTCAAATAATTTATGACCAAAAATTTGTTAATAATTGTGCGTTTTAGGACTTCATAAAGGAGTACCTCCTCTGTTTGTTGATCTTCGTTCTCTGTACAAGGACCAAAGTAAAGTTGACACTATACAATCGTTAATTTTGCAGTATAAGGAAGCTCTTAAAGCACACGGCCACTTTAGTGATGATGATAAAGATAAACCAAGAGAGCCAGCATCAGCTTTGTTATGGACTTATTACTATCTAGCTCAGCATTATGACTTTCTGGGTGATACGAAAAAAGCGCTAGATGAAATTGATGTTGCCATATATCATACACCTACCCTCATTGAACTTTTCGTTACCAAAGGACGGATTTATAAGGTGAATTAGATGAACATTTTTTCATATTTATCAAAAATGACTCAACTGCTATTTTATTCCTAAAAAATCAATTTATTATAATTAAACCAAATTTATTATATTTTATAGCACGCTGGGGACGTTCAAGAAGCATATAAATGGTTAGATGAAGCTCAAGGCTTAGATACTGCAGATCGTTACATAAATTCAAAATGTGCCAAGTATATGCTCCGTGCAAATCTTGTAAAAGAAGCCGAAGAAACGTGTGGGAAGTTCACGAGAGAAGGAGTCTTGGCAATGGAGAATTTGAATGAGATGCAATGTATGTGGATTCAGACAGAAGCTGCAAACGCTTACAAACGCTTAGGAAAGTATGGTGAAGCATTGAAAAAATGCCACGAAGTTGATAGGGTAAGTTATTTACTAAATAATTTGTAATAATTTTTTGAGAATCGCGTTCCACATTAAAAAACGTGTTTAACTCTGTAATTACGACAACTTATAAAGTTGTTTGACTTGTGCCATTAGGTAATTAATCTGACACGTGTATTTTCAGCACTTTTCGGAAATAATCGAGGACCAATTTGATTTTCATACTTACTGCATGCGCAAAATGACACTACGTTCGTACGTCGGGCTCCTGAGGTTAGAGGACGTGCTGCGATCGCATCCCTTTTACTTCAAGGCAGCAGAATGTGCAATAGAAGTTTATCTCCGGTTACACGATTACCCGTTACCAGATCCCACGCAAACACAAGAGATCGACACTGGTAAGTTTAATGTTACTTTTTGTTCTCTCTTTTTATTTTTATCGTCAGTGTCTATTATCCAACAGTTGTAATATAAAAATCGCATCGTCAATCGACATTTAATAACGTTTACAGTAGGAATATAGGTATGAGAGCATTTTATTCATTAATTTATTACATATCTTATGTTCGAGATACAACACAACAACTTAAGCACTAAACTTATCGATTATCGGCAAGATTGACCCTGATCAATCTGGCATTAACGACAAGCTTACAATAACAGATAGAGTTAGAGAAAATGGGGACGACGAAAAAAGAAGAGGGAAGGGGGTATAAGGATCATTCTTTGTGATTTATGCGAGCCGCTACGTCAAGGCTTCTCTCTCTGCCGATGATAATCAACAGGCAATCAGCCGCGTTTTCGCGCCGAGCGGAAGTTGAAACGCGCCAGACGGAGCACACATAGATTCGCCGGGAGATGCGCAGATATCCCGGCTTGTTAAATGTGATTCGCTTAACGGTCGCGTACTTATTAAACATTTCACTTGGATCATTAATCACAGACAGGACGCGCGCCTTATTTTTATAGTATTATTTAAACGAGCCGCATCAGCTCTCGAGCCCGCCTCGATCAGCCTCCACGAAGTTTCATATATATATAGATCGCCGATCCCCGCCGTTTCTATATGCGCGTTATTACGGATAGCGCGTTTAATTAATCATAATAGTTGCAGTTACAATTAGGACGTTTAACTTAATGACACTTTATGTACAAGCAATAAATTATAATCGCGACGCGAGCACGCGCGCATCGCAGCCGACTCGCTCTCTCTCTCTCTCTCTCTCGCTCGCTTTCTCGATAAACGCATTCATGTATGTATATTATATGGCATCCGGCGTTTGCCTTGCTGCACACAAGCCCCAGCTCTCTCGCCGACCTCGACCTTTCACCTCCGATTCGCGACGCCGGGCAGCTACTCCTCAATCTCTCCTACTTCTCCGGAATCCCCCCTAAAAAAATACAGTTTAAGCTCGCGAGGCCCAGCGACGCAAGTCGGACGCGACTATTAATAGTATTTCGTTCAAGAGTGCTGCTCAGCCCGCCGGCGATATCTAGTTACCGTTCTTACGTATTTCGTGTTGTTAATTTTGCGCAAACAAAAGATGCCGATCGGGAAAACTTGGTTTGCGCTAAACCAGTGAAAAATCTAATGAGAAAAACCGAGCGTGTCCAGGCGCAACTAGCCGACTCGATTCGCAGTCGAGCCCGATGCTGTTGCTGAGTAGCACTCTTAAATAGCCACCGGAGTCGCTCAGTCGTTGTCCCTTGCGCGTCTGCGTCTGACGAGCCGAGTGTTGGGCGGCCGGGCGTAGAGGTATCCGGCGTTCTGGTCCTCCCGGTTGATCGCCTGGGGCGTGAGGAAGTAGAAGTGTCCGCCGTCGCCGGGCAGCCGGTAGGCGAAGTACGAGTTGCCGGGCTTGTCCAGCCGGCTGACCGGCCCGCCGGGGATGAACTCGGCCTCGGGCTCGAGGGCCGGCCTCGGCTCCTTGTAGTTGACCCCGAGGTCCGAGGAGAGGGAGAGCGGCCGGGCCGGGCGGAAGCCCGTCTCGAACTGGCCCTGGAGCAGGGGCCGCTGCAGCTGCCTCTGGGGCTTGTCCTCGTAGTCGCGCAGCGGCGGCTCGTAGCGCTGGCGCTGCTGCCCGCCGCTCGAGTACTCCCGGTGCCTGCCGGGCTGCAGCTGCAGCAGGGCCGCCGGCCTCGGGCGGTACTTGGGCCCGACCGCCGGGAGCGGCCGCGCCGTCGGCCCTATCACCGAGATGAACTCGGCCTCGGGCTCGAGCGGGGGCAGGGGCCGGTTGTAGTTGACGAGGATGTCGTCCTTGAGGCTGTAGGGGCCCGGGGTGTGGTCGCCGTAGTGGACCTTGACGTTCTGGGGCGAGCGGAAGCCCGCGGCCGCCGGGGGCTCGTACTCGTTCGAGGCGAAGCTCGAGCCGTGGCTCGGGCCCGGGGCGTAGCTCGGGCGCTCGGTCACGCTGGACTTGCCGTAGAGGGGGGTCGTGCTGGGCAGCTTGCCCGCGAGCTTCTTGCCGAACATCGTGAAGTACTCCTTGGTCACCTCGTCAAGCAGCTGCTCGTCCTGCTTGGTGAAGTACTGCTGGTGGGAGGCGAGGGTCGTCTCGCGGACCGGCGAGGCCGTCGTCGACTGGGGCTGCGGCTGGGGCTGCCTGTAGTACGCCCGCTCCTTGTGGTAGACGGGCGGCGGGGGCGGGGGCTTCTCGGTGCGCGGCTGCTGCTCGGCCACGGGCTCGCTGCCCTCGTACTCGTACTGGCCGTCGGCCACGGACTGGATGTCCTGGTACTCGGCGTAGATCGGCAGCTCCTTCTGCCGGCGGGCCTGGCTCTGGAGCCTCGGCCTCACCCGCTGCAGGCTCTCGGTTATCTCGGGCTTCTGCGAGAGCCCGGCGGCCTCGCGCTCCCGCTTGTAGTTGCTCGCCTCGAAGCTGTACTGGTAGATGGGCTTGGGCTTGTTCGCGGGCTTGTAGCTGTAGCTCTCCTCCGCAGCCTCCGGCCGCCGGTAGAACGGCTTGGGCTTGGGGCTGGTGAAGTAGCTGAGCTTGGGGGAGGGCCGGGTCGGGAGGGGCTGGTAGTAGAGCGGCTCCGAGTGGAGCATGCGGGGGCTCTGGTTGCGCACCGGGGCCGCCTCGAACTTGTCCTGGCTGCTCGTCGCCCCGGAGTCGAGGTAGCGGTAGATCTGCGGCTCCTTCACGATCGAGTCGATCAGCTTGACGTTGTAGTCCTTGGAGGTCTGCTGGGAGGGTATCATCTCGACGTCGTAGTAGTCCTTCTTCTGGCCGCGCTCCTCCTCCTCCTCGAGCTCCTGGGGCTGGGGCGCCTGGGAGGGCTGCTCCTCCGGCTGATCCCTGGGCTCAAGCTCGAGCTTGTAGTAGGGTAGCGGCTCGGGAGTCGTGCTGAAATAAACAACAGGCCCCGGAGTGGAGCTCGGCGGCGCCGGCGTATCCTCGGCGGTCGCAGCCTCCTCGTAGAAGTAGTAGGAGGCCTGGCTGGGGTAGCGCGAGGGTGGAGCCTCGGTGGTGAGGACGTTCTTGACGGCGGAGGGGGTCGTCTCGACGGGCTGCTCGATCGACGTCGGCGTCGTGCTGGCGAAGAAGGTGACCAGGGGCACGGGCTTGCTGGTAACAAGGCCGGAGGGGCGCCAGGGCTTCTCCGAGCTCGTCTCGATCACCTGGTTGCTGAGGACCGGCTGAATGTGCCGGTACTTGTCGGGACTCTCGAGGGTCGTCGGCCTGGCCGGCGACTGGGTCGTGAACTCGACGAAGTCCGAGAGGATGTTGGGGTAGGCGCGCTGGGCAGTGGTCTTGTCCGGCTGGACGTACGGCTGGTAGGTCGTGTTCTTGTACTTGTGCCGGCCGGCGAGCTTGGCGTTGTAGGCGGCGGTCTTGGCGCCGAGGGGGCTCGCCGTCACCGAGGGCGTCTTGTAGATCTTGGTGCTGGGCTTGTGCCGGGGCGGCGTGTAGGCCGGGCCCTTGCCCAGGGGCGTGCTCGTCGTCTCGGGCCGCTTGCCGTACTTGGGCTTGTCCGGGCTGCTCGGGCGCTTCTCGTCGTCGAGCGGCGAGAAGAAGTCCGGCGGCGGGGGCAGGATGATGCCCGGGACCAGCGGCCCCGGCGGGATGTCCGTCGAGTTGTCCTGGGCGTAGACGAAGCTGTACGGCGGCGGGTAGTAGATCGACTGGTCCTCGTCGTCGTAGTCGGTCTGGTTGCTGGGCGGCGGCACGATCACCGCCCCCGGCGGCAGCGAGCCGTACAGCCCGGACTTCTCGGCCTTGGTCTTGCGCTCGGCCGCCGGGGCCTCACTCGTGCTCGGCGGTTGAGGCTGTAGGCTGAAGTAGGGGCCCTCGCCGGGCAGGAAGCCCCGGAAGCCGACGGGCAGGGCCTGGAAGTCGATGGTGCTGTTGCCGACGACGCTCGTGCCGTTCAGGCCGATCAGCTCGTACGGCCCGCCCGGGGTGAGCTGCACGGGGAAGGGCGGCGGCACGTCCGGCTGTGAGGGTATCTTGACCTGGCGCTGTGGGGCCTCGTAATCGTCGATCGGCTGCCAGTCGGGCTTCGAGCGCTGCTCATCCGGCGCGCCGGTTTCCTCCTTGGGAAATCCCCCGCCCTTGAGGACGAGGACGTGGTCCTCGGCGAGCCAGATCTCGTCCTCGTCGAGGCCGCCGAGGCTCTTGAGGTTGTCGCGGGGCACCTCGGCGTTCGCTGAGTAGCTGATGATGCCCGGGCGCTTGGGCCGCTCGGCGAACAACTCGTTCTGTATCAGCCCGTACTTGCCCTCCTTCACCTGCTGCGACAGGGTCTTCTTGTCGTCGTCATCGCTGCTGCTGTCGGCGCTAGTCGTGCTCTTTTTTTCCTTGCCGTTGCCCGCTGACGACAGCAGCAGTCCATCTTCCAGGGTCGAGTCGTTCTTCTTGGCCGGCTTGGTCGTCCCGGCGTCCGCGGTAGTGGGCTCGGCTAGGCGCAGGTGGCCCCCGATAAGCATGTGCGACGAACCGCTGCTCTTCCTCCCAGACTCCGTTCCCGGGCCGAGCTCATTGTGTCGGCTCGACAGCCTCCGCGGTAACCGGACTCGCTGGGCCGGCACATCCTGCTCGATGCTGCCTCCTTTCCTCGTCGCCCTCGGCTTATGGGCGGATATCGAAGCGCTGCACGCGATCGCCAGCAGCAACAGCAGCCCCAGCAACCAGCGCCTCGCTGATAGTCGACGTCCCATCTGCAACAAGTTCAATTTCGCATTAGCCCGTTGAATTCGTAAAGTACAGAATTTATTTGTAAACATTCAACTTGCAATCAGTGCGCGAGTGGCAATTATTTTCTTAAATCAATTCAAATATTTCACGTGTTATCTTGCGCGTGCGATCGACCTACTAGTTCTACCTCGGTATTCAAACTGACTCGAGGAATAATTTAAATACCGATTTTTTCTTCGGCACACCAAGCACACACACACACACACACACATGACTGTGCATTATATAATGCACGTGGAAACTGGTTTCGAGAAACCAAACTCGTAAAAAAAAGGCTCGATTTCTTAAACAATCTTCCGAGCGGACGAGAAGCCGAGTTGTATACACTGAACAAGAATAGTTATTGAATTATTCTCGAGTAAAGCGCACAAAAGGCCCGTGATATATTTCCGTTCTCTCCACGTGTGCGTCCACATCTACATAATATGCGAGCCGAAAGGCCGACAAGAAGAAAAAAAAGAAACGCCTTTTGTATATCTTTTTATTGCATCAAAAGTCGAGAGACCCGAGGAAAACCCGGCTCCTCGTCATTGGGCCTCCTCCGCATTAGCCAGTCGCTCGTTACTCTCAAATCTGTCCTTATTTTTTTTTCCTCTTCTTTTTATATCATCGCGTTGCGCAACGGGGCAGTCAAATTAATTTTCGCGTCACGAGGGCGGTATAAAGCGGCAGCGCTGCGCTCTCGGGGGCACACAAAGAAACTGCCTTACTTTCTTTTTTTACCATTACTCGGATATACACACGTCTGTCTCTTCGACGCGATTATTATTCTTCTCGGGGCGTTTCGTCTCCCGCACACGTACACCCGCTGAAATCTGGATTGTTAATTATGCGAATACATAAAAGTCGAAAAAATTTACTTGATACTTTAGCGACTACTCGTGTTCTGCTGTTTTTTTTTTTTGCTGTTACAAGCGCATAAATAATGCATTTAATTAGGTCTCGCTGTACATAAAATAGCGTGCTCTCGACAATTACATATCCAGTTGCATTTATTCTCATCGATTATGTTATTCCTTATTTCATTCGTTTGCAGCGCATCGTTTACGATAACATTCCCCCCTTCCTATCGATTACATAAAAGAATAACAAGCGCGTTATTACATAAAATAATGAATTTTAATGCTAGGCCAAAATCATCGTAATTAAAGCAAGATTTAAGCGAGACATACACGTGTATACACACAACAGGCAAAGCTCGTGCGTGCGCGTCATGGCTTTCGCGTCAAGTGACTCAGACTTCCTATATACCCCTACATAACACCGATGCGCCGAGCTAGGAATTTTAACTGGCTCGCGGGGGTATTATCCCACCGCTGCATAATCTGGTAATGCCTCGCATCGTCCTCGTGCGCGATTGCAGGCCACGCGCACCAAGTGTAACGGGACGCCTGGAAGGCACACACACTAACTTTCGCGAAAAACGGAGCAAGAACTGTCTTTGCCGTACGAGTACACTGGATTCTCGTGTGACAAAGTCGCGCGAGTGCAATCGAGATAGCGATATTGTCGCCGTTAGCTCTCGTTGTCAAAGTTGAAAGAGGCCTTTCCAAAGCCGCCATTTTCCGTCTATCACCGTCGATATACATTTGTTCTCCCGAACGCGAGGCTTGTGTGCTGTATATGTATATCGCGCTCGAAGCTTTTCAGGTGGGAGAGATGCGGAAATGCTGTATACGCCTACAGCTCTCTTACTCTCTATCGGCTACGGCGCAGGGGAGCGCACGTAAAAATTTACATCGATGCGATTTATGGCCGCTGGCCGCGGGCACGGATTGAAATACGTTTCCGTATGTGGGCAGCGCGCGAGAGGCTTACATTTCGCGGGATTACGCTTTTCTGGGGCTTGAAAAGGATAAAAAAAAATGTTCTGCAGTCGATAAAAGTTACGCTGTCGTGTTTTTTGGGCCTGTTGAATAATCCCTATTGTGTCATAGGAAGTTGGTATAAAAGATTGGTTGAGGGGATATTTTGTTTTGGGGGTAAGTAGTAACAGGCGGGCTGTTGTGAGACTGTTAAACTTACACAGTTTTGGGAGACATTTTACGAGGTGTGCAAAAATATTTTACCTGGTATAAGGTCTAATAGATGTTTAATTACGTAAGCTTTTGATTTACGCGTTGACTCGATTACGAGATGAAAATGAAGTAATAATGATTTTTTTCAAGAATCGGGTTTTTTAAAACCTAATAAAAATAGCAAAATTTGCTTTTAGCACCCGCGGAACGCGTAAAACAACAAAATCGTTATGACCGATTCATCATCTCTCTAGCTGCAGACTAATAGAACATAAAAGAAAATTGAAAAAAAAATTGATTAAAACCCAAAGTTGTGCAATTGGATTGAAAAATCGATGCAAACGAGGCTGGCTCCTAAAAAAGATATTCTTTTTACATAATATCGCAAAAAGAGGAAACTTTGCGGAGGCCGATCGTTAGGTCAGAATTCATAATCCCAGGTAAAAGAGCAGGATCGATTGGCCATGCCTCAATCGGCATCGCAATCCAGGCCCGAAGCGAAGGACTCCGGCATAAGCGATCTACGTTTCCGTCGAATTCGCCGCTGCCGCCGCCGCCGCGTTTATAATCCACAGCCGCGCCCGTGCGCCAGTCTTTCTCTCTCTTACTTGGCCTAAGACACTCGCATGCATGGGCTCTCGAGCGCGCGGCAGATGTAGGGCGCCGCCACGCCTTTCCCCTCAAGGAAAACCCGCGCGTTTCCTCTCTTTCTCTGTCGCCGCTCTCGGGTCACCGGGCTCTCTTTCTCTCTGCTATCCTTCTTAACTTTAGCCAGCTGCAATTTTCCCTGGCGATCGCTTTAACGACGTTTGGCCTGAAGCTCATACGTAACTCGCGCGCTCCCTCCCGAAAGATTTCAGAAAAATGGAAAATTCAACGCGCTTATTGTTTAATTAATTTCGAGTGACGTAACCCGACGTCCCCCGGAAGCACAAGGCTAAATGACGTTTCGACTTTTCAACGACGACGTAACGTTATGGGACAGTCCGTTTATGGGGATTTTTTTCCTTTTTTTCTCTTTTTTTTAATTTCAAAGTTTTAATGCCCGCTTTAAATTAATGATTTGGTTTTAGTATGCCGTGGTTGCGTACACTGTTGTCGGGACACATTTCGATACAGTTTATGCACGCCGTTATTTTATATCATTTAAGATTTTTATATAAATCATTATTACGTTAGTTACGGGCTAATGAAGTACTCATTAAAGTTGCGCAATAATTTGCTTCTTGCATATATTTTGTGATCTCAAACAAATGATTTTGTAACAGCCGAGATTTGCGTAACTTTAAATTTCACGCGAAATTATGCGTTTTTTCGATAAACCTTCGATATTCTCTTACAAATTATCGTAAGTAATAATCCATATTTTTGAAATGCAACGAGCGAAAAGATTAAAACTGTTGTTACAATAAATTTATCCGCAAGCTCTATCGTTAAAAATTGTAATTTTAAAATTCCTCAAAAGTGAATGGCTCGGTTAGACTCAAACATAGATCTGCAATTATTAATTCAATCTCCGCGGTGGAAAAACGTCTAATAATGATTGAGGTTTATTTCAATATAAGATTAACTTTGAAATAAAAAAAAACACGCTGCATATAGTGGTTATTTTAGTTTTCAGTTAAGAACTTTTAATACTTCATAGATTTCGAAAAAAAGCCGTAAGTAGAGAAAAATATTTACTTTTTATCGATAAAGACCAGTTCGACTAAATAGATATGACGGTCAATTTGGACGATAAAATTACAGATATCTAGTAAATACTGAAATAAAAATCCTAACTCGCTTGAACCAGTGAAATTTCTAGTGTTTATAAAGCACTGCTGGTTGTCGAATGGAAAACAGGTATACATAATTCTTCGTAGGATAACAATTTATCAATGGTGAAGGCCAGGCTGGGAGACTTCTCTGTTACTTATACAAGTTTGACCGGTGTCAATGCTTTTCCGGAAAAATTCGGAAAAAATATATATTTATTAGAGAAATTTTCACATTTTTACACCTCGTTATTAATGTTTTTACCAGAGCGTAAGATAAATTAACGTGGACTGTCGATATGGTTCTTAAAAACCCGGAGCATGTTGATATTTTTAACGCGTCAGTAAAAGTTGACGAGTTTCTCATAATTAATGGACCAGAAGTAAAGTGCGCAAAAAAAATATGGTGTCGCTATGAATATCGATAATTTTATGAAAATCATTATTTTCACGTGAAACACGCAGTGGTCTAACGTAAAACTATGATACATCACCAAATTAGCCGAATAAAATAGCCAACCGATCGTGTTGGATAATCATGAGAATTTCCCAAATTCCATTTCACCTGAGCCACGGTTGTCGGCGACGTAGAAAAAAAAGAAAAAGAACGTAGTCTAGCAGGGTACAGAGCAAAATTCCAATTCGGTTAGCCAGACACATTTCGCGAATTCCATCGGCAAGATTCGCGTCGTTATACACGTCGATGGCAAGGGGGGCACACGCTCGAGCGAGAGTCTAGGCGGCGAGTTTTTCGCACACGATAAGCATCGAAGCGGTGCTTGTTGCGCGCTTGAGATTCGTTTTCCATTTGGAGCGATTGCACAAAGCCAACCACCCTCTGCCCCCCCCTAGTCTGGTGCATTATCGTGATAATACATTTATAACGTCTTGGGCAACGCCTGCCCGGCTAATAAGCGAAACGAGCGCGCCCGATCCTTGTAATAACGAAAGTGTAGCAAAAAAATTCCCGGACTCTCAATTTCTCTGTGCCGTCGGTTGCTCTCTTTCTTTCGCTTTTACGCTCGTAATCAGCTGGTGGATGCGTCGAGGACGAGTGATTTTCGATAATTGCGCGATACCCCCCCCCTCGGCATATTCCCCCTTTCTCCTCGTATACTTTTCGCACTTGCGGTGTTTTGCGATAGCGCATTCAGATCATTTTCTAACGGGATGTCGAGAGTTGGGCGGGAAGAATGGGGTGACCCCGATCGAAAGAAGAAAAAAAGATATTTATTTGGCGCAGCCTTGACGAGAATAGCGCGCCATTGTTGATATGTGAGTGTGTGCAGACGGCGACGAACTTATTTTTTTTCGTTACTCGCTGATGTATCGCGTGATCCACATTTAAATACTTTGAATGCTCGTCTCTATGCGGCTAATTTAATTTATAGCGCGTGTTTGTTTCTTTGACAAAGGTCTTACTTTTTTATCGAAATATAATTGTCGCTCTGTAATTTGTCATGTCAGGATTAGTCAATGGCCGAGACGTGATATTCTTTAATTTGTTTTGAGAAAATTTTTCGAAACTGTCAATTAAGTTAAAAGCTATAATTAAGTATATTATTAGAACGCTTAAAAGTTCTTTTTTCTGATTTCTATTTAATACTCGGTCATTTATCTCAATTATCGAGTCTTAAACGAGGCCCGTTATGATATAAATTATTAATACATACTCGAATTTTCTTTGCAGATTAAATATATAAATGTAACATTTATCAATAATTTCTTTGAATAACAGTACTTATACAGTTAGATTAAACAAATTTAAATGTTCGATTAGAATGCATTAACCGAGATTAACCGTTCAATTAAATCAAATTAAAAGCATTCCGAAATAAAAGCAACGAAAATAATCAATCCAGTTTGACGAGAATCAACGCTTTCTCCCGCGAGCAAAAGCCCATTTCAAATAATCCCTAAGCCATGAGACACCTTCCGAAACCAACTCCACACCATAGAGGCTCGAACTTGTTACGAGTGCCACATATATCTTGAAAATTAGCATACCCGACGCTCTTCCTGCTTTCTTCGCTCGTGATAACATTGTAAGCGCAACCGGCTTATCCTCTAGCGCTCCTCTTTCTTCAATTTCGCAATAGCCGTCTCTTGCGTCAGACTCGCATGCAGTCTCTCCCATAGTCGGCTAGCTATACAGTAACCCGGGCGCGTTCGCGTGAAGTCGAGAGATTTATTTCGAGGAAACATGGAATTTTCGGCGGTATTACACGATCCAGGCGCATTGTTATCAGGCTGGATGAGCGAAA
Source organism: Anagyrus pseudococci (assembly GCA_030522585.1). Lineage (NCBI taxonomy): Eukaryota > Metazoa > Arthropoda > Insecta > Hymenoptera > Encyrtidae > Anagyrus > Anagyrus pseudococci. The sequence goes on along the minus strand of JAPYYQ010000009.1, from coordinate 200,310 downwards.
GAGGGGTGGAAGGGGTCAGAGGAGTAGGCGGGTAATCGTAAAGGCGCGTGTGCTCGGGCGCTCGAGTTCCCATGCTCGCGGGGGCCGGTCATTACGTCGCGCGCTGAGAAAAGCCGGCGCGAACATACCTGCCGGCGCTTTCTTTAAAGCGTCGATTAGCTGGCAAACTCGACCGGGGCAACACACACACACTTTGTTTACGTCGAGAGCGCCGGCGGGCGCTGCCGGAAGCGGCGGCTTATTAGGCCAGCGCTCGCGGCTCTCACGAGAGATAGAGAGAGGCGGCCAGGGAGATGTAAGCACTAAATCGGCCGTAGCTGAAAGATCCTTGACTCGGGGCTGCTGCTGCAGACATGCACTTGCCCCGGTCTCACCTGCATCGTCGCGCTTTCGCGAGCTCGCTCTTCCACTTGCTGTAAAACTGTAAGCAGCTCGCTCGCGCGTTATTAAGCAAATGAGAGAATGATTTTCACTTTGGACTTTTATTTATTCCGGAGATGTATATTCTGTTAGCCGCTTTCGAACTTACGGGGCGCCTTTTACAGCTCGGTTTTCGTTGGCTGTTGGATTTTCTTATACTTTCGGCCGATGTATCATTTTACCGGACGAGAGGCGCGATCGTAAATTTATCTTAATGTAGCGGAGGTTTAAATATAGAGGAGATTCAGCTCTTATATTTTTGTTTGGTGAAAAAGTTACGCTGAGCTTGGGAATTAAAAAAAAAAGTCGGGATGATGGATGGACGTCGCTGTCCATTTAAGTAGATTAAACCCGTTGTAGTAAGACATCTGATGTAGGTTTTAAGCAAACTCGTTACACCACTATAATAAAAATCTATCGGTATTTTAAAACTTGCGTTGCACAAGACTTATCCATCCATTTATTTTTTGTCTTCGCCTGCAATGGTAAGAAGAAAATTTGATACGGAGATCGGTAAGTGGAATGCCGATTGAAAATACAAAAAAAACTGTTTTGAACTCATTAGAAATCGTGTAAACAAAAATTTCTTGACGTTTTCGTTTGGTCGAAAATAAAAACACGTAAATTTGCTCGTGACCTTAGCAGACTTCTGCGAAACGCAACAAATACACTTGGACAACTTCCAACGCCTTTTTTTCCTATCAACACAATTTTTTTTCCATTCCAACTGAAAAACGTTTCCTCTCGGAAATCTATTTATAATCATATAACTCGCTCGGTCTCTCGTTCGCTGGAAAATCTCTTTCCCAATCCCAAATAACAGTATTCATCGTGGAAATATGCAAAAAAACACAACAACCCAAGTTAGTCTAAAAAACCCAACCAAACCACTGAAACCGCGAGTTAGAGATGGCTTATCAGCTGTATGTATATGAATACAGTCCAGTATTCTCATACTGGATATACGGGATTCCCCTCTCTCAAGCTTCGATCTTACAAGGAAAGCCCGAGCGAGCTGACGTAACAGGTGGCATTGTACGCCGAAATTGCGACTCTGCGCCGATCTTGAAAGCCTGTTCTCCGCCCGTATACACACGAGAGAGCGCAGGCAAGTGTATCGCGAGATGTTGGCGAGAGGAAGAAAAAAAGGTGATAGAACCGGTTTTCCCGCAGTACGCGCAACGCAACACGATCGGAAATTCGCGCTGGCTCGCGCGTCGCTTAATATTCGCGCGATTATCGACGCGGCTTTTCAAAGCGGAAAACACAGGCTTGTTGTACATTGTCTGTCTATTTGATTTTCCAATGCGAAGACTCTTGAGTTACCACGCGAATTGTGATGAACGTCTTTGTTCTTGTGCCTCGAATAGACGAACGAAAGCATCGCGACTGGGTTTTGAAGAACAAGCGGACTATGAGCTTTTCTTTATTTGTTTTGGCCTGTTGGCAAATGTTGCTGAATGATTGATCGTGTGTTTTAAGATTCGGTAATTTATCGATAACGGCCGAGGTGTTGATTTTGTTTAAGCCCGAAACAGCCTCGTTTTATAACTCAATGCACTCTGGGTACTCGGTAAACTCTAATAAACTTGGCGGGGAAGTTTTATACGACGGATTTAGTGTAGAGTGAATAATGACTCTACGGCTCTCCGGATTATTAATCAAAATATAACGTATACGTATTTCCAATCTCTCGGCTCGTAATTCAATTGTTAAAATCGGAATGGCGATAAATCTCCGGCACAGAGCGAGGGCTTTCGTCAAATTCGCGGCTTTCGAAAATCCCGGAGTTGTAATCGAGCCCGGCGCACACTTGAGATTTCGTCAAAGCGGTTCCTGGAAACGCGATATATCACCGATACGTCGTCCGGCACGCGCGAGAGAGAGAGAGAGAGTAGCTCAGGTTCAGAAAAAGTGTCGAGGCAATTTCTCGATTAGGAGTCAACGGCTAATCCTGCGACGCTAAGATATGCGGGTACCGGTTGCCTTTGGCTGTTTTTAAATTCGCAACTCTGCTCTCGATTACCTTCTCCAACTGACCTCAGACTGATTTTCTGACCGATCCCATGCGGAATATCCATTGGACGGAGAAGACAAAGGCTAATATCTACGGTCGAATAGCTGAGAGGCATGGCCCGGATGTTGCTTGACCTTGCCTCACTTTAGACTCTCTGACAGCTGGGCGGAGGCGCGCGAGTAATGTCTGCTCGACTTTCTGTTCTCTTTTTTCTCTCCTTTGATCTTCTAAAACGGTCTCACGCGCGTACATTGTAGTCGCACCGAGCCCACGGTATTTACTTTCATCGTTTTTGCGCTCGTACAGAAAAAAAAGAGACTAACGTTATCATCGAATCGTTATGAACATTGGCCAACGCTACTTTGTAATAAATAACCGATCTTCCAAACGAAAAAAAAACATTCCTCTTAGAACAAAAAAAAAGAATGCTACATGAAATATGAAGTCTCGGAACGAAAAGCATGTCAAGTAGTAGCTGCTCTCGGGCGCAATATCTCTCGCGCACGCCTGCGCCGCGAGCCAGGGGGGGGGGGAGAGCAGGGCGTTTAATTGGCCCAGGAACCGATCTGGCCTTGGCTCTCTCTCGATTCTTTCTTTCTTTCTCTGGCTCTCTCGCTTGCACTCGGGCCATAGTGCGCGTTTTAAAATGTATCTCACGCTCGCTGGGCGCGCGGGGGCCGCGAGCGACACGACGGACACACCGGGGCCTCACGTGCAGTACACGGGGCGGAGGCCCGGCGCGCACGTAAGACCAAGCGCGCCCGTGTGCCCACGGCTTTTATGAAAGAGGTGAAAGGCGCCGCCCCGTAGAGATCAGGCTGCTGCGCCTGCTGCCGCTGCCGAGCGCCAGAGCATTTTCACCGGGCGCTCGCTGCAAAAATACTCCAGCTAGTCTACATCGCTCTCCCTCTCTCGCTCTCTGAAACGCCGCTGCGTTATTGCGCAATTGACGAGCTGCGCGCTTACGCCCCGTGCACACTTATACACACACACACACTTGTCTTATTTCAATAGTTTGTTATTTTTTTTGTCGCACTCGTATATATACATTGAGAATTGACTATGAAATGGGGTAAGGTGGGGGGAGCCTCCGATTCAAACGCGATACGAAAGTGTGACGTTTTGTAATGGATATATTGCCATAGCGGAGAAAAGAGCTAGCTTAGATTTCTTCGAGATCGAGAGCGTAATTTGAATATATGCTACATCGTGACTGTCATCGTTTACACGCCTCCATTTGTTGATTCAATTTCATCGAGGCGCAATTAAATTTCGTCCTCCAACCTTTCGAAAATATTTGATTTTCGTGATAAGCGCGTGATAAACGATTCGACTTGTGTATGGCAAAATAAATGTGATAGTCGTTGAAGCATAAGAAACCTTAAGGAAAAGTCTAGCGGTTGCATGAGAGTTGACCGACAATTATAGATGCAGACTGCTGGTTTTTGTTCTTGTCAAGTAGAAAACTAATGCCAATTTGAGTGCTTTTAATTTCTCCTGTTCTAGATTTTCTACGACCTTCAGGCTTTAAAACAACGATAATTTACATATGCTTGTTTTATTTGAGAAAAAAACAGTCAAATCTCAGAGCCTTGTTATATTGTTTAGCCGCATTTAACCGCAATTCTTTTATACTGACTGAGAAACTACTGAAAATTAGCGCAATAGCGTCAAAAAAAAGGAAATTTCTCAACGTCTTCGTTACAATAACCATAACGTCCTCAGTTACTTTTTAAAAATCGCGTTCTTTTTTATTTTACATAACACAATGGTGTAGCGTCGGCGTAAAAAGCGGTATACGGAACAAAATTTATAATTGGCATCATTATTACACCCGTAGCTCGTACAGCTCGGCTACAATTTGCTCTTTCACTCCAATTTGTGCTTTATAAAATCGCAATTACTCGTTTCTAGGTGTAATTAACATCATGCTTACAACCGCAATACGCTCGATAACAAATTAATCAAATTCCTCGTTTGTTGCGAAAACTGCTTGGAATATAAGATTACATTGCGAGAAACGATGTAGTGGCTGCTTTTTTTGATATGTCGGTCAACGTTTAAATTACGAAAATTTGAAAACTTGTAATTTGAAGTATTGCATACGGTCTCGCTTGAATATACGAGATTTTATTCCAATTTTAATCAAAGTTAATAACGTAAAGTAAAGAGGAAAAAAACGTATCCACGTGAAAGTCTTTTAAAACAGTGACATTTGTTTTAGGATATTCCCATCAATTGTTCGCCTTGTATCAAGGTTCCATTGTAAGTAGCTCATTACCGCGAGAAAGAGTAAGATGTGTATCGTTGTAGAAAAAAACCTTCCCGTTCACGTTATATGCGACCTCCAGATTCTACAGAAAAGTCATGATTCAGTTTGAAATTTTTGCCTAAAAATACTTTTCGCGCTTATAATCGCTTTAAATGCCCAGACACTCGTAAATCCGGCGTGCGTAAGCATCTTTGAAGCGTGCTTCTCTCTCTTTAAGCGATTAGAGTCCAACTGCCAGGCGATTAGAATCATTACGATCGGAACCGTTTACCAAGTAGCTCGTCGATTGCGCGGCAGAGACGCGATAAAGACTGCCTTGCAGCGTTCGATTTGACCAACGTATCAGGCGCACTTTAAATCCATTAGCCAAGCTATGCCGGTTTTCCTTACTTCCCGAGCGACTTAAAGGGCGGCTGCCGTTGGGAAAGGGGCCGGCTTGCGACACTTGGTACATTGGCCGTTCTCATTCGGCCATTAGCGCGCGCACGAAAGCCGCACTTTAAATGAATAATAACACATTGTCTGTCCCCTCCCTCCCTCTCTCTCTCCGTTCGCGAGGCTATGTGAAAAGGCTTTCGGAAAATTCTCCGTGTGTTCTTACCGAATTATGGAATTGAGCGTATCCATGGCGTATATACGCGGGGTTTCGCACGTTAAAGCTCCAAAGCGATTGTTTGTCATTATTGTAATTTTTCTACAAAAATTCGCCACATTGTCTCGGGGAGTTCGTGCGCGTCGAGTAATTAATAGCTCTCCCTATCCTTTTTTTTCGGAGATTTCGCGTGCCCGATAATAATAACCCCTTGTCAGCCATCTGCCGGCTGGGTATTTCAATTAAAATTATTCTCCAATATATCGGCTGCGTAATAAACGTTGAAAAATTCCCTCTTCAATGGGCCGATATATCTGTCGCGCGTCTCAATTCACCGCCGACACTTTTTTTTTTGTTTTTTCTCCTCCCCATAACGACAACCCTGTCATTAGGCGCAGCGATCGGCTGATCAGAAACTTTTCGCGGGGACCGCTATTATTTCGCTAATAATTGCCTTTAAAGCCGGAGCATTGCTAAAGCGACCCATTAACACCTACCCTCGCGACAGTCCTGCCTCTTTACCCTCAACCACTTGCTCCAGATAATCCAGAATCTCAATAGCACTGTGCATATAGGTTAACTGCGTGGCAGGCACATTAACGCTCCCGAGTCCTCTCGTTTATAACGTAACCGGCGTATGGGAGAGAAGGCGCAGCAGCGCATATAAAAAGTCCCAGGCGGCTGCGGGGGCAAACACGTGCGCGCGCGTGGAGGAAGACGGGCTGAATAGACGCGCGCGCGCGCTCGCGGGAAAACACCTTGGCATTGACCGGCTTCGGCCGCGCGCGTCTAGCTCTCTCTCGCTCCAGCGCGCGCCTCTTGCGTAACAGACTCGAGAGAGCGCCCGAGCTACTCGTCTCGTTCATCTCGATTCCCCTCGCACGATGTTACCCCCCGGGCCGCCCAAGACTTCTCTCGATCTCGGCTGCGTATCTCCCCCCATCGTGCCACTTGGACGGACAAATTAACGCCTTTTTTACAGGCTATCTCGCGCGATCCGAAGATATATGTGTGCACACTTGCAGCGAGTGTTGGCGTTAATTGCTGACGGATTTATTAAGCACCGTGATTAAGATGAGTTTAAGTTCGCGCGATTATCCGATTACGCAAATGCGGTTTATGCTCTTTTTAGTTGTTGCCGGTTTATACGTTGGCGCCTTATGAGTTTAGGATAGAGGATGATTCTTTTTTATGATTTTACTCGTTAAGCGTTCGTTTATGACGAATATCGATTTTGTATATTTTATAAAGGCGAGAAAAAATTAAGACTTCGAAAGGAAGAGAATTAGTGATATGCGCATGAGAACATTAGCGACGCAAACAGATAATTACGAGTGATTATCCTATGCCGTCATTTCACTACAATGAAAAAAAAAATAAAATCCTATAAAATATTCGTCGTGGTAAATATAGATTTATGTACTAATATCTACTTATTGATAATTAAACCCGCCGATATAAATTCATCAAATTATTGCGGCGCGTGTCGCACGCGATTCCGTTTGCACAATTAAAACGCCTCCAAGTTCTCCGCATTTCTGTGCATCTACAGAAGACGATTGGCAGCCCCATAATTCACACCTGCTAAAAGCCATAGAAAAATTCGGCAGCCACGACAACCCACAAATCACCACACATACACACACAGAAGATCATCATCCCGTACAGCTCAATCAGACGAGTAGTAGTTAAACGAGCGGCTGGCACGCTTTTGCAATTCGCTCGTTCTCCATGCACGTCCTTTTCATACACTATACCCCCGAGAGAGCGAGAGACTCGGCAGATCGAAATCGGCGCTTCGTCCTATTGTTGTTGCGTGTCAGGCGCTTTTCCCCGTAATCGGCGCCGATTGCCGTAAACTTTCCTCGGTCGTCCTCGCCGTTCTCATATATTCGATTTTTAACGTCGCCGCACGCACGCTCGCGCACATATCGCGAGATCGACGTCCGGATAAGGGAGTATTTACGATGCGCCGGTGAGAAAGTTTCGGCTTTTATATTCAATAAAATTAGCAGCGGCGACAAAGAAAGGACGCGCGCGATAAACGGATGCGCCTGTTATTGTGTTCGCATATAATATCCGATAAAATCCGGCTTTTCCTCTCACAACCTGCACACTCGCGGATATTTACGCTTTGCGCAAGCAGGATTTACTGGATGTCGGATAAATAAGAAAAAAAATAAAAGAAAACGTCCGCTAATTTGACAAAGTCACACATCGGACACACACTCTCGGTTAAAAGAGCGCGTATTATACTAAGTCGGGCTTTAACAGTGTGATTTATGGAAGGAAGAATCCAGCCGCGACGTGTTTACCAATCCCGCGCTTAATAATGTCCGTAAACAGAGGCGCGCCGTTCCGCGGGGATGCACTTAAAAAACCATGAAATTTATACGAGACGCATTAGAGAGACGCTGGGGAGGGAATAAAAAGAAATAACGAGCGGAGTAAAAATCTCGCGAGTCCACGCTGCGCCTCGGGTACCAATTAAATTGTAACGATCAATGAGAAAGGATAACGACGTTCATTTGGCTTAATGACAAAGGTAAACGCTCGGCAGTGTACGCGATGGGAGATGGAAGAGCGTACCTTGAACTTGCAGCTCCTACTCTCCTGGAAAATTAGTACCCGCTATACAAGGGGGCCGTGTACAGAGATGCGCTCGGGCGCATCGGTCGCGCTCAACTGACCGATCATCGACAGCCGGCGCACACCGCGAGTCTTGCGCAAGCGCGCGTCGCCAAGTCGAGTGTGAGCTAGTTCGCCAGCGAATAGCGCTCGAAGGTCGACTCTCCGCGCACTTATCGCGCACGACTACACCTCCCCGTACGTGAGAACCGCGTAAAAACTCGGCCGTTCTCTCTTTCTCGCGCGCACGTATGCCCAACACTTTCGGGAAAGTGGCGCCGATTTCTTTCTGCGCGACAATGCGCTAACGTTGGAAATATCGAGGGGTATAAAATTTTGCAGCGAGTAGTCCTGCCGATGCGCGCGTTGCGTAAACCTTTTTTTCTCCCTGACGCAATAGCGACCGATTTTCAGGCGCGAGTGAAATGAACTTTTCTTTTCTTTTTTCTGTGTGGGTTACGCCGTTCCGTCCGATATTATTGTTTACGTGCCGTTTTAAGGATACAGGTCCGTCCTTTTTTAGTTTTTCTCTTGCTTTTTTTCTCGTTGTCTCTGCAAGTGCCAACTTTTATGAAGCTGGTAACCGAGTGCTCTCGAGGCACATATTTCTCAAGAAGTGTCGTTTTTTTACTCTTCGTCTTTATTTAGTGGCGAACAGCCTGCTTCTCCTACACCGCAAAACTTGCGCTTTTACGAACGGACTTTCGTTATTTTAATAGCATTACCAACTCCGTAAGCCAAATAATTTTCCGCGAATATAATTTGCGAGCGCCGACGACTGCTACATGAAGGGGTAACGTCGCAGAACCGCAGGCTTTTACCTACGCTAAATGTCGATCAGCTAAGGAATTCAGCAAAAGGCGTGCTGCTGCTGGAGGATGACGAAACGTCGCGGCGCGCAGGAAACGTCAAGCGAGCATAAGATAAATGCGAGTTGGCCGCCTGGCCTTTTTCGGCGATTATTACACGGGCAAACGCTCATACTGGCGCTAATTTCATTGCGGAATCCCACGTGTAGAGTGACGTTTGCTGACTGAAGCGGCGAGCTCTCGCGGGAGACGAGGAAAAGCGGCGGAAATGATGATTTCGAAAGTGCGAATTCAGAGAGCCGAGAAGTGCTAATGACCCGTCCAAGCGTCGTTTTTATTGAACTTCCGCTGATCGCGGATAAAAGAACCTGACGCTTCCGAACGACAAATAAACGATGAACGGCCGTTATAACGGTGGCAACGCGGAGGCTAAATTGAAAAATTTTACCTGATGTTTAGCGACGTGAGATCGTGATTATACAGGACACAAGCGGATAAGTATAAAGTCGCGAAATAATATTTTATCGGTAAGGTGATGTTTACTCCCGGGAAACGAATGAAAATCTCGGATGTTGTTTCTTCTTTGTGTTACTCTTTGGCTGGGAAATTTTTTTAAATAAGACACGATTTCTCGACAATCAACTCAAAGTATGAATTAACCGTAAGATCCGCCAAAAAAAGGAAATAACGTTTTCGGGGAGCGATTATTAGACGGTTTATTTAGCGATATATTATTTTTTTATAAATAACGTTTATTTCGCAACCGTTAAATATTTATAACTGCTATATCTTTTATTTGAAATTTTTCTCTTCGATATAAGATTAACCAACGCGAGGTTTTTATTGTTACTCGCTAACCTCGCATTTTTCTAATCCCAAGTTACAAAGTGTTTGTGCAACAATTTTAACAATATCATAAAATAACAAAGATCATTTTTTCAAACATAGCTTTTAAAATTCCATTCCTTGCCTTAAAAAAAAAATAGAGATGGAGCGAAAGAAAAACCAACAAAAACCTATTGTTGTCCAGAATAGGAAAGGAATTCCAACGCAGCTCGGATCACAGACATTCAAATTCGCGAAACATAATCCGCAATACAAGCGACATTAATTCCCCATTATCAAACGGCTTTCCCTCAACGTTTTTCAACCAGTTGAATTCTCAAGAGACACGAAGGCGAATCAAGCGGATTAAACTACTCCTAACTAATTCACTTGCGTGTCGTTTTTCTCATGTTTATATAAAAAAATAATGCAGAGTAGACCGCATCCTCTGGTGTTCTGCCTACCCGCGAGAAATCCATCGGCTCGTCGTTTGCTGTTGGCGTGAGTCAGAGAGGCCGGGCGCGCGTCAGAGTCGGTATAAGCCGCTCCAAAAGTCATCGGCTAATTATTTTTATCCGCGCGCGTGCCCTCGGCCTCGGTTTTCCCACGGCTCCGTTGCCGGCGTCTCTATTGCGCTCTGTTGTATTGTGCACCAGAGAGCCCCGCTCTCGCTCGCTCGCTTGCTCTCTATGGGCCTCTACAGGCTCTCCTTTGCTCGGCCGAAATTTCACGGCGTGCACACGTGAGCTTTGTGCTTCTTCGAGCACCGGCGCCTTGTGTACTTATTGTCCGACCAAGCTCTCTTCCCTTCATCCCCAGCGTCTCGATTATGCAACCAATGCGCCGCGTCCATTCAACCATTCGCAATTAACATGTTGCCGAGTGCGAGAAAGTCGCGTGTGTCTACGTCTCTGCTGGTAATCCGAATTAACGCGAGATAATCAATTGTAAATATTGGCGAGAGCCGCGATGCCCCGAGCCAAACGCACGTTAACTCCTCGTCAACTTCATCATTCCTTTTCTCGGAAAAATCTCTATCTCACGGCTAAATATATACACGGGGCAAATGTTAATTCTCGACAAGTAGGACTTCTAGGAAAATAAAAAGATTCACACGCCTTGTAGTTTTAAACTGTGTGTGTATGAACTGAGCGTGTATATGTGCCCGGGTTAGGCTAACTCTCTGGTTACGAAAAGCGTTAGCTAAGAAAATAAAGCACGTGCGCGAGGCAAAGGTCGCACAATTGCGAACGCGTGGAAAGCGAAGGTTAATCCAAGAATACCGGCTAATTCGTTATTAATGAACGCCTCGCAATTTTTGTGCCCATTTTGCCCCGTGCCAATTGTTTTTTTTTCGGGAATCAAACTTGGGTGCGACTGTAATCAGCGAGTTTTACGAGCTGGTAATGGTTATTTTTGCGTAACTTAGAAGCGATTCGCGTTTATATACGTATGTGGCACAAAGTGTTTAAATGGATGATTACGCTTTGCCTTTTTCAACAAACAAAGTCGGAGGCGTCTACATGATAGTTGCTCTTTGTGCCGGTCCTTATAAGCATTGACGAGAATATTTACGATAATTGCATCTTTGACTACGTTACTTCGGCTTTATCGCTCTTGCGATTAGTCACGCGTTCGATAAAAAAATAAATAACAGAAGCATTATTAATAACAAATAAACAATTTAAAGGATGCTTACATCAGAGTCTCAAGTATTTTGTAAACATACACTCACCGGATAAATAATTATTGCGCGACTGTATTGAGTGTATGTATGCATTGTACTCGGGCGGACAATCATAAATTTTCGCTAGATTTAGTGGAAAAGCACGTCGTTGTTATACCCACGTTCTTTCAGCTGCCTCCAACACTCGCAACTGCGTATTTTGCCCATTGTTATTAATATCATTATGATATTACCGCAGGAATGCGCGAAATGAAAGCCCAATTGAATTTCTCGCTTAAAAAAAAACCCGCAGCAGTAGCAGTGGAGTGTACGTTACTACCCCCCTCTCTAATTTACAAATCACGATCGAATAACGCGGAAGGAGATCAGCTTGGAATGCGCTCGAGCGTAACTCCACCCTGTGCCTTTCTTTTCAATCGCCGATTCGGCTATTTTGAGTAATTTTTCTCATAAACTCAGGGGAGGTCGCTTGAAGTTCGAGTCGAGAGAAAAAGCCGAGAGCTTCGGTAATCCTTTAACGAGTCCAGAGGTAGTAGATAAAGCGTGTGTGGTGTGTGTACTTTCGAAAAACGCGAAAGCTCGCGGCGACATATTGGCGGACTATTATCGGGCGAACAATAGGACAATTCGTGGAAAATAAAGCCTTGTTCGGATGGGAAGGGTGGGGTTCCGCTTGCATTTTAGTGTGTACGTGTGCATTGTCGATTATTCCCGCGCTAAAGAATTTGCATGAGTTCCGCGTTCTCGCGCTGGTAATTAGAGGCTCGCACAGCTCTCGATTTTCCGTCTCCCTCTCTCGGCCGATTGATTTGCGCGTTTCACTCGCGTCCAGTGTAATTAGTACGTACACTTCTCTATATGACGATTTTGTCTCTTTTTTATTTCTTTTTTTGTATCAGCTCAAAGGTGTCGTGAGTTATAAGGCTAATAATTATGCGCTCCCGAACAAAACAGCTGGGCTTTATTTATGAGGCATAATACGATGTACGTAACGCGTGCATTGATTGGCCACTAATTACAGCCGGCAATTTGTCTATGTAGATTCGAACAAACCTACAGGAGAGTTGCATTCGAGCCAGCGAAATATATGCGTGTTTGCTAATATCGGGTATACGCTCGACAAATAAACACTCCATTGATTCGTCGGGCTGTCATTTGGCACATAATTCCTATGGAGCATAAGAACGATTAATGTGACGCCGAGTGGAGACCGCTTGGTGAAAAAGTAGAGGCAATAAAATTCTCGCGAAAAAAAAGAGGATGTAGAGCCCACAGCGAGCAGTAGCAGCCTCTGAAGCTCTTTAATTGCACCAGCTCTAAATTGTCGAAAGTTAGCCTTAGCATCGCAGGGGCAAGCGCGGGTGGGGAGGCAGAAAGGCGGCGAGCATCGATAACGGCCGTAAATCACTTTCGGAAAATAAATTCACCAGGCGCGCTTGGCTCTATTTACGAGGCTCGCTCCAAGATCGCACCAGTTTCTGCGATCCTTTTCCCCTGCGCGCTTGTATTATCTCTCGATAATAGCTGCTGCCCGCTGAGATGTAATTGCGTCGGGAGAGCGGAAGTAAAGCCATACCGGTCAATGCCGATTTCCGCTGGGCGATATCGGCAAACATTAGCGATTTTTTAGCAATCGGAACAGTACGTGTGTAACGTGTATACACCGACCACGCCCGGCGTGTTCCCAAGGGAGCTCGTACCGAAAAACTCGCCGTACGTCGCTCCTTACATCAAAGCGTTCTGCGTTTGCTCGCATGAAAGCACGCGCGACTTTCTCTCGCATGGGATCGTGTGTCTTGTGTGTGCCTTTCTGTGCTCGCGCAGCTGGCACTTTTTTTCTTTTTCGAGCGTTTATTTTCATTAACGACACGGTAATGAGAGCATGACGTTTGTCTCCTCGGCACAGGCGTTTTCTGCAACAGGTGTATATCATGATAGCTGTTTTTTTCTTTCTTCTTCTTTTTACGCTTGTTTAGAGATAGATACCGATATCGCGCCGTAGACATGGGCATAAAGAAAGCACTTTCGATCTTAATTAATGCGCTTGTTTCGACGAGCCAACGGCAGCGACGTTGACGTCCTTTTATTTCAATTATAAAGAAAGTTCTGGCCCCCAGCCTGGTGCAGTTTCGCGCTATTAGAAATTCTCTCTATATGCAGCGCGAATGAAAAGCGTACGGATTTACCATCCAACCGTGACTTATTCCAAATTTCTACATCGGTCGATCGTTGTTTTATTTTTGTTAAGTTTTAAAATGTATTAAAAGCGAAAAGAAAAATTACGACACGTTCCTTGACAATTATTACCGGGGACATAAAAAAACGGAACGTTTCTGTTATTGAGATGCAAAGAAATACGAGACAGAAAGTGACTAATAACAAGCGCGGGGGCATAAATCTTTCGGGCACTTGGCTGCTATAGCCGAAATAACCTATGAGGCATTCAATTATGCAAAATATATAAAAAGAAGAATAAAGAGCGAGCCGTACTTTTATTGCGCGTTTACGAGAGAGGGAGAGCCTCGCTCGACGTCCGCGTGGCGAAACAAATATGCGCGCGCAATTTGCGGTGCAAGACGCGGGCCACGCGTGCGCTCGGAAATTCGGCCAGGAATGGAAAGAGCGCGGCGATCGGCTCTTGCCGAGTCACACTCGACGATGTATACAGAAGAAGAAAAGCCTTAAATTCCCGTCACGGCTATAGGCCTCGTCGCTCCAATGGGAGCACAAAGAGGTGCTGCGGTGTGTAGTCATACGTTTTGCATTTCGGATGATCCCGAAAGAAAACGCGATTGGCAAAACGTGCGCGCGTGTGTTTCGAAATCGGCCAGCAGGCGGATGTAGTGAAATGCCCAACGGCCTGTGTGTACGTATACACGAGTGAGAAAAATGAGAGGGGCAAGCGCAGAATCGCGAGAACGACAAGTGAGCCGGATGCTAGATGTAACCGATTTGCGCAATTGCGCTTATGCGCTTGGATATACGTTTAAACGAGCGCAATCTGATATACAGCGCGAGAGGCGGTGTATGGCGAAGAAAGGCGGAACGCCCAATCGTTGAAATAGCATTGGACGTGTGGATGAGCGTCTGTGTCAACCGGAATGCCTCGTGACGGCTCGCCGACTGATACGGATTGTAATTTGTTATTCGTATACCACTGCGATCAACGGTTTTCCTACTCCCGAAATTTTTTGCCTCTCTAGGATATCTGGCTTGTTTTGCGTGCAAGACTTGCCAGGCTACACCTGATAATTATATGCAGACGGGCGGCCTACACGACTTTGACTGACACGCGCGGCTGGCGCACGCTCGCTGTTACATGCCTAACGATGCGATTATATTTTCTCCGAGGGAAATGTTGTGATTGAATATTAAGCTTTTTTGGATGCGGTTACTTTTATAATCATCCTGGACACCTTATTAATTAGCATAACGTTATATTGAATAAAAATTATCGTTCCGCGACTTGTGAAGCATTTGACGCGTGTAAGTGATTTTTTGCTGCCTACGGTTTTTAATAACTAGACTTACTCGTCGATGGAAAGTGCCAAACCGAATTACGGTATTTTACAGTCTAAGTTAGTCAACTTGCAAAATAGTTTTTTTCATTCATTCTTATCTTATAAAAAATTTCAGGAGGCCATTAATCAAATTCAATAAAATTCCCCTGTACAAAATCGAAAGGTCGCGAGAAGGCGCGAAAAAAATGTGTACAGCGAGGCCGATATCGCTGCATACACAAATGTACCGTGTACGAATAAGGCTGAAATAAATAAAGACGGGCTCATTGTGCTCGGCGTGTCCGCTTTAGCTCTCTGTCTTATCCACATTGGTGCATAGAGACCCATAGACAGAGACAGAGGGGCAAAGCTGGCGCCTGAAAGGGGTTATCGCAAGCCGATCGCTCTGGGGGCCGCTCGGTGCCTCCCTCATTCGTCGACTGCTCGTCGTACTCTCTTTCTCTTTCTCGTACAGAGTGTCCCGTTCATGTGCGGAGTCTCGGCGAATTTAGCGCGGGAACGCCGGCGGTTCGCGCGCACGTGCACCGATCGATCCCTGAGACCGAAATCTCCCGGCGTAGTGGTGTATATTACGCAACGTTATCGATACACTTATCGCTGCCGTTTCTCTCTCTGTATGTACGTATATCTATACACACACGTGCGCGGGCGGTGGACCATGTGCGGCTCTCCAAGACCTTTCCCCTCCCCCCCTTACTTTGCCAAGCTCTGCCAGATGTGATAGAGTGAAAGTGTATTGCCCCTCTGGTGCTCTGATGCCGTGGCAGGTTGCAGAGCCTTGCCTTAATACGTTCGCGCAGGCGGCCGCGCCCCTCGGGCGCCCCGGAAATCATAACTGGACTATCTGCCGTGAGCGCACGCGTATTAGGCGTAATTAAGACGCTACGGCTGCGAGATGCCTCCTGCACTGTTGGCGCGTGCTGCCTCGATTAATTCGAATGTCTTCGAGCTGACTTGGCTCTGGCATAATGGGCATTGCCGCGCTGTGCGCACGGGTCGCTTGATAAATACGCTTTATATCTCGGGCTTTTAAATTATGATCTTATAATAGCTTTATGGGAGGGCAGGAGGGTGAGGAGTTTAAGCTGTTGGCGTGTAGAAAATCATTTGGATTTAATTACCGACACGTGCGCTTATCGTTTAACCGAATCAATAATATAAAATAAATTTCGCCCGATTCAGCCGTCATATCGCTCGATCTCTCGCGATTAACGAGCTCCCAATAATTACATCAATGACGGACGGACGGGGCTTGATTTCGCCCTTCTGCGCTTTACCGCACGCCATTAACGCACCAGCCAATTTTCCAATTTCCTTAGCTCCGCGGCGCGGCTCATGAGCGCACGCGAACGAACCTCGTCGCGATCGAATCGTCGTATCGCTAAATTAGTTCAGGACGTGCGTTTATATAGATATATAAACATATTTATATGTCTGTACTTGTGAATGGAAGGGGCGGGGTGAGCCGTTGGCAATTTAACGGAGAAAGCACCCTGGGCTCGGTCAATTACGCGCACGCGCCGGGCTTTTACATGCGCGCGCGCGCGTTTATTTGCACTTCCCGTGGGCCCTCGGGCCAATTAACGAGGAAGGGGCTCGAGCGACGCTTATTACGGGATAACGAGGCGCAGAGAGGCGGCGGCAGCGACCGATCTCGTTGGCGGATCGCAAATTTTCACCACTCTCCCTCTCCCCCCTGCCCCCTCTATTCGTAGCTAGCGCGCGGGAGTCGGAACTTCCGGCAGCGGAAACGACGCTACTGCTGCTTGGGTGTGAAATATCCACGCGGACTTTTCGCGGCTTGGCGAAGAAAGCCCGATTGCTCCAGTCCACAGAGCCCGTGTGTCGCGTGCGAGATATCCGATCGGACGAGGAAGTAAACGGACAAACGAGGGGCCAACAGCTTGACTTGCCGTCTCGATGCGGCCAAAGCCTGACGAAGATTGAGAGGTCGGTTTTTATAAAGGCCTGATTTATGCCCCGCGCACACGCCCCTCCAAACTCTCCCAGGCTCAAATTGATAATTACCCCTTGATTTAATGCTCTAATGATTATAACGCGGAGAAATCGACGATTTTCCGAGGGCCCCCGCTTGTTAGCTCGCCCGGGCTTTTCCGATTAATACATCCGGAATAAAGAGCGGCTCCATCGAAAGTTAAGCGGTTTCGATGATTTAACGGCCGTTTTCATTTTTTTTTTTTTTAGAATAGACGTATAAACGCGGAGTTTTTTTAACGATGAATTTTCGAATAGCTTATTTAGGAAAAGAAAGCGCGAGCTGCTGCGCAGTGAATCCGGAAAGTAGTTCAGCTGTAGCTTTGTGAATACGAGATTTTATGGAAAAGGCGTTGTATATACATGGAAATTTATGCGGATCGTTTATTTTTAGATACTCTCGTGTATTAACCTTCGTCATATTTGTGTAATAGCGATACTAATCGAAGTATTCGAAATTAATTAGCCTTTCGAAATTCCTTCATTTGTTAACGTCGAAAATTTCCGTGAATCGGTAGTTTTGAAATAATTATCAGCCGGGTAATATCGAGAGAAAGAAATAGCCGTGTCAGATAAAGAGTAGAAACGGTAGTCAATATTTATTCGAATAATTGCGTGTTTGTCGCGAGTTGTGTCGGGAAATATAAATTCCCGGCGATAAATAGTGAAAGGACGCGGCGCTGATGAGCCCGTCACACAATACCTATTGCAGAATTATTCAGGCTTGCTTGAAAAAAGAAAAACCATCGATCAATAGAAATTCCCTGGTTTTGCGGATAGATCGCGAATCGCGACGAAAAAAAAACCAGCTTTGTACCTATACAAACGAGAGTGTGTCTGGTACATAAATAATCCTGGATAAATTCGCTCGGCGTGATAAATTCAGCCAGCACAAATATCCGATTCAACATGTCCGCGTGTGTCTCTCGGCTGATAATTGACTTCTGTTGCATTCGCAGCCCCGCAGCAGCGGTACATAGCCCTGTCACAGGTGCAGCAGTCGCCCCGTAAAAGTCCCACAAGTCCCCCGAATGGGCCAGTGACATAAAGCAATAGGTATCCCCTGTATAAATAACTAATCGCTCTGCTCCATCCAAAATGCCAAACTTCCCATAGAGCAATTGAGCAATACCCGGCAGGGCGGATAACGATCTGTCTCGACAGCCCCACGCGGTTATACTCCGAAAAACGTAATGGTATTATCTCGGGACTCGTGGAATATAAGCAACGCTGACCCATTCCTATCGAGTCGTGGATTTTCTCAGCCCGCTCCGATTCCAGCCATTATCGGCTATCTTGACAAGCAGGCCACCAGTAGCTCAAGGGGCCGAGGGAACGAGGGGAGGGGCCCAGGTGAGCGTTCGTTAATTCCTTCATGGGAACTGGCTAAAATAGCCGCGCGCGAGCGCGTACACACGTCGGTTTACATAAATTCAGAGTGTGTGCCGTGCAAAGGGAATAACGGCGGTAAGGAGAGGAGGGCCGGGGGGAGGGGTCCGGCCTCGCTTTCATTTTTCTTATCGCACCTCCTCCGCCCGTATAGTGTTACGTAAATGCCAGCCGAAAGGAGCGCGCGGCTACCGGGGGCTCTCCTCGCTGTGGAATTCGAATCTGCGACTACGCGCACTTGTGATTCAGATCGAAGCCGCGAGAGAGCAAGAGAGAGAAAGAGAAAGAGAGATATCGGTAGGGAGATAAGCAAGATCAAGGGGTGGTAAGGCGAGGGGGAAGGGAGAGACTTTCACTGGCGGATAGCCGTTACGCGGCGACCGACCGCGCCCGACTCTCTGCTCTCTGTCTCTCTATGTGTGCGCTCGAGCCTGTTGGCCGTGTCCGGGCGCACGGAATGCGCCAACTAAGTTCAATGACACACCTGACCTCGCGCAAGTGTGCAGTAATCGGACGGTTTTTTTTCTCTCCTTTTTTTTCCGGATCAACGCTTAATACCTGCGACTATAAGCGCGCGCGTGCGCGGACGCGTGATGTACAAGCAGCTGTTATCACTGCCAGAGTTTTGCGTAAGGCCTTATACATACTTTTGAGCTTCGAGGATTTATTTGTGCCTCGAGAGCCCACGCGAGAGAGATATTTTTAGAGTGTTTTGACGCCGACTTTGCCGATTTGAGACATTGGACCTGATGACGGAATGTGAGACTTGTTTTGCTGGATTATAATAGCTGAACATACAATATTCATTTTTTATTTATAGAAAGATATTAAAAACATATCCTGGTAACAAGATTTTTAAAAATACTTGTAATTAATCGAACTGTATAAGGTTTGATACTTTTATAACGATTTTATGTTTGTCTGGTCAAAGGTTATTTGCATTCGGCACAGTTAAGGTAAGCAAAACGATATTACGCGTAACACTGTCGGGGCTATTTTAAAATACAAAGTTATATATTTCATGTAAATGAAAGCAATTTGTATTGTTTAATGCCTATTTAATATTTATTAGAACGTAACCCCTTTATTTTCGAAATTAAGCGACTGACCGAGCCAAACAATTGTTTCGAATTTTAAATCTTGAATACTATAGTTTATTGTTTGCGATGCAGGAATGTTAGTGCATAATTAGATTATGACGAAAAATTTACTCATTAGTACAATCGCATTTTTAAAACTGTAATTTTCATCACGGCCTTTTTTGCCTGATTCAAATTAACTACTGGTAACAATATTGTCGTTAAATATTTGCAAATTTATTTCGAAGGAAAATTACTATTCCAACACCACATAATACTTGAAAAAAAGTAAAATAAAACATAACAAACGCGTTACAACTACAAGGTAAAAGGTTTGAGGGTGAGGTTATATTTATACTGATCCACCACCTGTCGGCAGCTGTGCTCTGATTGCCTTACTGATCGTGGACTCACATTGTTTAAAAAAGAACGGGGCCTTGTAGCTGCTGTCGGATCACAAAACGATGATAACGTGGAGCAGGTCTGGCTGTTGGTCAGGCTCACTGCTCGATCTCTCCGTTCGCGCTGGACGAGCCTCGCTGTCGGCTCTCGTCCTTATCATCCAATTGGCTGGTTTAGCCAGGCCGAGAGCGGCGTCTCGGTCCGCGCGCGGCCTCCTCGCCGATCGTTGTTGTCAGGCACATGAATCTCAGCGATGCCTCGGCCCCGACAAGCCCCCGCCTTCTGTTCTCGCCTCTCTACCTCTGTCTCGTTCACCGTGGCGTAGACAAGAGTAGAGCCAGAGCCCTTTACAACGGGCTCATGTCTTTTCCCAGGCTCTCCGGCATAAACTCGCGCAGTATGCAGACGTGCTCGATTATCGCTCGAGTTTCGAAGAGCAAACGCTCGCTGCCGGCCGGCGGATATATCGGTCAGCTGAGGAGCGCCGGCGCTCTTTCGCTGCAGGTGCGTGCGAGGCCGGAGATAGGCGGTCACACGGGTGCTAAGGCAACAACACACGACGCGCGGGTGGAGTCTCTCGCGGTCGGGATCTGCGCTCGGACTGACGCTGCTCGCGCGCCGTGCCAGCGCCGTAAGCCCCGCGCCGCGTGTGCCGTGCATGCGCCGGCTTTTCTCTTTCTCTCTTTCTACCGCTCCGAGAGCTCGCTACTTGCCCGTTGGCGCCGTCTCTCTCTCCCTTTCTCTCTATCTCTCTCGCGCTCGCGCTCCGCGGCCACGCTCTAAGCGGCCTAGCCCCCCTTTTACTTTGTGCCCGCGATCTCTCTCTCTCTCGCGCGCTCTTGGTTAACAGCGCACACGAGGCCTACGCTTGGTCCTTCCGACTCTATGTAGCTGGGGTGCGGCTGCTGGGCAAAAGAAAGAAAATCGCTAATCGATTCGCCCTCCTACCTCTTCTCTTTCTCTCTCTACCTCTCAGGCTTATTTTTGCTGCTTACCATACCTTTTTTGCCGGTCTAGACGTCCATACGCGTGTTTGGGATTTCAAATTCGGGATGAGGTGTAACGCCGAGATTCCGCTGGGCTCTCTTGGGGTTTCCTTTATTTTTGGCTTCTTTTGGGATGACAAATTACTGGGATTTTGGACTGACGACGATTGAGCGGTTTCACGGACGTATAATAGGTTCTGTATGGTGGCTGAGGTAGACGAATTGGAATTTGGTTTTGTTATTTGGTTAAAATTGATAAATGCGATTTTGTCGTCTTTGTGGGCGTGTGCAATCAAAGTATACACGTGTCAACTGACTCCTCTTCTCTTAACAAATTGGTATCTTAATTTTAAGATTCCTGGCCTTTGGGGATGTCGAAGAGTCTCAGTTGGCAAGCAAAATGTTTTTCTCAACAATTCCAATATTTCTAAAATAAAGGAACTCATTGCTTTTAAACTCTTACTATTCTTGCACGCAATCAGCCTAAAGTTCCCCAACACTCCAATCGGCAATGGTATGAAAAATAAAACACACAACAGTGAATAAATCTAAATCCAAGAGAACAAGCTTTTCAATTTACAATTTTTTTATTCGACTTGCTCTCAGGCACTGGTTCGCCCGACCAATTGCCCCGCGTCAAAACAGACCGTTAAAACCAATCCGATTGAAATTTACACGATCGGTAATCAATCGCGAGAGGAGACGACCGGTTTTTCGCATCTTAAAACACTGTCTCCCCCACATGTCTCGCGCCCCCCTGTTAAAAAATGCCAAAAGGTAGAACAGTCGGTTGGCGCCTTGGCTTTTCCCGCCCTCGTCGTTCCCACGTGACAGGCGGCGGCAGGAAACATTACTCGTCCCGCGGACGTTTCGGGAGGGAAGAAGGAGATCGAGCCCGCCAATCTGTGTCATCGCCGCATCGGGTATTCAAGTCACGCGCTCCAACAAAACAGCTACGCGTTTATTGACCGATTGACACTGAACGAGGCCAGCGAGACAGTGCGCGGGCGAGCTGAGGAACGAGAGAGGACGACGTGTGCCTGCCGCGCTTACCGATAAACCAATATATCCCCCTTTCGAGCTACTGGACTTTACGACTGTGCTAATTGATTGGATGAGCTCCGTAAAAACGAATCTCGTTTCGTGCCGTTTGATAACTTAGCCCGTTACAGCCCAATGAATAATGGGTCACGCTTGAATCATTACCGATTCAATGCCTATAACACTCGGCTATATAATTTGGTCCCCAAATAGTCAAGTATTCCGCGATAACTTATGGACTTTTTTTGTAACGTTATTTTTCCCGCGTGAAAATTTCCAGGAATAAATTTTTATTATGAACGATTAAAAAATAATAAAGCACCAATGTTAAACAGTTGGAAAATTCAAAACAAATTTGAATAACAATGACACGGCATAAACAGGGTAAAACTTGTTTCTGTTCCGTATTATCATGAACTCAATTATCCATAATTCATATTACAATTTCATTGTATATGAAATTGTAAATGCCGTTTATTCCGAGATGGGATATTCTCAACATAATGAAGACGTCTCATTAAAATTTTAGCATCTTTTTAAAATTTTTATGATCATCCGGAATTTAGCGTCAATACAATTCTAACCGGTATATCAAAAGGCAGTATTAATAAAAGCTACGATAGAGCTGTATCGGTCAATAAAAAAGTCATTGCTACCTGAATTTAATCAAAAGCAGGATAAATAGCTTAGTATAAATACATTTTTTATCACCGTCGACATTCAATCCAGACATTTTAATCCCACGCTCAAGTTTTTTTTACTAGCCCGTAAAAATCATCAGATGTTTTAAATCTTGCACGAAGAAAAAAAATGTTATCTCGGTTAAAAGCAAATCAATAATAATCCTCTTTCGCTTTTTTCTACGGACTTTACAACCTCAATTAATCTCTTTTCCAAGATCTATTCCAAAAGCAAATTTACGCACGTCATTCGATAGGATGATCCGTCCTGTTTGTTGGTAACCATGAAATACAGAATGAAACTTGACAATTATTTAAGATTGCCAATACTGTGGGCTTTTGTATGCCAAAATCATTTCTAGTATTTTTGTCTCAACTTTTTGTATGTAGATTACTACAGCCCAGTAGCTGCTCCATGAGAGTAATTGTAGCTGTTGCGATATTAACACGAGTAAGCTCGATTACAGCTTAACAATCAATGTTTAGTAGTAATTAATCAATTAAGAATAATTTCAGGAAATCGTTTATTACACAAAACTTCTGTATCTATGGTTGCAAATAATTATGGTTGCAAATGTTAATTTAAATTTTCTATAAAAAAAAGCTTTTATCGTTTGCACGAAAGTGCGAGCTTTACACTGTTCGCAAATTAATTTGTAAATAATTATAAAAATTAATGTAGTAATTTTCAAAGCAATGTTTTCTGCTGCAATCTAATTAAACGCATGTTCGATTAATTCGCACTATTATCGTGCATTTGTACTTTATATTTTAGATTCTAATATTGAAATCATATAAGCCCACTGGTTAACATTATCTTTGTTATTATACAATCCTTAACGAATTATCAAAAGTGTCGCTGTCAAACGTGTATACGCGCGGATAATGAACTTTTAGCTATCGGTGGAATATTATATACACATACTCTTTTCAAAGCCTAAGTAGTTTCGATTTTTATAGATATTTTTCTCTAAAATTTAACTTGACACCTGTCTGTGCGAGTTTAAAAGAAAGTATTCGTTACGAAACGTGTTCAAAAGCGATTGATCTATAAAGCCGCAATGTAATACAGAATCGAAGTTCCTATCGATATTAAAATTAAGACTCTTTCCTCACTATGAAATGATGTAATGACTTTTTCTTTTACGCATTACGCTTGGTATAATAAAATTACAAACCTTATAAATCATTATTCAAAATATCAATCTATTTGGACCAGCGATTTTTTTTAGGCCCAAGTTTACGTTTTTCTCTGAGGCAATTAATTTTAAGCAATTATTCATCGGCTATTAATAGTTTTCCAATATACGCGCAGTCTTACTCGATTACGTTCCCAACTAAAAAAGTCTCCGCGTTACTCCATTAAAATATTTTTGCAAACTCCACAATCGCGTAAAAGCATCGTCTGATGTTAAATTCAATGAAATGCTATCCAACGCGAACGATAAACTACTCCAATAAGCGAGCTAAAAAAAAAGTATCGTCTCCCTCGTAAGGGGTTTCCTGTTTACCGAGGCGCACGTGAATCAGAAGCGCGCGAGAAGGAAAAAAGAGAAAAGAAAAGAGCCGCTAAGTAGGCGTAGATGCAGATATACTCGCTCGTGGGGGAAAACCACAAAACATCGCAAACGCAAATGTGCCGAGGAGTTATGCACGTCCGGCTCGTCGAAGAGACCGGAGGGTCAGGGAGGGGGTAGAAGCTGCGCGTGCAGGCGTCCCGACGTCCTTCGCCGAGGTCGTCGGCTCCCTTTTAGTCCGGCTATTCTCATCCTCACTCTCGCGTTTGCCGCTTTTCCTTTTTCCGAAACCTCCGTCGCCTCTCTCTATCTCTTCTCCATCGTCGTCGCTTATAGTCTGGCTCTTACGCCGATACCCAGAGAAAAACACGCCGAGGGTACATTGAGGGTCTTCTCGAGCTCGTGATTTTTTAACCGCGCCACGCTAATTCTGGAGAAGAGCGCGTGCGAGAGGAAAGAGGGTCGAATGTGGGTCACGGCCTTACACGGAGGGAAGATAATCTGACCTATTTGAAAATCGTCATCGCTCCAGATCGCGGTCTCCCTCTTTCTTTCTCTCTATCTACCATCCCTCGTGCAGTGGGCGTAGAACGCGTGATATGGTACATCAGTGTTATTATTTTTGTTTTGCTCATTATTTGGCCTTCAATGCTGTGCTAAATAAACATGTGTGTTTACGAATCATTATAATTTCATAGTAAATAAAAGAGTTTTACAAACGTGTGACAACGTTTGATAATTTGTTTATTTTTTTTAAACTTAATGATTTTTTTAACACTTGATTCATAAATGTTGTTTCAAGATAACCATAATGTCACACGTCGTTAATGCGTTCGTAAAATTTTTACTACATTCTAACTGTCCTCGCTAAGGTAGTTATGTTAATTATCGAAAATTTCAAGAATTTTTTTTTTATTTCAAACCACTTCCGTGTGTGTACGTTTACGACCGTACCTAAAGCGAGCTAAAGGCCCACTGTAATTGTACTGGATAAAAATAAACTAATTATCTTGAGCATCTAAATTTAAATCGATGTACTGTTAATTACGCTCATACGTTGGCTTCCAACGCAGGGAGAAAGCGCGTTTGTTAATTCTAAAATGTTGATCCTTTGCTTACCACTTTTTTTCAACTAGAGATACTTCTATTGAATTTAGTTTAATGTACTGTATGCTTACTTTTGTGATAAAGGAAATAGAGCCCAAAGTATTAGGTAACCCGTGAAATAAGTGCACCTGTTTCTGAATTAACTTTCTTTTTCCTTTTCATTTTTCGGCTCTCATTCTATTCAAACGATTTTCATAAAATATCTCGGGAGCAATTATAGTAATGACATAATAGCGAGATATTTACTCTGGAACAATATTGATCTATACTTATAATTATATATTTGTCAGATCAACGAAAAAAAAGAAAAACAAAAATTCGTCTGCAATCTAAAAAAAAACAGCTGCATTGTCTCTCACAAACAACAGATTTCATCAGTTCAAGCAACAAGTTCGAGAAAACTTCCCAACGCGTTCCCAACTATTATACCCATTATTCCCGGTCTCATCTCCGTAGCAAGATACTCCTCGTAGAAGGAGGAGGCACATATCGCGTCCTCTGCTAGTATTCGGCAACCTTGCGCCGTTGAGAAGTACCGCTCTCGCACTTAGGGTCGACGCTACTCCGAAGATAGCGAGAGTCTTTCATCTAATTATCATGAGCGAAAGCGATTTTCAAGCGAGCGCGGGAGCCAATTAAAAGGCGCTCGAGAGTTGCGTCTCCGGCTCTGTGCCCAGGGGGGGGGGCGTGCGAGCAATCGCACAGAGGCCCTGGGAATCACCTGGCATTTGTTCTCGAGAGAAGCGAGAGCAAGGAGAGACGAGGAGTCAAGATCACGGCTAGAAGGGTCGCGCACCGCGTGCACGCGCATAATTGCCCCTGCCACCTGTGTGTGTGCTCTCCCTTCCCCAGGAGCACACAGACTTCTTACACACTTTTGTAGCCTCACCTTCTCCTCCTCGACTGCCGCAGCGTGAGCTGCTGAGTTCAAGTATACTTTCGACTTTATGCAGAGAACGCCGACCTCGTACGATCCCCCCGATAAGCGTTCGCACTTGATATATGCTTGATATGCACCTTCTACCTGAGAAGAGAAGTTTCTCGATACACTTGAAGTAGCTGAAAAAAGCTCAAACTACTTTTTTCGTTTATTTTTATCATTATATTATAATTATTGTACAATGAATTTTTGAGAATAATTATTATTTTAAATTAATCATTCTCGTTTATTTTTGTTTCAGGTAAGTTTCGTTGCCTCCTAAGTCCCTGAATTTCCATCTGGTAACGTAAGTCCAACTAAAAACATTTGCGTACGTTTCGAAAATTTTCAAATTCACTGATTTTAAAAGTGCCACACACGTGACTCTTGAATTTAGATGAAAAGTGCAACCGACCGAGTTCAAAAAATGAAGTGTAACGACAAACACCCTCGCGAAACGTCCAACGGTTTCTCGCTTTTACTCCGTATTCAGTAGCGTGACGATGACAAGCCCGCCTTAAGTGCAGGAAAATCCAACATGACGGTCCCGTACACGAGGGGGGCTCTCGCTTTCGTCTCCCTCTAACGTTACTCCTTCGTACGCGACTTGCAAATCAAGGAAGACTCTCTTACTCTCTATCTCCCAGCTTTCCGCTTACATACGACTTTTACTAATGGATCGAAGAATACGCTTATAAAGTTCGTCTGCGGTGGACAGACGTGTAGAGGAGTTTTTTTGTTTCTTTGAATGACTCCGTTTTATCAAGTGTTTTAAAATAGTAAATTTTGTGAATCAACTCTCGAGTGTCGTCTAAAAAGTCTGCGATTCTATTCAATTCTATTTTGAAGGCGTAGGCGTCACGGGGATATTCATACGCGTTCGTAGAATTGCAAGAAAAAAAATAGAGAGAGAAGGAGACAAACGTTGAATCGCATCTCGTGACGTGTTATTGATCACCGCTTGATTTAACCGATGATCTAGCTTGCGCTCGGCGAATCAACATGCGAGATCCTTAGAATAGATCTGTCCTTACCATTTTCGGCCGATTGAAAACTGCCTGCAAAAAGCCATCGCTGCTCTTAGAATAAGCTTGTCGATTTTATCTTCCTTATAATGGCTAACATTTGTAATCGAGTCGTTTAAAAAAAAAGGAATATCGTGGACAATACCTTTGCCCCGGCTCATCGGTGCAAGTACGCGTCAGCTGTTCGCTACGGATTAAAAGGTAGACATGGGAGATAAAAGAATTATGACGTTTTCTTTTTCCAGCTATTGTAAAATAAAGCATTGTTCGACCGAGTTGTTCTTGATTTTCATCGATTTCGTTTTTTCTTTCTTCTTTTTTCGAAGCGGAACAGAGCGAAAAGCATCGAGCTCGTTTTTCCCCCCTTCAACAATACTTTCGACTACATTTTTCAACTCCATGGTTGTCATTATAGATGTAAAAAAAAAAAACAAAAGAAAAATAGCAAAACCGATGTTATAGTAGCCAACGCAGCGAAACCGCAAAAACAACGATTGAACAATCTAGTCGAACGAGCGTCGCCGAGGGAGCCGTATAATTACGAGAGGCGGTGGTGCATCGACCTTGCCTGCCGTACAATAGCGGGTGCTCAGAGAGGGAGAGAGTCTAGTGCCGAGGAGAAAAGTGCGCGAGAAGCGAAAGTATACGCTCGCGCGACACATTCGTCATTCTCGCCCCCTCTCGGCTCTGCTGGTGGAAGGGGGGTATTCCCGGTCGTCCCGATCATACACCTGCCCGCGATTCACTCTCGCCGCTCTCGGAGATTTCAATCTGCACGGCGCCTCCGTTCTCCCGCTATTCCGCAGATAGACATCTCTCGCACGCGCGCCACGTGCACGCGCCGCTGAAAGTCACGGCTTTCATTACGCATGGTAACACCTCGTTATGGGCCTTTCCTCTGTCATTTAAAGCCTCTCATTTTTTTTCTCTTTTTCTTTTTTACTTTTGCCATTTTTTTTCTGACGCGTTGGATTTGACTTTCGAGAAGTAAGGTTTGTTTTGGAAATGATCAAGGAGCACGGTAGTTTATGGTAAGACAATGTTATCTCGGTTGAATAAACGTTTATTGTCTTGTAATTAACGTGCGTGGTTGTGGCTTTACTAAACGCAGGATCCATAACTAATCGTTCGGGAGAAAACCGCGACGTTCTTTTAAAATTATTACTATCGAGTACCGTTAATCATAAGGTCATCGTTGAGATAATCCGAGAAGGATCCGACTGATCATTCTCTTAACAATCATACCAACGAAGAAAAGAATTTTTTCTCCAGCGCACGTCAGCGAGACCGCTTACTTTGCGCGCCGTTATTACCGTCATCGAAAAATATAACAAAAATTTCCCATATCTTGGCATCTTACTTTCTTCAGCTCACCCTCCCCTCGCATTATCTCGCGAATTTCATCAACGCGGGACACGCAGGATAGGCCTTTGTAAAAATAATCCCCTTTTCTTATAGCTGCACTCGGATAACCCTTATTAAATATCCGGCAACAAAGTCCATCAAGAGGCTCATATAGCCATCAATTGGGGAACACGCGATTTTCTCAGCGCAGAAATCGGAAGACTTTCCCTCCGCGCGGAACTTAGCGGGCTCGATCTCTTCATTTTCAGCCTGTGCCCCAATACGAGAGAGAGAGCCACCTCTGCTGTTCGCGCACATGTCGGTACTGCTTTACTATTATATAACTCATCGCTCCTTTCGCAAGCGCTCTTGTTACCGTTATTACCTCGTTCGATCGATGCTCCCTCCCCCCTTGGTACCAAAGAGTACCGATACTTCCTTAACCGCACGCGGGACTACCTTCTTTCTCCAGTCGCGGCTTCGGTTTAAGACTGTTATTTACTTTTCACGTTCATCTTTTTTTTCGGCTCGTTCGAGTTTTATACGTCGTCGCAGCGGCGCATTTGCGTACACGCTCCGTGATTATCGAGTACCTACGAGCCGGATAAAATTAAAGACGCGACTACGAAGAAGATTTCGCGTGTACTTTTATAAAATTGAGTTTGAAGGAAAATTAAGTGATGGTCGTACTGATGGACTCGTTACCATACGAGCATATTAATAGTACGTATTTCCTTACGTAAATATTTCGTAGCGACTGCAGGAAGTAAATAAAACAATTATGACGTGGAATATTTATAACTTATTATTTTTTTTGCTCTCTCGATACCTACATGTGTCTACGTTCATCCGTTACGTCATTCGCGCGCAAGCGAAGAAAAAAAAACTTCCTCTCACCCAGTTTTTGCGAGGTTT
Source organism: Anagyrus pseudococci (assembly GCA_030522585.1). Taxonomy (NCBI): domain Eukaryota; kingdom Metazoa; phylum Arthropoda; class Insecta; order Hymenoptera; family Encyrtidae; genus Anagyrus; species Anagyrus pseudococci. Next base: position 171,140 of record JAPYYQ010000009.1, on the reverse strand, counting down.
CTTTTTTAATTGCAGAAAAATCTTAAAGCGCAACTCCGATAAATTAGGGAAAAAACGAGATGCCGTCATATATCGTTTGATTTATGACAAACTATCGCTGCCGCGCAAAAAATACACCCCAAGTCATTCTAACTACAAAAAATGCCGATGGTTCGTTCCACTTGTTCTTTATTTTTTCTTCGGAACCCAGGCTTTCTCGCCGATTTTCGCGAAATTACAGCGGCGATATATATGTAACAAGCGCGACGTGGATGAGCCCGTTGCCGGAGAAGGCCGCACTTTTACGCAATGCGCCCCCTTACCGGACGCCATAACGCTGTGCACGCGAGCCCCGATTGTGTGCGCGTCTGTACGTATAGCGCTCAAGTATGCCGCGTATGCTCATTATACAATCAACGATGAGCAGTGGTACGCCCCTTTTACACCGGGGCCGCGCGATATATCGGGCATCGTAATTCGCAACGTTCGTTAACGAAGCTCTGTCTTCCGTGAAATTAAGTTTCGATGCTCGGGCATTATTAGCGCGGCGCCCCGGCCAAGGAAAAGTCGAGGGGGGCTTGGGAAATTTAGCGATCGGCCGCTGGCTCGATTTTGCTCGACTTTCTTTCGGACGGCCCACCGCGGTATGCAGGTGTAATGGGAATAGTATATAATTGTTACGTGTGCCGTGGCTGTTGTGTTTGCCGAATACGTTGCATAATTCGCTAACGGAATTTCAATTTGCAGGGCCCTGGAAATTCAGCGCGATCGATGCTCTTTCAAATTTTCAACGCCTTTTCAGCCGGCGCTCGCCCCGAATGATTATTATTTTCGTCGAAATTCATTTCAACGAAAGGCTAAATAAACAAACGCCATTTCAATTGCCAATAGATCGGTAGAAACTCGAGACTCACTGCTTCTTCGGCGCATTGTCTCGGGAGCTTAAGGATATCTTTGCTAAACAATCCTTCACACGAGAGCCCGAGTTCACATGGGATCCCCGCGTGTTCGCATAGGTACAAATTTTCACAAAAGAGATAAAGCGCCGCTCGCCGTTTAAATAAGATGCAATAATGCGATCGGCAACGGGGGGAGGGGAGGGGGAGCGCTCTCGCGTGAACCAGCAGCTATACAAATTGTCGATTCATGTAAACCCGTTTGGCCTCAGCAGCAGGAGCGCGAGGAAAACGCGGAAAAACAGAGCAAGCCACCGCGCGCGGTGGACGTCATGTGAATTTGTAACGAGCCCTGTCCCCGTGCCAGGGGCTTTATTATTCATTTATGATAAGTGGTCGCGTCCGCGCCCGCTTTAAATTCCCCGAGCTGTCGAAGCTTGGATATTCGGCAATAATGCATCGTTGGGTGGAGCGGGGGGTGATGGAGGGGAAGTTGGGACTCAGCGAAGGTGCGCTTTTTTGCTCGGCCCCAGGCTTTCCTCTGCTACCGCCCACCCAAGCTTCGTTTTCTATGTGGAGCGCGAGCATGTGGGTACACACGTCGCGAGCCTGAGAGCCACGGGTGAAAGGCACAAGTGAATATACTCATGAGTGCACCAGTCTTGTGTGTCTGTATGTGTGGCAGTAGTGGTACGACGCTGCCGTTAAAAGTTAATTCGAAGCAAATTTTCCTTCGCCTCCTAATCGGAATTCCATAACGTGACACAATCGACACCACCTCGTTCTCTCTTGTGTGTGAGAAAGTTGGCGAGACCAACCTGTTGTTTTCGATTTTTGTGTTTAAAGGGTAGCATAAGGAAGTTTTGGACATTAGCATTGAGCTTAATTTATGAGAGATTAAATGAGCAGAAGAATATTCAGCACAAGTCGTAAAAATCCTAAAATACTAGAATTGGAAAAAAATGAAAGGTATACACTTGAACGTAAAGTTACCTTTGTTAAGCTTCTGAACGAGCCAGACAACCTTCGTTTCCACTTCGTTTTATTACTCTTTTTGACTAAGGAGAAAAGTTCAAAGTGAACACGAATGGGCAGTGCCAAAATTAAAGTGCCCAACGGGGTCACAAAGGCGGTGACCTTGTCTTAGATCCGGGAAGGCATTGTTACAAAAGTCATTAATATGTGCAATTCTTACACGTGAGACATATTTTTTTCACCATAACTTTTAGCGATTCATGTTGTTTCTTTTCTTTTTTTTGTTCGAAGAAAAAGTATAGCGATCTCTAATCATTTGCCTTACAATAATACAAGAGCTGGATTTTTTTCTTTTCGTTTGAAAAATATTACAAGTTTTTCCCACTAAAATAATCGCGATACAGTTGGATTTGGGTCTTTCGACAATATGCATAAGCCAAGCTTATCTCCGCCATAAATCGTGTTGGTTTTTATTGAATAGTAAGGGATCATTTGTAAATTCTCGAATTCCCAAGATTATCTTGATTATTGCCACAGTTTTCGAACTTCATATTCTCATCGTATAAGCATCGCTTGAAATTATCAAAATCTTTATTATCATCGAATAACCAGACCTAATTTGTTTCGCTCTTGGGAGTCTCATCGATTACGAGCGGCTCATTTCAGTTCATCACGAAACTTTTAATCTCGATCGAATATTGAGGAGTAATTAAAATAAAGTAACTATTGTCCACAGCACGACCCGCCCATTACAGCCTATATCCAGCACTCTGCACAGAATTAAATTAAATAACAAACAGTTTTAACGTTAAAAGCCTCCCCCTGCCCCCTATATTATTTTATTGCCTCATACAATAACATCCCCGGCGTCCCTAACGAAGAAAAATAAAGCGAATGGAATAATGAAAATTTCGCGTTTATAAACGAATTATCAGCATAATCGATCCGCGTGTGAAACCTCGAGAGAGTTAGCTCGGCGTACAAGAAAGTCTCCCGCGCCAATATCAGTCGCTGCGGGCTTGCGCAAGAAGCCGAAAAGCAAAAACCACAAAACGTTTTCGTCCCGTGGCAGGAGCATTAGGAGCCGGTGTGCCCCGTACGAGCATAAAAGCGCTCGTTCTCAAGTGCCTGCCGGCAGCAGCCAATCGAAATACACCCACATACGCGAGAGAGAGAGAGAGAGAGAGCATATAGCCGGTGAGTCGTTTGGTGGTACCACAGAGCGGACAAAGGGGCCTATCACCCCACCCCCCTGAAATTGAGGCCTGGGAAGCCGTGGGGGGCGCATTCCGGTGGCTTCGCCGCAATCGCCCATACGGGAGCCCGTGTACACCGAGTCTCCGGCGCCTCTCGCTGCGCGCTTCTGTGTCTGTGTGCGCAGATATACATATAGACGCCGGCCGGCCGCGAGCGCGTGCAGGGCCCCCGCGGAGAAAGAGAGCACGAGAGGGGCCACGCCCTGGCCACGCGGCCGGCACCACGCTTGCTCCTGCGCTCTACACTCGGCCCACCCTTCACCGTCTATCTATATACACGCGTCGCTCGTTTTCTTTCTCCACTGCTTCTATCACTCTCCCCCCGTTACCAGCTCGTTCGCCGGCGGGGTATAACTCGAGAGCTGGTTAAATTGCCCGCGCAGAGACGACGAGGAGCGCTGCGAAATTGCTCCGGTTCTTTTGCGTGCATAGGCTCCGGAGGTCGCGACTGTGCTCTCTGGCTATGTAAGCACAGGTATAATACGGCTGCTGCTCTTTTCGGGCTGATTTATAGCAGCGGCAGATATACGTCGGAGGTTGAGTCAGATCAGATGGCCGAAGAGATTACGCCCGTTGTCGTTCCGGATTTGCTTCTGGACAGAGAGAGAGAGAGAGAGAGAGAGAGAGAGAGAGAGAGAGAGAGAGAGAGAGAGAGAGAGGCCAAATTACGGGGATACGATTCCTCCTATACACAGCTCCGGCTCCTTCGAACAATGCCCCGAGCTTTTTTTTATTTATTGGCGTTTCCTCGTACGCCAGAGCCTTTATTAGTTACGATTGTTACGGCCTAAGGAAAAAAGTTCCGATGGATTTTTCGCGAGGAAAAGTCCATGCGGAATAGGTCATTGTGCCCGATGGATTATAATTCAATTGAGTTTCGGATTGAAAGTACGAGAGCGTTTTCATTCCGTGGCGTTGGAAAGAAAGTGTTTTCACTCTAACAGGCCTGTTTAATTTTGAAATTTCGTCGAATGATTAAGGTTTTTCTCTTTCTCGTTGCATATGTTTTGGTTGAATCCGTATAACCTGTTTCTCAGTCGTACCTTTGGCTACAACGAAAAAGTAGTCCTCGAATAAATAAAATTGTGATTTATAATAAGGATAAGGAAAGTTCGACAATTGTATTTTTCAATTTGTTTTTTGGTCGAAGCCGTGATTTCACTTTCTATTGAACGACACGCGGACGTGGATGGACAAAAAAAGAATGACGCGAGCAATACAGTTTTCTTTCCAAATGGAGCCGCAGCGGATTTCCGAGGCTCGAGAAGACCTTATAGTGCTTTTTTCCCCGGCTAGTGTGGCGTTCGAACGTCCGCGTCCTGTCGCTTCTAATTTCGTCAGCGTCTCACTTTCGTTTCGCGCCTTTCCTCGATCGAGCTTGTGTATGTTACCAGCATTTTCCTCTCGCGTCGCCTGCAACTTCACCGCGGCCGGAAATTGCCGTCCGTAACGAATCAAATCTCGGCCAATTTTCCTTTTTACGATAAACTTACCTTTCCCTTCCGATCTGCAAACTCCCCGAGTTACCATTTTCCTTTTTCATTTATGCTCCCGAAAATTCATAAATCAAGGAGCTTACGTAAATAAACAATCTCCGCGTTGCAACGTTTGTTCCTCGATATATTCGACAAATGATCGAAACCCAAGAGAATAAAATCAATCAAAAAAAAGAGAAACTACTCCTCGCCACTGTTCACCTCTCTCTCCAAAAAAAAAGAGATTCTCGCGTGAAAGAGAGGGAGAGATGGAGCACATCGTTATAAACCGCAGCTAGACGAAAAAAAGCCCTTTCCCAGGCGCTCTCGAGAGTCCTGCGAGATCGCGCGGCGTGAGAAAAAAGCAGGCGAGCCGCTATTTTCCGAGCCCGCAACACGTTTTCGTTCGGGCGCACGTTCGGAAAGCGTATCGGACTATGCTGCCGCGCGCGCGCGCGCCAACAGGATATCCATTACGAGGAGTAAAAGGAGGAGGGCGAGAGCGATGCGCACATTAGCCGCACGAGAGCTGCAGGGGGGGGGGGAGGGAGGAGGAACACGACGAGGAGTGTCGCCGGCTTAATTGGCCGATCGGCTTCGAATTTGCCACGGGACCGTTTTTCCTTGACACGCTTGCTGTATACTTGTCGCGCTTGTGTATTTTGCTCGATCTCATCTATACGGCCGGCCACGCCGCCGAGCGAGATAAGCGTTTCTTAAACGCCCAAGGGGTGCTTGTAGTCTGCCTTGGTAGCCGGAGAGACATTTTTATGTCAGGGCTTTTTTTGTGTTCGATTGTGACCGTTGCTTCGACAGTCCGGATGGCGATTGTTTTCGTCGGTAAAGCCCGACCTGTGTGGCAATTGATTTTCAATCGCGTGCCTCGCCGAGCTGCAAGCCGACTTAATATCGTAATTGAAAAATAAAAAGGTGCGCGCAGGAGGTGAAGGGGGGCAGAGAATGCGATTATGAATGGACGAGGCTTTTGCAACCTGCTGTACACCCTACTGCTACTATCGCGGTCACGATTGCCTGCGCACGAAAATTCATAAGCTGCTGCAGCAGGCATCAGCTGGTAGGGGGGGGGGGGGAAGGGGGAGTATTTGTGTCCGACAAATTAATTCGCACGCGGGGAATGTGCGCAATTAGTGGCTACAGCGTTGCGCGCGCCTGTAGAAAGCCCTCTACCTGGAATACAGGCTTTTTAGAGCTTCGCTTGAAAATTCGTTATGTTTGTAATTGCTCAGTGGCGTCGTTAAATTCGTTATGGGACTTCCGAGTGCCTAAGTTGGCAGAACCGTCGCTGCGTGCTATTCGCAGACTCTGTGGGTTGAATCATTGTATATTTCAAGTGCCAAAAAATACTTGATTGTGTTATAAAAAGTTCTTAAATAAAAAAAAAAAATAATAATTTGTTAACTTTTTTTTTAATTTTGTTTTCTCTTAATTGTGACTTACTCAAGGCCACTGATAGTTTTTCATTTCAATTTTATAGCACTTTTGGATAACTTGAAATTTTATTTTACAAAGCTATTAAATCAAGTAAGGTAGAGATCGAGAAGAAGGTTAGCGATAGTAGGATAAATGGCCCGATTAGTTTTAAATGATTCAGCATCAACATCGACTTCCGGCGAAGGGAAGACAATTTCTCGACGATCGATAGCCTTGAAAATTGTTGCAATTTTGTACTTTACTTAACGTGACTCCAAACTTCCAGTTTTTTTCAAACTGCGGTAAACCCAAGTTCGAGTAATTTGCAAAATGAGTAAACGAAGCCAGACATAAGCTCAAGTATTTTCTTCAAAATACCTAAAAATAATCAGAATTTGAAATCGTAAATATTTTTAATACACATTTTATTTATTCTATATTTGATTGTTTACAATATGCACTGTAAATGCAGGCCCATTAATTCGAAAATAGAATTGTCTCGGGATGACTCAAAATAAAGTCGTAAACTGCTTAACGTTTTTCACCACATCAAAGTCAAAGGCGTTCTAAAATTAAATTTGATCCCTACAATAAAAAATTTTATTGCGATGCATAAATTCGTATAACTTACTGGATATAGCAATACCATAAGTACCCATCGCTTATAAAGTTAAAATTGTAGATAAGTAAGCAAAATTTATTGCTCGGCGCCATACGGAGTCAAACGATCCTTCACGCTCGACATTCTCGCACGTGTGACATTCAACGGTGACGCTATACTTTAGATGGCAATATCTTAACTAGTGCCATCCGCGAGGGAAACAAATAAAAATCAAGTGAAAGAATAAGATCAACGATAGCCGTCTCTCGTCAACCTACGCGTCTCTGTTTATTTTTAAATTATTTCAAAGAACTCGCGCAATACGAAATAATAATAAAAAAGCTCTATCTCGATAGATCCTTGTAAATTTTCCGAGAAAACAGAAAGATCATTTTTATTTCATTGAGCTCATCCTCCGACGACGCTGTGGATGTTCTAAATACGTTGTGCGTAATACTTGCCTTTCGGCTTGTGCAACGTATTCATGATTTCTCGGAAATAAAAAACAGTTTACGTTATTACAACGCGAACAATAATATTAACATTATTCTTTATATTTATTCTCCTGTCCTTGGCCATTTATCCAAATTCATTTATTATTCGTAATTTCTAATTTCAATTTGTAATTTTACATAAACGACCGAAATCCTTGAATAACACCATACGGAAAAAGTAATATCCAAAATCGTAAAGGCTAGACCAACGTTTGCCGTAAATTTCGTCGAAACTACGGGCGCAAATAACGCGCAATCGTTATATCTCGGCGTGCTTCAATCGCTCATCTCGCGCTCAAGATCGAGACGGCAATATTTCTCTAGCCTTTCTCAAAAGTCAAAAACCACATTTTCTTCTTTTTATTAAAAAGCGCGCGAGTCGTGTGGATCTTTTTTCACGTGATTTACGAGCATCTCGTCATCTTTCTCCTGCGATCGATAAAAGCGCAGAAGAGAATACGCGCTTGCTTGTCTCGTTAAATTACGCACCGATGGCTCTCATTCGTTTACGTTACGCACGCGTTGTTGCTATATCGGCGAGCGCATATAGCGCTATTTCTCTAGCGAGTTACGAATGGCCGATAGACGCGAATTTTCATCGGCTGAAAAAATATGAGGCTTGTTTTTCTCAGAAAACCCACGCGGAATTCGTGACGTAAAGCTACGCTAAGGGGAGAGTCTTCGAGCTGCTCTCGGTGCACTACTGGGACGTATACTGTTGTCGAACTAGTGACATAATTCAATGAGAACGGAAGTACCACTTACTTTATCGTGCCTAGAGGAAATCGATACTTTTTTCGTAGACTTCGATTGGACGTTTCCTTTAATTTGAAATACAAAAAGAAAAATTCGCATAATGCTTTGCAGTCTTGCCATTAATTAATCTTTACGGTTTATGAAATGTCTTAATTAATGGACTATTACGTTGATAATAAAGACGTTGAATAATTTCGTTTGACTTGATTATTAAATTTTCTACTCTACCTTTGTTAATCAAGTTAAACGTATACCTAAGGTAATGTAAGTAGAGGGAATAAAACGAATTTTTCACAAAGCAACGGATAATTGAATTTTCTCGAGATCATTGACCGAAGTGATGAAATAAAATTAGCACTGATTTATAAGTTTGATTATCAGAGCGAAGAAATTTACGACTTGCAGCTCGGGCGTTTAGCAAGAATAATTAATACGTCATTAATTTCGCGTGAAACATCAGGATGGATCGAAATGATTGGCCGCTCTACCTCCAACGTAATTCATTTAGCTCGGGCCCAAATACCTACAAACGTTATTCAATCCAATATAAATTACGCGAGGCGTATATATTCACAAGAGCGCCATATAGCTAAATACAGGCGTGCGCTCGCTCTCTCTCGCGGTACAAACAGAAAGAGAAAACTAACGGCCGCGTTTCTCTTGCCGGGAGAGAGAGAGAGCCTCCTCGCCGCAGGGGGAAATAGGAGGATACTGGTTATGTTATAAAGCGGCAAACAAATATCCTGGCTATGTGTATGTGTTGTATCAATCATGCCGCGGGTTATTCGATACATCTCGCGCAAGATATAGCGCGGGATACGCGATAGGTCATACAAGCGGACGTTAACACCGCGATTAAGCTCTATCTCGTCGATGCGTATGTAGCTTAGAGGATATTACGGATCGGTCGCATACGGCGGTAGCACACACTTGCTGGTAAACAACGCGACGGGCAATATAAAGTGTTTTTCATCTACTTACAAGGTCTCGCATCTCGGCTGATTTATTTCGCGACGACGGCCTTCTCTCTCTTTCTTCTTTCTTGGATTCCGTGTTGATATAGACAAGCGTGTATAACCGAAATGGAGCAGAGTTTAGCGTCGAGAGCGTGACGTGGAGCCTTTATGCAGCTCGACTATCAATCAGCGAAGGATTGCGCCTGCTAATGAAAATTCGACTTTCTACGCGAGAGAGAAGGAGCGCACAGAGCATATGCCAAGCTGGAAATTAAAATCGTGCGGCTTCCGCGAGAGTATAGGAGCGCCGAGGCTGATTCTCGTGTGACTTGCGATCATCATCGGGCTTTACGCGAGTTTTCGCGAGAAACTTCGGCTTTTGTTGTTGAACGATGGTCGGTCTTCTTTGGCCTCGACGCCTACGATGTTTTCTCAGGAGTTGATGATGATTTTGCCGTGCCTTTTCTAGAGACTTTGTTGTCCAAGCTGACGTAGATGCAGTTGGCATATACGCGCCGAGGATGGGAAACTGTGATAATCATCGACACATCCTTTAACGATGTATTTGTGAATTTATTGAGATTCTTTATTTTTTTATTGTCTTTCGGTTAATTAATGTTAATACTTGCATTTGAAATTTTGCTTTTATATTTATGCGATTCTGAAAAAGTAAAGACGAAGAAAAAGATCCGCGACGTTCGCTACGTACTGTTGGTCTCGTTTTTAATGATTTAAATGCTCAATTGCGTACATAGCTTACAACCTGTAATCAAATCGAAATTCTTCAAATGAGTTAGCTCTTTGTCTGCCGTGGAAATCTATATTGATAATTTCGCTGTTCTCGTAAATTTAGCGCCGGCCTACGATTATGCATTCCTAGAGAACTGGATTATTAAATGTGAGCCATTTCATAAGCTTGTTAAATGTCTTACAACTGAGACGGTGGCTTTACTAAAATCGTTACGATACGACGGGAATGTAATAAAAATTTTCGATAAATCATTTTAGTCGATCGACCTTTTGTTTCGGTATAACGATCATCGTTAATTACCTTTATTCACAAACACTCTTGTAACTCTCCTTTTTATTTTAGCACTCACACTTTCATCATGTAATGTAAAATTCATTCCCAGCATTATACCGCATTTAGTACAATGTTTCAGCAACATCTAAACTCATCAGCAAAATTGTCGTTCAAACCGTCGAACAATCATAATTCCTCTGTAAAACTCGCAGGAGAGCCTTACACGCATCAGCTGTTCAGCTTAACGCAAATAACGAAAGACGCAAGCTTATCTCCGTCGCAGTCGCGTTAAATATTAAATCTGAAAATCATACGTCTTGATTGCGGCTGCCGCAATCCCGGACGAAGATTAAGCCGCGGTTAGTCGTGTCCGCACATGCACACACAGAGACAGACACAGCCTCCTGCCATTCTAATGCGCAGCCCGCGCGCGCGAGAGAGAGTAGCGTAAGAGTGCAAGCTGCAAGAATATGTCCCTTTAATTATCGCGCGACCGCGCAATCGTGAGCGACGTGCTGCTCGACGTGTCGTTTCACGTGATCGCTCAATATGTCGTTCGCCCAGTCCAACGCTGTCGTGGACCATTTCACCTTTTGGCTTGGGTCTTGAGATCTTGGCCGCCCTCTTTTTTTCCACTTCTTCAAGCTTGTTCTGTTGAAAGAAACACTGTTTCGCTATATCGTGACGAGGAAGTCGGAGCTTTCTGTATAGATAACATCGTATGCGACGTTGATATTTAAGATTCGGCTTTTGCGTAATAGCTCAAACTGAAAAATTTCAAAGTATTGACATTATTTGTTGACGTTAAGAAAAGAAACGTTAGTGTGAAGCTTAATTAAAATTATCGCTGTGTATAAACAACACAAAAGTACCTAGAAAAAAGTCGACTCTCGATAACAAGTTCATTCCCAGAGCTCGAGCTGGTGGCTACAGCCAAGCAACATGCATCCAGCTTAGCCTCGTCAATGAACAGAGCGGAGAGAGAGAGAAAGATCGTTGGTATATATAAATCGGGTGGCCAAGTGCGCTGTAAAGTTGCGCACGTGCCAGAGGTGCGGGGCCGCAAGCGCCGAGACAGCTTCCAGGATAGCATAGGGGCGTGGCCGCGAGGGTCCGTCGCCGCGGCGAAGAAAGGCCGCTAGCATGCAAGCCCCGCTCTCGTTTCGCGTGCGAATCGTCCGCTACATTGATACACATACAACTCTCCCTTTATACATCGTTCATTTTCGGAAACTATCTCACGCCAGCTGCATCAGGTTTTCGTCTGGGCAGGCCCAGTTGGTCCGGCATAAAACAATGATAATTGCATTGGGAGATTAAGCCGGCTGTTAGAATCGATTCACAATGGCCTGCTTGTCTTTTTTTTTTTCTCTTGGTCGCTACCTTGTAGCTTTTCATCGAGGTGAAGTATAGCCCTCCTTCGCCGAATCTCCAGCAGGATGCTTTGTTTTCTCTCGGTAGGTCCTTCCGCTTTCGGCCGAGTTTTTGTTTCAATGCTTGCGACTTTTATTTATAGATGCGGTGGCTACCCGGATAATTATGCAATGGGGCTAAGCTTTCGTAGATCTTGAGGGAAAGACTGATTTATCGTTTCTGCGCATAAGCTTGCAATGATTGTGTTCGGATTTTTCTTACTGCTCCATAAAGAGAGAGAAAGAGAGATATCGCCATTTTCAGATCGTTATATGTTTTAATTGTGTAATATTTTATTATACATATACAGCAGCTAAAACGTAAGCCAGTTATATTCAGATGTAAATCACGCCAATTTGATAACATCGAGTTCTGAATATTCATCGATGTTTAATCTTTGGATGCAATGCGCTTGCATTCTAGATGACATCGAGATGTATTTATGGCGTTATCAGCATAACTCTTGAGATGCAAAAGTTCTCTTATCTCGAAAATTAATTTGAACTATTATAATTTTTGCCAATACAAAACGCACGCGCAGGCTTGACTGTTAATTGCGTTTTATCAAGTGACAGCGTAAATTTTCGCTATCACTGCATCAATGTTTATTTCTACGCTCGTACACGCGTGTACTGTTTTGTTTGTTATATTGATATAAGCGTTAATTAACGTAATAAATAAATGCAGCTATTTTTACGTTTTCCCGCCGCACAAATTAACCGAGCGAGAGACAAAGAATAGGAGAGTTAATTATGTAAACGACGCAAATTTTACTCAAGATGTGTATCGCGCACGGCTGCTGCCGCTTGATTACGTACTGATTAGAATCGTGACTTTAACCGGCGTGGGTATGGGGGGCCTCAAACGAAGGGACATTAGAATAAGTAACTGATGAAATCCCTCGGTCGCGCCGACACACTTCGTTGACAATATTTTTTCCGCGCGGAAAAACAGAAACACCTGTGAAGCTTTACCAGCCAGCGTAAACAATCATTAACTGTTGACAATGTGCCAAACATTTCAAAACCCCCCGAAAATAAATAAACAATTTTCAAAATCCTCGCCTATTGGCAAAATCATAGCGTATGGCATATAGGAACGAAAAGGGATCTTTGGAGTGCGCGGAGGAGAGTAATACCAGTAACGAAAATGGTTGTATAATACACGCCATTATATTAGCATAATGGATGGTAATGAATCCGCGGGGCCGAAAGAGAGCGCCCCGAGCAGGCAAGCCCTAGTCGAACGCGCTCTCAGTTCGCGAGGTGTATCAAGCCGCCGCTCGGGCGCGCACAAAGCGATCGGCCATTTCCAGGCTGGTCTCGAGAGTACTTACTCTCCTAGCATTACGGGGCCAGTCTCTCTCTCTCTCGCGAGAACGGTCACGCGTCAGGCTGTATAGCAGACAGCAGCAGCAGCCGCGAAAGAAACGATTTAATTCCGCGTTACAGGCTGCGCAATAATTTCCAGCCTCGGTACGCCCTCTCGGCTTGCGTCTTTGTGCTCTCTTGTGGACCGAGAGAGAGAGAGAAATCGAACGCGCGCGGTTGGAGATCGTCGATTCGCGGCCGGAACGGCTCTTGTTATTCTTGTGTATATACGCTGCTTATGATATATTCTATTTGGCTATATAGCGAGGGCAAAGTCGGATGATGAGGGACATTAAGCAAGCCGCTCGCGCTCCATGACTGTCTATGCCCGGCCGCGGGCATTTATTGCGTCGGGTCATGAGCGCGTGTCTCCGATCGGCTCCTCGATAACTCGTAACACTGAGTAACTCCCCCCCCCCTTCCGTCTCCCTGGCGTATCCGTCACGCTAATGATACTACCAAGCCCCGAAATCTCTTGTGGTCGTTCTCGCTAAGTCTTTGTGGAATTTTCAGCCTTTGAAATAAACAAAGAGCGTAGGTATACGAGGGCATAGAGCGCGCGGCGCTTATTCAATCGCGACGATTAATCAATTAATTTTTAATAGCTCTGTCTCGCTTGAATCATCGAGCAACGGGGTTGGGCCCTTAATAACACACAGAGCGCACGGCCGGATTGATCTGGACGAATCATCGTGGCACAAAGGCAGGATCATTGATTATCCAGTTGTGCCTCACAATTAATAAGTCACACACGCGGAGAGCGGCGCGAATAGCCGGGAGGAAAAGTCTTGCCTCGAGCGCGTAGAAATCACCGGACACGCGGGGGATGCGATTTGCATGCGCACGCGCGCGCTCTCGGTAATCGTATAGCCGAGGCGGTTAGCTGCTCTAGATTCTCTCGCGACTGAGGCAAGGTCCTCTCTTTCTCAAGGATAGGGAGGGAGAGAGAGAGAGAGTGCGGGTGGAAAAGCGCGGATTCTTGAGCGCTTAATCAAACGGGTATAAATTAATCTCGGCGCGTTGGGTTTCGATTGTCTTCGACGCCTCTGTACTGCGATATTTATGCACAGTATACATTTGTGTTTATAAGTGTCTGGAGTTATGCTAGGTCTTTTAATTCTATGGAATTTTTGACTTCTAAGTTTTTGTTTTGCTACGTGACATTTATTTCAATAATGACGTTATTTGAGGAGACCCACATGTGCGAAACACTGCGCAACATGACAATTATAGCATCTCATTTGGCGAATGGCACGTAATTCAAGTCAATTAGGAGCTCCGAGTTAATTTCGACTGCATTGAGAAACGCTAAAATTCCCAAGGCCAAAGCCAACAATGCAGATATTACTTTCCAACGTCCAAACGAAAAATATAACGAATATCGGCAGAATCGTCGGATCCCCCTTAGCCGTGTGCGCCCGCGGTGTGCGCGGGATCCAGCCGGCTAATATAATTCAGGCTGTAATTCACGGGTTAAACGGGTAGCCGAGCGCATCGCGCAGTTACATAACCGGGAGAGGAAAGCGATTCTCGCGCCATAACGCCGTTGAATTAATGCACTGGCTTCGACCAATTAAAAATGCCCAGGCGCCGGTTACGCGCGTTAGCGCAACAAACACCCACACACACTTACCCGTAAAATGGGATTCCGTAGCGGGCGTTTTGACGAAGAGCGCGGCAACAGGTTACACGCTCGAGTTTTGCGTAAGCCTCCCTAACATCGGCCTCTCTCGTGTGTATCGGTGAGAGTGGGTGGGTGTAAAGCGTGAGAGTGGCCGGCGTTCTTTTTCCACAGAGGGGGGGGGGGACGCGCCGAACGTTAAGAGGGGGAGGACTTGCTCTGCTTGGCTGCCAGAGCCCGCCGCGAGAGAACACAATTCACAATCGCATTCCCGAATTTATGGCCTCGGCCCCATTGTTGATTTGCCGGCGCCCTTCGCGATTGCCACTCCCCGGCGTTAGCAGCGGCAGCAGTAGTAGTTCGATACGTCTACTGCCGTTTCATAAATCGAACGTAACGAGTTACTTGCATTGTTTTGGATTATTTTCGTTAACGAGTAACCGGCGCCGCCTTAGCCCTCCTTTACCTCCGCTTCTGCATGTATATACGCTTCGGCAGATCGTGAACTTTCATCTTTAAATCTAGCCGATTTAATCTACTTTTCAACCCTCTATTCCTTACCGCCGCCGCCGCTATGCAGTCAACAAAATGGACTTCCGTATTCCATATAAAGGTCGTTTTCTCATTGATTCTTATCGCGGCGAACACGTTTGATTTGGAGGGAAAAAAAATTTACGCTTCGAGAGCCCGCGCTGTATAGGTTCCGCCACGTTTTATGACGCGGCTGATCGAAGGGTGCGAGCTACTTTTTCTTTTTATCTCGACGGATAATGGATTGGCGATGCACTCAGAAGTTACGTGGCTGCGCTTTTATATAGGTGCACCTGGTGGATTACGTACCTGCGGACCTTTTTATCTTGCGCAATAAGCGGTACTTAATAAGTTTTATCATACGTGCATTTTGCCATTGTGATCGTTCGCCCATAACAATGTAGATTATCGGGAAGAAAAATTTTTGGCTCCTATTGAATTAGGTTGGATTGGAAGTTAAGCTGAATTGTAATCGTTTAACGACCCTCCTGTTTATTGTAATGTTTTGTTCGAGATATCTTTCAGTATCTAAATATTGTAAACGATTATTTACCGTTCATCATGCGAAGTATCGGTGAATTTTAGTAACAGGTGACATTTTCAAAAGTATTCATTCATAACCTGCTGTATGTTTTTGCCCCTAGTCTTTATGACCGTAATAATCGCCAGTGAAAACCAAAAACCTCGATTTTCCTTTAAAATAACACAAAAAAGTTTGATTCGAGACAGTGTTTACAAGCGTAATAACATTTTCTCCCATACAGAAACCGAGAGCGTATATCGAAAAAATCGGCCAACATCGATACAATCTCCATCGAACATATAAACGATCGCCTACGATCGTGCTGGCATACGAACATTCCTTTTTTAAACAGCCCCCGTAATCAGGCGAATAAAGTGAAACCCAGCAATTATATCTCGGGCTTTATCAAGGCGTTTTGGTAAATCGGCGAAAAACGAGCAAATACTCCAAAGATTATAAATCTCCCACTCCACATCGATCTTCCCTCGGTCCAGCAGCATCAAGCTGCTCACGCACTGTGTAGTTAAAGCGAGCCGGAGAACGAGATAGGAGAGGCCTGGAGAACGGAACCGGCGTATATCCGTCTCGGCGAACGTTCGGACTCGGCACGTGATCGCCGGCACGTGTGCCAGCACGAGAGCGCGCCCCCGCGCGACACGGCGTTTTCTCTCTCCCTCGCGAGATTTGCGCGTAGATCGCGTGATCGGGAGAGGCTCTCTCTCTCTCTCTCTCCCTTGGAACGCAGCGAAAGAGAGCGCGGAGACGCTGACCTTGGACCGCACACGTCGCTTGGAACGTGCCCGGGCGCCACTATACCTTCCCCTCTCTTGCTTACGTTTTTTTTTGTTCTGGTGCTACTCTGATAAGGGAGCGCGAGATTGCGGATTAATTTCTCACCTGGCCACATGACGGCGCAGGAATGGCAACGGCTCTCTCGAGCACCTCTACGTCTTTCTCTTGGCAGCGTTGCTGCTGCTCGCTATACTCGACGAGTGAATGTGAGCTCTACCGAGTATGCAAAGGAGCTCGGCTAGAAAGTTTAACGTGTCTTTAATGCCCGAGTTTCCTTTTCAGCTGGATTGATTTGGAAAATACTTTCTTTCTTCGTGCGACTGAAACCTGTTGCTCCAGACGATGTGTGTACGAGAGCGGGGCCTTTTATATTTACGTCACTTTGCTCGGATGCTCGTTTTTTTTCGTTATGCAAATTAAAAATAAGGGAATGGTAGAGATTCTGGATCTATCGATTAGTTTGTAGATTAGTAATAATACGCATGGTTGGACTTGCGTAACGCCCAGATTCTTTATGATCACACCCCAGCTCGTCGACTTTCTTGTAACGTACGTTCGTTCGTTATGCTTGCAGAGAACTTGGCGCCGTCCGAGTTGAAAAAGCTGAGAAACAAGCAGAGGAAGCAGCGGAGGAAGGCCGAACTCGAGAGGCAGCAGGCAGCTCAAGCTCAGGAGAAGAGGGAACAGCACAATAAGTCGCGGCAGCAGACAGACCCTGATCTGGAACAGCCAACGCTGGACGAGCTGATTCCGGAAAAATTGGAAAGGGTAAGGCAGAGAGCTTTTTTTTCTATCGATAAAACAAATGAATGCGCGTTATTGATAAAACTATGAACTCGGCAGGTCGAAGATCCCTTGGAGCAAGCGATAAAATTCCTACTTCCGTTACAAGAACTAGCTGCCAACAAAATCGAAACTCACCTCATGGCTTTCGAAATCTACATTCGCAAAGGTGAGTCGCTGGTCAATGCATGCTCGATATCCGTCAGCTGTGCCGTTTGCCCCTGTTTAACGAGGTTGTGCATTGCAGGCCGGACCCTGCTGATGCTGCGCTCGATAAGCCGAGCGTACCGGCTGGACCCGGAGCACCCGGAGCTCCACTGCTGCCTGGTGCGCTTCCTCCGTCACACATCGAGCTCAAGCCTCGACAGCGTCGTCAGCGAGGTCGTGAGCCGCCAGTCGGACGGCATCTTCTCCGGGAGGAGCGCGGCCCAGCTGAACGCGGACTACCTCAAGCGCAACGCCAAGTCGCTGGCCCACCAGCTGCAGGGGGCGCGCATGCGGTACCTCCTCGAGCCGGGGGACCAGGTCCGGGCGATCGGCCTCGCGACCAGCCTCGAGCCCGACCTCCAGGGCGTCAACCTCGACAACTGCACGCGCGTCCTCGAGGCCCTGCGCAGCGGCGACTTCGGCCACTGCGACCAGGCGATCGCCGACTACACGGCCAAGTGCCACGAGCGCTTCCCCTACGCCACGGCTTTTCGTCCGCCCGGCGAGCAGCCCCCGGCATCCCAGCCCCAGCAGCAGCAACAATCGCCCAAGCAGCAGACTCAGCCGCTGCTGAACCATCAGGACGCGAAGGAGCAGCTGAGCCCCTCGATCAAGCACTGATCCTCTCGGGCGCTGTGGCCGTTGTCCGGCTGCTCGGCCGAGCCGAGCTCCGAGCGATCCGAGGCTCGAGTCGCTTCATTACTGCCCGGGGATGCTCCTCTCTCTCTCTCTCTCTCGAGGCAGACAGAGAGAGAGAGAGAGAGAAAGGGCCGGAGAGAGGCCGCGGTTGTTTTGTTAATCGACACCTCCTCCGCTCGGCTTGATGACTTCCCCCGCACTTTGTATAACACGATCGTGTCTCGAGCCCTTAAATTGAGCGCTAAACAATGGTTTTCTTCGAATAACTTTTTTATTCGATCATTATAGAAGATGAAATATTTAAACGCTGGAGCCCCCCGATTCCTCTTCTCCTTTTCCTTTATACCCCTCTTTATTTTTCTCCTGCCACCACTACCACCAGTCCCTCCGTGCTCAAAACAACACACTACAATCGCGAGGATGAAGTAATCAAATTTAAGATTGATATGTTGGATTTAATAAATTTAATTATTTAATTGCATATTTTTTTAATGTTCTCATTTCAATTGTATGCTTACATAATGTGTCTCTTGTGAAAATGAAATATATTTTCATATTTCGATGTAGAGATCGTCATCGTTTTTTCAATTATCACACTTGAGAGTCTCGCTATCGCTACTATACATAACGATGACCCCTGTCGTCAATATGTCCTTCCGACTGTTCCATCAAAGAACGTCTCGATCGATTTCCATTAAACTCCATGTCATTTGTAAAAACAATAAAATAAAATAACTAAAGGACAAATAATATTAATTTTTTTTTTGCTAAAGTCTTGGAAAAAAAAATATTTTTTATTGTACATTGCAGTTTCTCATATTTGCTGTATAAGTGCGTAAAATTTTAAGAATAATCAACGTTTGACTTACCAACTGCTACATTTTATCAACTGATTAGTTACGTAGGAACAGCTGTTAATATTATAGTAATAATCTAAAAAAAAGCTGTTACACTTTTTTAAATAGAAATGAAATTGGAAAAATTTGTACTTCATCACATCAATAGGAAAAAAAAAACAAGCGTAATGCAAAATATGCATGTGTTCTCGACGGGCTGATCTAGTATAAATGAAATAAAGAAGCAAAATACTAATATATAAAATGTCTGTAACAATCTGCGTAATTTTTGTTTTGCGTAACATCTTAGAAAAAGAAGAAAAAATAATAGTGTGAGTATTTCACTTGAATGACAATGCGACAAAATGACAATTTACATAATAATGTGAAAACTACTTTATTGTTATAATGTGATTAAGAAAAAAAAGAATAAATAATAAAAAAAAATATAATGCGGAAGAGTTAAAATGCGCGCAATTATTGATACGAGCACGTCGACTTTTACAGTATAATTAACGAAGATTAGAAATAATTTAAAACTATCAACGAAGACGAATTATTGTAGAAAAGGAAGTTGTCACTGTAGTAATTCAGGTGTTTTGGGAAAAAGTTTGTTTAATTAATTTCTGTAACAAATAAATAATGCAAATGTTTAGAGAAAAGACGCTATAATTGAAAAGTCACAAATAAAAGTAAACGATGAGCCCGATTGTTGTGAGCATCTTTTCCTGATATAAAACCACATGATGAAGTTCAAGTTTCTTGTAATAGAAGAATTAAAAGGGTGGAATGTCAGGGCGAATAGACGATGGGGTTCAAGTGTACAGGGTGCGCTGTGTATAAAAAAATACCTTATAAAAAAGAAATAAATAAATAAAATAAATAAAAATAAATGATCGTTATCGGTACAAAACAGAACACAAGACTTGTATACAGCTCGCATCGTGCGCTGTATGATAAAGAACTATTGATTACAAAGAATAAGCGTTTTTACTCCGCATTTGAGGTTGAAAAATCGCATAAACTATACACACCTTGACCGCAGCGATTACATACCAAGTACCATATTCTATACAGTAGAAAAATTGAATGCTGTCTAAACATTGTTTTCACATTTCACATTTCATTGGCTCAAGCGCATATTTTTTTGTTTTGTTTTTTTTTTTTTGCAATGATACATAATACTTTTATTTTCATATTTTTCTTTCTTGTTCTTTTTAAAACAAGGTTGCGGTGGTATTTTTCTAATTGTTCCTTTAATGAATGCGATCTTCAAATTGTAAAAAAATTTTATAGTAACGGAATATGTTTTAATTTTTTTCGGCGAGAGTTTCGGGTTAAATTTCTGTATTGTACTATCAAATTTTCATAAAAAAATATTCATTAAAATTACTGCAGGTAAAAACTTGTAATTATTTTTTAATTTAATTTCCGTTTAATTTTTTTAAGCTCAAAATAAATGGTTTTTAATATCGTTGTAATATTTGAATATTCATTAAAATTATCAAACGTAATGAATTTTTTAATTCGTTGCTTTATAAAATATAAATACTTTCTTTTTGGAAAAGAAAAACTTTAAGAAAGTCTGATTGTAGATAGAATAAGGTACTGATAATTTTTATGTCTTCACGATACTTATGATACAAAACTCTAATAAGATTTTTTTTTAAATCTAGCATAAATTGCGTGCGTATGATGCGTGTGCATAAAATCAAATGTTCTTCGAGAATTGGAAACTACAGAAAATACAATGAACTGTATGTAAAACCAAATAATTACGGAAATTTTAATAAAAATTTAAGTCTATCAATCTTCTGTTAAAGTCTAACAATCCCATGAAACTCCAAAACAGTTCTAAAATAATTGTAAATATTTAAAGATGTAACTATTAAAGATAAAAACTTGACAAGTCATTCACACATAAATTTATACTCTAAAGTTATACCAACAAGCTATGCAAAACAGTTTCCAATCTTGACTATTCTATTATATTACTTAAAAATATTATTTTGTTATTTTTTAGTATTTTAGGTAAATTAATAAATAACCTTTAATTACTTTAATTTTTTTATATAAATATTAAAAATTTTTAAGACTGTACATAAAAGATACACAGCCTAGCCTCATTAATGTATGTACAATTTGTTTTAAATCACATTCATTATACTTGTAGGTGCAGATGTATGCATAGTATATAAACTTGTGTGACTTTGTAAAAAGAATCATCAAAGTTAAGATCTACAAACATTTTTTTACTAGCTGATATTTTTTCTTGGCGATTCTGGTAACTGCGTCATTTTATTCCAGTTAATTTGATTAAAATCAATGACTATTCTTTCTTGATTTGGTTTATATTGGCTGTAACAAAATAATTGTTGTTTAACTGTAAATATAATTCATTGACAAAATTTTTTATATAAAAGTACAAATAAAATTTACTTGTATTGTACTTTGGCTGCATCAAACATTCTTTTTGAAGCTTTGGTTGATATCTTGTGTGCATGTTTGTCAGATAAATAATAAATTTTTTTTATACCAGATTGTATGATTACTTTTGCACATTCATTGCATGGAAACAATCCAACATACAAAGTGCAGTTTTTTAGACTATGAGAATTTTTATTTATAACTGCATTTAATTCTGCGTGGCAAACTAAAATTATATTTGTATATTAAAATATTGAGAAAACAATAATTTTAACATTCAAGTAAAGCATAAATACTTAGTGCATTTCATACCATACAAATATTTATTCTCTAGTTCATTGTCACTGTCTTTCTTCCATGGAAATTCATTGTCGCTGCATCCAATGGGCATTCCATTGTATCCAACGCCAACAATTTTTTTATCTTCACTAACAATACATGCTCCAACTTGAGAACAAGGATCTTTACTACGCATAGCAGCCAGAAAAGCTACAGCCATAAAATAATCATCCCATGTTATAAAATCTTCTCTCTTACTATTAATATCCCTGTGATGAATTATTAATGTATAAATAATTGAAAATGAATCCTCATTTAGTTTAGAAGGAAAAAAATGCAAGCATTGTGGATTTCTTAATAACCTAACCTAAAAATATAAATAATTATATTCCAATATGTTTACCTTATGTTGTTAACTTTTTCAACATGTTGATCGTCACTGTCAATTTTCAATTTATCCATATCCATTTCGTCTACCATTACTGTACAATTAAAATTAATACAAATATCGTCAATATTAGTTCAATAAGTTTTCGCGCCTTTTATCACAGACGGCGTCATGAATACAAAGTTTCAAACGTTCGACGCACATCTTGAGCTTGAAAACAGATTGTATAGCACAACAAAAGTATATGATAATAAATTCAACAAATTTATGTTGTAAATAAGGTAGAGTGAAAGAACAATTTTTGTTTTTAATGTCATTTTATTTATTTTATTTTTATTGAACAATTTCATGAGATCACGAAACGACAGAAATAATATTAATTACGAATGCAGTTAACGTCAATTGTAATTAATTAGTTGCATAATCAAACGTGGTCGGTTAATTTATCTTAAAATTACTTTGCATTCTCAAATAAATAATCAATGGTAATCACTTTACTTTAAAAATTATGCGACCAGAAGAAACTGCTCGTCACGCTGATTGACATACAAAGCAAATATTTTGTAAAAATGCGTGCCACTGTACTTTCTCTCTCTCTGATATATAATATTATTTACACAATAATAAAAGTACAATTATAGACTAACATAAATCCATACTAGTTTGCAATTCATAAAGTTAAAATTAAAAGTACGAAAAATTATATTCAATTATAATTCCACTTTTTACGCGCACTTACTTGATCTACTATTTACATGATTATCCTTAAACTAAACACTCGCAATCAGACTAACATCTAAACAGGCTCGCGAGGAGCACACGCTTCTTAAATCTAAATTAGTCGCCATTACAGTTTATACTTCGCTTACTCAAGATAAAAAAAGAGACAAAAAAAAACTAAAAATCAAGCCTTTAATCACGAAAATTCGTTTCGTGACGAGCCGTATACAAAAGAAACAAAAAAACGCATTTAGCGCATCACCGGTTGTCACGCGCATACTATATGACGACACCGGTTTTTCTTTTTTTTCTTTTCTTTTTCTTCATCACAAAAATACAAGAAACAAAAAAAGGGTAGGAAATACAAACTTAACAGAATCTCTCGGCTTTTAGAAACTAATGCCCAAATTGTAATGAGTGAAAATTGCGCAGAACAAGACGCAGCCGGCCGTGTACATGCTGAGATTCGTCTTGTCGGCTAGTCACGCGCAGCCGAGATTCGTCTCGGTTTCCTCGCCCACCGGCCGTCTCGCGTCGATGAAATAAGCCTCCTCGTCCTCCGCGGCCTCGCTGTCGGTCGTGCGCTCGAGTTGGACAGTCACCGGTACCCGCTGGGCGTTCTCCTCCTCCTCCTCCTCCTCGTCTCGAGTCTCCTCGGAACTCCAGAAGGGCCGATTGCGCCGACCGAAGTACTTGCCGACCGTGTCGCTCGCTTGGGTGTCGGTGTCGCTGCGCGCAAAGTTGGCGGCCGGAAAGACGTTGTTGACGAGGTTGTCGATGACGCGCTCGTTGTCCTCGTCGTTATCGTTGTTGTTGTTGTTGTCGTTGACGTTGTTGTTGTTGTTGCGCGCCAACGAGCTGACATTGCTCGGGGGCTCGTTGTCCGAGTCGGAGGAGGTGGTGGGCGAGTGCGAGGAGGACGATGGGAATGCCGAGGAGGAGGGGACGGGGCCGGCGGCGCTGATGGCCGGCCGGCTGAATTCAAAGTCGTCGCGGACGAGGCTGGCCGCGGGCTCGATGCCGCCGTTGCGCCCGCGGCCGAAGAGCTCCGAGCCGCCGCGGCGTATGAGGGTGAGGAGGCTGCGCTTCTTGCGGGGCTTCTCCGCCGGCGGGCGGGGGCTGTCGTTGCGCTTGTGCAGCTCCATTATCTTGTCCTCGAGGCGCTCCTTGGTGCGGCAGAGGCTGTGCACCTTGCTCTCGCGGATGCGGCTCTGCTGGAGCTCGGCCATCCAGCGCATGTAGAACTCCTGGCTCTGCTCCTGCAGCAGGCCGTTCGTCTCGACGAGCATCTTCTTGTCGAGGCTGAGGCTGCTGATCGTCTGGGCCTGCCCGGCGCACCGGTCGACCATCATGTCCAGCTGGTAGCCGACCTCCACGACCTTCCTGTCCTTGGCGAATATCTCGAGCTGGAGCCGCTTCTCGTTCTCCCGGGCGCTCTTCGCCTCGGCCTCGAGCCGCATCTTCAGCTTCTTGTTCTCCTCGTAGAGCTGGCAGTAGTTCTCCCTGAGCATGATTATCGACTCCTTCAAGTCCTGCACCTCCCAGTCCCGGCCGTCCATGCTCTTCATGTGGTTGCTGTGATTAGCCAGGGTCGCCCGGGCGGAGTCGAGCTCGGCGCGCAGGCGCTCGTTCTCCGCGGTCAGCCGGTCGTTGGCTCTCGTGAGCCGCTGCAGGTCGCTCAGGACCTCCGAGCCCGACTCGCAGTTCACCCCGGTCAGGCTCTCCGCGTGCTGGCGCATCAGCCAGAGGATGTTCGACAGCTCCTGCCGCTCCTTCTCGTAATCCTCCTTAGCCGCGGCTGCCGAGCCCTGCTGCTGCTGCTGTTGCTGTAGCGACTCCATGGTCCGCTCCAACCGTTGACCTTCGGCTATAATCTTCTGCAGGGTCGTCTTGGCGCTCTCGGCGAGCTCGTCGGAGAGGCTGGCATTGAGAGCGCTCGTCTCGTAGAGCGAGTCGACGCTCATGAGGCTCTGCTCGACCCGGCTCGAGGAGAGCGAGTTCCTCGACTTGTGCTCGAGCTTGGCGTTCTCCTGGCGGAGCTCGCGGTTCTCGCAGCTTATCGAGCGGTTCTCCGCGTCGAGCTCGTGCTTGGACTCCTCGAGCTCGGCGATCCGGCTCTCGAGCTCGGCCCGGTAGCTCTCCGCTCGGCTCTTGTACGTCCCGTAGAGCTTCTCGCTCTCGGCCTGCTTCTCCAGCAGCGCCTCGTTCTCCTCGGCCAGCACTGTCAAGCGCTGCTTCATGCTCGCGAACTCGTCCATTTTCCTCTTATAGCTCTGCAACTCGATCTCGAGACGCTCGACCCGCTCGGCCTTCTCCTGCAGCTCGTCAAGTTGGTCGCGGTAAATCAGCGCTAGTTTAGCGTCCGCAGCTGCAGATTAAACAAAGTTAGTCTAAACCCCATACATACAAGATGAAATAAGGAAAGTGCGAAAGCGATTCTTACCGAGCGCCTCGTTCTCCTTCTTAAGCTGCTGGTTCTTGGCCTGTAGGTCCTGGACCTCAGTGACATTGTCGTACAGCTGGTCCCGGAGCTCATTGATCTGACGGCGCAACGCGCGCTCGTTATCGGTCAGCTGGGAGCGCTCGGACTCGGGGCTCTTGTAGGCCTCCGGACGTGCGGTGGAGGTGTGGAGAGGAGCACCGGCGGCCAGGGCGTTGTTTGTGTAGTCGATCTCGCGGTAGCTATCCAGCTCGGCCTGCATTTCGCGGATGCAGTCGAGGGCCCAGAGGGCGTTGCCCTTCTGGTTCTCGTCGCTGGTCAGCTTCTCGTAGCTGAGGATGTACTCGGACGTCTCGAGGACCTTCATTATGCACATCGCGATGTCGCGCTTGCTCTCGTAATCCAGCAGCTCGATCGCGTTGATGAAGGCCTTCTTGTTCGGCGAGCTGACCGCGCAGCCGAGCAGCAGGTACAGCAGGCTCTCCATCTCGCGGACGTTCTGCTCGGGCTCCTTCGCCAGCCGGTCGATCTTCGGCACGCGCATCAGCGCCTGGTTCTGCTCGACCTCGTAAAAGTGACGGATGTTCTCCATGATCTTTTTCAGATTCAGGTAGCGCTGCTTTTGATTAAGCGGCTGGCACACTCCGTCATCGATTACTGGCAATTGCCTGCAACGTTATAATCGTTCGTTAGTATTTCTTATTCGCAAGATTTTGTATTTTTTTGTTTGTTTCAAAAAACCAAAGTTGTACTTACATCGTGCGGAAGATGCGGTGGATGAGGACGCCGTCGATCAGCGTACCGTAGCTGAGACCTTCGCTCGCCTGCTCACCGATCAACTCCATGCAGGTCAAAAACTGTAATTGGAAAACGATGTGTTAGATAAAATATTCGAATGTTTGCCGAAAAATCGTCGAGTTTTTACGCCGAGCTTTTTTACTTACCCAAGTTAGCAATGGACCGTTCATGAATTGGTCGATCTCCGTCGCTTGCTCTTTCACTGACATTTTCATAGCTGAAAATAAACGCAGGATCGAATTAATTGACAAGTCGTAATTGTTAAAGATGGATTGCTAAAGATCTACGAGTTTTTTTCAATTGACGCTATAATAATGTACAGACGCTAAAATCACTCTAAACTTTCATACGATTGATTTATTCGTAAAAAAGTATGTTTGTATGAAACGTTTGGTAAATCTGATAACTTGTTCGTTTCAACTTTTCAAAATATCAAAATCACTTTACATCCACAACTTTTCTTTCGTACTTTTCAAATTTATCAAAAAAAGTAAAAAGCCACACTCGTACCGAAAGCAAAAGAGATATAAGTTCAATACGCGACATAAAAATCGATTTCAAAATAAAGACTTACCCATTATTCATGAAAAAAGTCGAACTTGTGAAAAACCAACGAAATCACTTGAGCACCCACACGCACGCACAGAGTCACTTGGACGCAGCAAGTCAAGGGTCAGAGAATCAGCAGCAGCAGCGTCGTTGAAGCACTTGGTACGAGATCTCGAGAGCAACTAACTATTCGGCCGAGAGACGAGGCACGTTTGAAGCTGCAAAGCTCCTCTTCTCCTTATAAATCCAATTGCATTGTCCTCGCAGGGCCGCAAGCGTCCGATGGCTTCGACATAAGCGCAAGGATTGGAGTGGGGAGAGGTGTACTAAGCAAGGTAATTATGTAGCGTACCTTAACGAGCTTGGCTCTCGAGACGACACCTTTGACCCGATGCCCGTCCGCCGGGGGTGGAGGGGAGGCTGTTTTTCAGGTAATAAGGCGGCTTTATTGGGATCGAGCCTACCCCCCGGCTGCTCTTTTGCCTCGGATGATGTTCTAGGTAAATGGACCTATGGCGCGCCGTTCTCCTCGGCTTATGTGCGTTTGTCTTGCGCCGACGCTATAATTCGCATACATACATTTACATGTATCTATGGCGTGTGTTTTTAGGCGTGAAAATGATTGTTATCGCCGATTTTTTTTATCTCGATCTTTTCTTCCCTTTCTTTTTGTCGCTTGTAAGATCGTAAGGCGCATCTGGAAATAGAAAAACACAACCTTAGCTCGTTTTAAGCGAGTCTCGTTAAACGCGTACCTTTAAAACGCCGAGTTTTTTAAACGACTGTAATGTACCATGCAAAATATTCATCGCAATATTTTGCGAAATGTAAGATTGTGTTATTGAAGGGAAAATACCGCTGCGACGGGTGTATTTTGAATCCAATGTTCAATTTAAATTAAATATTTTGTTTTTGTTCAAATACTACTGGAATCGTTGAAATAAAAATTATTCGAATTCACATATACAAAATCGCGCATCGAAAAGCATTGAGCACAATCTTTTTACGTGATATTATAAGTTTAGTTATCGAGTCAAATGTAAATTTTCAAATCTCGACATAAGCTAGGAAAAATATTCGTTTAAAAATAATATTACCGAGACGTGTTGGTGCGGGGAGGAACGGTTTCTCTTTCTCTCTCTCTCTCGAGTTTTACATACCTGGCATAATAAAAGAAAATGTCTCCTAAGCTCGGGCGCAGGAATTAACATACCTGCAATTCGCACTGGAGCACGTAGTTTTCGGCCCTACCGTCATTTAATGTGGTACCGTTATTGCCGGGATTGGCAGAAAGGTACAAAATACCCTGGCACCTCGTCTCTCTCTCTT
Organism: Anagyrus pseudococci; assembly: GCA_030522585.1. NCBI lineage: Eukaryota > Metazoa > Arthropoda > Insecta > Hymenoptera > Encyrtidae > Anagyrus > Anagyrus pseudococci. The sequence goes on along the minus strand of JAPYYQ010000009.1, from coordinate 143,652 downwards.
CTTACACTTTCCGAAACTTACTGCGCAGTGTTTATCTAACACTTTTCCACACGCTCTGTATCGTTTCTGCTTGATATTTATTATTTGCCCGTTTGGAGGGAGGGGATCTTTGTTTTCTTTGGATTAATTATTTTAAATCTACGAGCCTCTTGACTTGTGCGTGTACTTATGATCCATTGAATACATTATGCCGTTACGGGGAGATTTTTTTTAATTTTAGAAGTTTGGGTTGTATGTAAATTATTATCGGAAACTATTTCATGTTACACATAACGATACGTTAAAATTGCCGAAATACAAGTAAGCCCGATACAGCGTAAAAATGCAGCTGTAAATAATGTCGATAAGTGTCTTGCAATTCCAAAGCATCCCTTTGATTTATTACGACTTTTTTCTCTCGGAAAATTGCAAATAATTTAATACGACCGTATAAGTTTCGAGGAAAATGAAAAGCTAAGTATTTGGGCAAGCAAGTATAACGCAGAGTATATATACAACCCTTGAGAGCCTAGTCCGTGTCATAAAGTCATTAAGTTATTAGCTACAGACGAACGACGACGACGGCGCGCGCACTTTTCGGCTCTTGTCTCACGTGGAATTCCCACTAAACTTCAGCCTCGCACGCGTCTACGCGCGCAGGTGTTATAAGTACACGGGATGTATTTTTATCCCTGATAAGCTCATCCGCAAACTTTGAACATTCAAAAGTGTTGACGGGCAAATGCTCATTTTCGAAAAGTATAGATACGTTGACTTTCGATAATCGATTTTGATAGTTTTTTTCGAACGTACCTTGTTATAGTAAGCAGGTACCGGATTTTTATCAATCATAACGAAAATTTCATGGCAAGATGTAAGAAAACAAAATATAGGATTTTGATTGGGGTTGAATGCAGTAATAAAAATGTATAAAAAATAAATTCTTTATTTTTAAGAACCATTTTTTACATTTCAAAGTATTTTACAGTTGTATTTATCCTTATAAGCAATACAAATACTTTGTATAATTAATTTTTGATAAAAATATTGCTGTGGTTGAAATTTCTATTGTATATGTCGATTGACACGTTTAAAATCGAAGTAAAATTGTCAAAAGTGTTTTTGTAAACGTAACGGTAAATTTTGTAAAAACCAATTTTACAGAAAATGAGAATACCCCACGAATATGTATCAAACGTATTTCGCACGATGAAAGTATAAAAAAAAATCTTAAGCTTCTATTCACACTAAATTCTATAAATTCGATAAAAAAATAATTGAGCTTCTAAATAAAACATTCACTCATTAAAAAGTAAGGCACGAACGTTTCGCTAAGTAATACTGCCGTCGTTAAAACCTTAACTCATAATAAGTGTTTATGCCTAGGCAAAATTGCCGTAAATATATCAAATCACAATGCATTATCGCGTGATTCGCAATGTAAATACAATTAATTCGTTATAGCGTGTCTAAATTATTTAAAATTTACTAGGCCTTCGTTCTGTCGCAAAGATTCAATAGTTAATCAAACGTTACTGAGTAATCAGTCAATCGATGAATTAAGCTTAAAATGTTTGCAGAACAATTTTTAAGGCTAATTTAACTATGTATCAATTAGATTTTTAAGTGAACTACTAATCACAATTTTTTCTATTAATAATTGCAGGTAAAAGAATTTTGTCGAATTACATGCCGACGAGGACAATACTGTTCTTGCATGTAAAAGTACATGCTTAATTCATTGTAAAAAGGCAGTTAGGCATTTTTGTTAATATAAAAATATTTGAAATCGTAATTTAAAAACGATACTCGTATACTTCCACGATTACATAAAACTAATCAAGATAAAAAATTCAAAAAAAAAAAATTATCAATTTAATATGTACGTAGTAAATAGTTCGAGAAAATAAAAAGGCCATTAAGTTGTTCACAAAATTCTTTCACCGGCCAACTTAACGAAGCATTAAGCAATGATTTGCCAAAGGTGCAAGGAACCATCACCGCTGCAAAAGCAACAGCAGCAGTAGCCGGCAACAGCCAAATTCGCACGTTTGAGAGAGGCTCTAGGAAACGTCGTAATCGGGGCCTCAAACGGGCGTCTCGGGGTTCTCCCAGTCCTGGGCGTTCTGCCGGGCGAGGAGAGCCCCGCGGTTGGCCTGGGCGAGACTGGAGCCGCTGGCCTCGCGCACGAGGAGGCCGATGGAGTCGCCAGCGGCAGCGGCGGTGACCTGCCTGAGGAGGACGTCCTCGATGCCGCTGGGCCCGGTCATCTCGGCCGAGAGCGAGTCCTCGGGACTGCTGAGGGGCTCGGGACTGGTGAATCCAGCGGCGGCCCCGGCTCCCCGGGCCGAGCCGCTCGAGTGCTCGGGGCTCGAGAGCTCGGAGACGAGGGGCGTCGACTCCTCGCCGTCCTCGCTCTGCTCGCCCGGGCCGGGCTGGGCCTCGGCCTGGGGCCCGGAGCTCGCCTGGTGGGCCTGGAGGGCGACCGCGCGCGCCCCGCTGAGCAGGCGCTCCTTCAGCCGGCTGAGCTTGCCGAGGCTGCCGCCGCTGGCCCTAGTCACCGGCACCGGGATGCTCACCTCCTCGGCGAGCGAGGCCGTGGAGCGGCGCGCCCGGTGGCCCCGGCGGCGCGCGCTCCCGCCGCTCTCCGCGGGCTCCTCCTCCTCGCCGCTCGAGCGCGAGCGCAGCACCGGCCGGGGCGAGGCCGGGGCCGAGCTGAGCAGCGCGGCCTGCTGCTGCTGGCGGCGCGACGGCTTGTCTTGGGGCGCCTGCTGCTGGTGGCTCGCGCTGCTCGGCGGCGTGCGGTAGTGGGTGGTCGAGCAGCTCGAGACGACGCTGCAGCGCGAGCTGATGCTGCGCTGGGAGCTGGCCCGCTTGAGGGCGGCCGTCGCGAGGGCCGGCACCTGGGCCGAGGCGAGCGAGCTGTCGGAGCTCGTGCTCGGCTCGTCCTCCTCCTCCTCCTCGTCGAGCTGCTCGTCGTCCGGTATGGGGACCCAGTGGAGCAGCGGGTTCGACTGGAGGATCACGTAGTCGGTGTCCTGGGAGACGCTCGAGGCGCGCGAGCGCGAGGGCCGGTCACCTGAAAACACATCGCTCGACAATTATGCTTTCGCACGGGCTATCAGCTACACCGCCTCTTCCTCCTTCTTCCCTTCCCCTACCCTATTAAGAGGCATACACCACAGGCCTTGATGTCCGTCTCGTTAAAGGATGCAACTCGTGCACTTTACTTTTTTATTTCCCTTACTTACAGGCTTTCATCGTGCAAAGCGCTCGTTTTACACTCCATGCATAGTGTTCTCGTTGATTCGGGGTGCGTGGATTAACGAGAAGAGACAAAGAGAAAGAGAGAATTTTGTTTAACGAGCAAGGTGGATAATTATCTACTGTCTACAGCGTTATTAAGATACGTATATTTTATTTGTTCGGCTGTGTTTACATTGTAATTGTGAGTTTACGAGGAATAGGATAGGCCTACAGGTGTATTTACTTGTGTTTTTTGTTGTTGTTGTTAGTTTTTCTTACTTGTTTGGAAGATTCATTAGAAGCCAGGTACAAGCTTGTTTAATTTCAACTACGTATTAATTCTAATAAAAAAGCTTATATCCTATTTTTATTGTTGAGTTCAAGTGTTATTGCAGTGCTCATGAATGCTGCTGTTGATCTACAAGTCAAAACTTTTGATTGCGTGATAATAAATTAAGGATTAAAAGTCAAAGATCACCGAGCGTCACCGTATATCAAAGAGCAAATCTCAATACATAGAGTTACATAAAGTTGGATTAAGGATCGGTTAAGGGTCAAACAAGAGTTCTACATCGACTACAAGCTACAAGTCCATCGCCATCAAGACCTGCCCTGACATCCGTCGCAGCTCGCTTCGCTGGGAGTACATCACAGCCCACAGTCGCAATAGATCGTTAACAGCCTCTCTTTCGTGACGTTTGAGAAACAAAAAGAAGCAGCGGAGTAAGAAACTCGTGTACGCAAGTGTTATTAAAAACTGGTGCTTTATTGCCATTATTATATAGATAAGGTATATATAGATATATATATATATATGCATGTATATAGATCATCATTTCTATAGTATCATAAAGAAAATCTTTAACATAATACTTTGGCGCGCGCTCGCTTTTCTTGCGTGATTTCGTACAACTCACGAAGCGTCGTCGCTTGGGCTTACATCGCTTCCGGCTCGGCTTTTTCAATCTCCTCGATGAAGAGCCAAGAAAGAGAGGAACGCGAATATAAGTACTGGCTTCTTCGTCGCTTAAACTTTCTTATATCACAGTTCACCTTTGAACTATTCTTCTTTTGCTCATTCCTGCTTATGCACTATCGAGATACGCCAGCGCGTCGTTGAGCCTCGATTCACAATCGAGCATGCGCATAAGTTGCGGTCTACAATATAATCGTTATCACTGATCCGCTTTGACTAATTACAAACAGTCGTAGGGTTTAACAATCGCTCGGGCGAAATAAAGTGGTACAAAATAAAGTGGCTTTCGGTATAGCAACGTTTTTCTTGTACTTTTTATGTAGTTATAGTAGTTTCTCGGGTGAGACTTTTGTACGATTCTTACATGTGTTTTATAATTTTTTTTTCGGGCGCGACTACATAATGCTTAATTTTACGTATGTGTATATAAGCAGTATTTACTAAACTAGAAAAATGCTGTCTTTGACAAATGCATCGTGGCAACGATAAGTTAACTATATTTTTAAGTATCTACGTATCAACTTTATCAAGTACATAACAGTCGCCCAATAAAACGATATTCTATTAATCACACGTGTTATTACAAAATGACCCGTTATTGCATTGAAAAGCGCAAAGCGCACCGGCTATTAACTATAGTTTTTTAACAATTCGAATCTTCATGACAGTACGCACTTATATTAGACAAAAAACGTGTAACATCAGTCTTGGATTCTCGATTGTAACCAATGCGCGTACATTTTAAAATTTAGAATATTCGTAGCTTCGTGTGTACTTGCTAACTCTACGACGTATCTAAGTATCATTATAAATATAATGGAATGCCAAAAATTCTCATCGATCACAATCGGTTCAAGTAAGGTACAAAACTTTACGCTTTTTTTTACATTGAACATTTATAAAAAATAAAAAGAAAATACCTCAACTTGTATTTCCGAAACACAACTAGATCTACCCCCAGTTACGATCACGTAACGTGAACATCAACAACAACAGTAACGACAATAATAACGGCAACAATGTAACTTCGTGAATTCTTAAAAAACTATCGAAAATCCAACGCGCTTTGAAACTTCTCGACCACGAGCTTTAATCTCACGTTATGGCGCTCAATCATACCCGATCACTTCGTTACATCAGTTTTATTGTGTATCAGAATATCGCGAGAGCATGGCTAAGTACTCGGTGTCAGGGCTTTGGTCGGTCTGGGGCGGCTCTTGGACTATGACCAAGGGCACGCTAAGCGGAAGCGAACTGTTGTTGGGCTCACCTGGGCCGGGCAGCGGGGATACGTCCGAGGTCGCTGCGATGCCCGGCGAGACCGGCACATCAAGAACGTCCTCGCAGGCCTCCTCGTTTAAGGTCTGCAGCGCTCCGCATATCATCTGCTCTTCTAACGTTACCTGCAACACACCAAGACATACCAAGACAGTTTGTACTGTTCTTTTTTTTCACACTGCAGGTCGAGTCTGCAAAGTTTTTTAGTAACCTCTGGCGCTTTCTTACCTGAAGCTGCAGGTCGGCATTTAATAGCCGATTTTGGTTTTATTATTTTTTTTTAATCCGTGCAAGCGTGATGTAAAAAGAATATGTGATCAGTGGATACAGTGGATTATTAGAAAAATGGAGATTTTTACATGAGATTATTATTTGAAAAAAATGTGTATGTGTATGTGCATTACGATTAATTTAATTGTATCATCGATTTTTGGTAAAATAACTCACCTGTTTCTCCATAATGGATTGTTTTGTTTGATCTCGTCTCACCGGTCCATCAGTTCTTGATAAACCTTTATCTTTTTCAACAATTACGGGAACCCTCACAGAATTACTCTGTGTTGTATGCTCAACTGTAATCAATAATAATAATAATGTATAAATTATTTTATTAAGAATTACATATTTATACAATATAAAAGTGAAAAATACCTTTACGAATATTTTCATCGGGCCCAACAATAAATCTCACACTTCGAGGTCCTTCTTCTTGAGTTGTTAGAGAAGTTAATTCATGCTCCCTTAAAGAAACAATAACCATGCGGAACAGCTCCCAATCTCCAAATGTCATTTTCAACACCTTTAAATAATAAATAATGTGATTAATTTAATGTATAATAATATATAATAAAATTTTGTCACTTACGTTTTTTAATTCTAGTAAATCACAATGTATTAGAACTCTACCAGAAATATTATTTTCTTTTATAATTTCTTTGTAATGATGAATTTGGTTCGGATTGAGATCTTGTATATTGTCAAGTAAATCACACAGCCCATTAACTGACAAAGATGACAGTTTAATATCCAATATATCCGACTGCAAAAAACCATTCGATTATATTAATGTAAAGTTCATGAAAAACTAACTAGTGCTTAATAAATCCATATAACTAGCTTTGCTTCTCACCGGAAGAGTAAAAACAGCCGATAAAGGTTTATGCAAGGGTTCCATCATAGATGACGTAGGAGGTGGCGGCAGCTGTGGCCACTGAGGCATCTGCCATTCATAGCCCGGTCTTGTCCACATGGGTGCTGGTTGTACAGGCTGTGGCAAATGTTGATGCATCTGCGCTGTTGTGATGCCTGACTTGCCTACTCTAGAGTTCCTACCGCTGGGTCGACCCGCAGACCAAGTTGTATCTATCATAGGCGAGGAGCCACTTGCGATGCTCATAGGATACGGACTGTTCCATTTGTTGTACACATTAGATTCTTCATCCATACTCTGCTGCTCTTCTTTGATCTTTTTCTTAATATAAGGATCGAGATTTATTGTAAACGGAAGGAAAATTTTCATGTCGCTGATAAGAAGACTCGAGCGGTGAAACGTAAGAAAAACATCGAGCTTACGCTCATCTCTGTCCATCTCGAGTAATGGCTGAACGTCTCTAAGGACAGGTATTTGAGGACGTACTCTGTAATTTTATATTGGAGTTAGTAAACGTATAATCGGATAGAGTTTAATAAATTTTTATAATAAAAATCTTACTTATCGTAAAGGCTTTTCAGTGACATAGAATCATCAAGATTCTCTTCGCAGGTGTCGTAGTATAAAATTATCCACGACGTTCTGAATGGCCACTGCTCTGTAATATTGATCCAACTAGCCAAATGGTACCAGTTGAAATCTATTTGGAATGCTTTCAATAACCTTCCTGTAAACAAAATTAAAAAGAAAAATGATATTACTCACGGAATATTAAACAAAATACTTGAGACTAGTTAAGAGAAGCAGCATTTTACCAGTAACGTAAACAACATTCATTAATCGACGCATACTTCGGGGATTGACGTCACTAAAATAGTCGTCAGTCAGCAGCATCTTATTGAGATCCTGAGCACCACCCAGACGGTTGAGATTGCTGCCGATGCTGCTGGCGATAGACTCGCTGAGTCTGAGCTTGCGACTACCCTTGCGACTGGGTGGTTTTAACTTTTCATTACTGTTCATGACGCCGGACTCAGTACTAAGTCGACGGTTCGAAACCGAACGGTGCATCGGATTCGCCGTGGCATAAGTCACGCCTTCCTCGGCTTCCGTCCAGTCCGTTTTTTTGCTATGCAGCGCCGTTTGCTGAGCAATTTTGACTTTGCGCAAACCGCTGTTCTGCAGATAAAATGGTAAGTGAACCATGTTACGTAGATAATCGTGACCACCTATGTTTGATTCCGTAAACAATCGCCGACTGTTTACTTCTACCGCCTGAAAATGTTACATATTATCATTTGTTGTTTTGCGATTGTAAGCATTGCTCATTGTGGTTGACTTACCTTGGATATGATGTGTGGGTCTATGGCTAATATTACAACAAAGGGACAGCCGTTGTCGCTAAATAAGGCTTGAATGGCATCGAGCACCAGTAGCACCTTGTCTTGTTCACAACTATCAAGACCATCAACAATAACAACTAATCTACTCTTTTGACCCGTAAAACTATCGAGGCACTTGACCTGTAAAACAATAAAAAATAGTCAGTCATACAAAAAGAAAAATGTTATTAACAATCTTAATTTTCCTACCATTTCCGTCATAAGATTAACTTCTCCCCTGAGCGTCTGTAAAAAACCCTCGCTTTTCAACGTCTCTAATCTGGCAATTTTCCGTCTTAGTTGGCGACGCTGCGAAAATATTAGAGACTGGATAGTCCGACTCCATGTGTATAGATTAGCAACAACACTGACCGCTAGCAGCAAACCGATGCTGCTCATGATAATGTGAGCTGTTACCCTTTCGATCGCTGGCCTATAGAAAAACGTATAATTAGTATTGCGATTTTCAAATCAATTCGTAAAACACTTACTGTTCAGCAGACGAGTCGATGAGGTAGACCGTGAGTATGGAGACTCCTACGAGGAAGCTGCAAAAACAGAATTCAAATATGGCAACGTAGGGCAGGCAGCAGAGATGCCGCCATTTCCACGACGTAGTGGTTTTTACGGGTTTGGGCCGGAAGGCTCGGTAGAGCCGGGTCGGCAGAGAACCAAATTCTGCTTCAATCGAATCATAAAGCGAGCCGACCATCTGGACGACCGCGTTCTCGCCCGCAGTCGTCGTGCCGACGCGCGTTTGATCCGTGAAGTAGAACTTGATCGGTTGCACGGCCAAACAGCTCTCTTGAGTATTGCTGCCTGGGGGATGACAAAAAGTCACTTGCAGCAATAATCGCAGAGAGTTTAACTTTGTCGTCAGCGCCACTGTGAAGTTGTACGGCCAATACCAGTCGTACCTGTAAGAAGGATGTATTAAAAATCGAATGAAAATTTGTGCTTTATTTTTTCTTAGCGTTTAACGGTTAACACAGCTGCAATCGAAAAACTCACCATTTATTAGCATACCAAACTAACATCAGGAAGACGTAGACAATGAGTACCAAGCTTGCACCGGAAATAAGCCCCGTTAGCCATGATTGACAGATTAGACCTATAGTCACGCCAATCAACAGTGAGGCATGAGTCACAACAAGAAAAAGCAGCGAGGAAAATTTAAACGACGGGTCGAGCCATTGCCGAGCAAAATTCTTCATTTCCTCTGAAAGCATGAAATAAAAGAGAGTTTAGAAAAAAAATTATCAGATTAGTTATACCGTTTTTTTTTTTTAAAAAAACTTCTCACCTCTGAGTTTGTTTAATAAAAAAGACTTTCCCGAGCCCCATTTGGCGTAGAGGCCAACCGTAATGGGCGTCGACAGCGAAGGTTCACTAAGTATATCCGCGAGTGCACTACTGTAGAGATCATATCCAAGCATATTCTCGTTATCTTCATTGGTGTTCAACCGGCCTAGAAAGAAGAAAAAAACCCATCAAATTCCAAAGCATCACATTGTCAAATGAATAAAAATAAAAAAGTCAGAAAAACTCACGAGCTCCGAATATCTGTCCGAGAATTGTCTTGGGATGATTGATGTCGATATTGTAAGGCGTTTCGCCTTGCTTATTCGGCCGATAAAGCAGCTGGCTGTGCTTGGGATTGCGCAGGAGTATCTCAACGATGGCCTTGGAGCGTGCGCGCATAGCCACGTGGAGCACGGTGTCGCCCTTTTTGTCGCTCGTCGACACCTTGGCCTTGCGATCGAGCAGCATCTGCACGATCTCGGCGTTGCGCGAGCGCACGGCCCTTAACAACGGCGTGTCCCCGTCTTTGGTCGCTATCTCGAGATCCGGATTTGCGCTCAGCAGCAGCTTCAGCACCGGCACGTTGCCCTTCTCCACTGCTATGTAAGTCGCTGTCTTGCGATCCTGCGTGAATAACAATAACGATGAAGCTCTCTGGAGCGTCAAACGTCTCGGGTCAGCTTACCTTGCCCGGGATATCGACGTCGGCGTACTTCTTGAGCAGGGCTTCAACGACCCCTCGGTGTCCTCCCTTCACCGCGTGGATGAGGTTCGTGTCGCCGGACTTGTCCTGGATGTTGATGTACGCCCCGGCGTTTAGCATCGCGCTCGCTATCTCGTGGAAGCCCTCGCGGCACGCGATCGCCAGGGCCGTGCAGCCGTCCTTGTCCACTGCGTTGACGTTCGGCTTGTGATCGAGCAGTAGCAGCACGACCTCCACGTGGTTACCCAACGTTGCCACCAGCAGCGGTGTCCACGAGTACTGTAAGTTATTATGGGATTTTAATAAAAAGTGATTTTGCTTTTTTTATTACTATAACTATGACTTACCATGCCTGCTGTGTCGACTGTAGAACCAGCCTTGAGAAGAGCGTCCACGATCTCCACGTTGCCTTTGCGAGAGGCCCAGACGAGCGCCGTAGTCCCGTACTGCGTACAATTCGCAAATTACAATAATTTCACAAGCTTGTCTTTATAGCTCCAGTTAAATATTTATGTTTAATTAAACCGAATAAGCGAGAGAGAAGAGAGGGACTAATGGAAAGAAAATAAAAGAGCACATAGGAGGGAGTGTCGATGTCGCACCTTGTCGCCAACATTGACCTTAGCCCCGTGCGCCAGCAGTTCCTTGACAATGTCGGTGTATCCACGCCCGGCCGCCCATAGCAGCGAGGATATGTGATAGTTGCCGTGGGCGTTCACGTCCGCGCCCCGCGACAGTAGCAGCGTCACCGTCGACGTTCTGCCCTTGTACGTCGCCCACATAAGTGCCGTCCATCCTCCCTATCGAAAATTTTTTTTATTTTTAAATTACCATTTTACAAACTTATAAAAAATAAAAAGGACGTATATGAGATGCGGCTTACAGCGTCGCGATGCTCGAGATTGGCCCCGTGCTCGAGCAGCTCGATGCAGACGTCGTTGAAGCCCTCCTTGGCCGCATAGAGTAGGGCCACCCAGTTGTCCTGGTAAAACAGATGACATTGCAATAAGATTTTGATTGCTTTCAAATCGAGCGTAAAAGTTCATTTTGTTTTGCGATTTTGCGACAACTTACCGAGTCCTCGGCGTTGACGTCCGCGCCGTGGTTGATGAGCTCGCGAACGAAGTGGATCTTGCCCCTGCTCGCTGAGAGAATGAGGGCCGTGCTGCCATTCTACATCGTAGGCAAATTTAAGTTAGATCGAAGATCGGATTGTTGAGAAAAAAAATGTTCAACACAATGTTTACCACGTGCCAGGAAAACAGTGTTTTTAATTGCATTTATACAGTCGGTTGAAATTACATGCGCGCCCGTTTTCCTTTTTCGATAAAAATAAAGATGTAAATAAAGGAAAATACGCTGTCTAGCGATCGAATGATAAATTATTTCAATTTGAAATTCTTTAGCAACGAGCGCGTCACTCAGTTCGCCAACACGCGCGAATCAATTAATCGTCGGGGAAAAGAAGAAGAAGATTGAAAATGCCGAACTCAGCCGACGAAATTGCTCCAGCGGGTTTTCTCAGTCGAATCGTTAAAAATACACTCTTTTCCTCGTATCAATTGGGTCTTAATCGCGAATTCAGGAAAGAATCGAAAAAAATAACATTGTGCTTACCTCGTCGCGATCGTCGACCTGGACCCTTTTGTTCTCGAGGAAATTTTGTAATCCCGCAAGGTTGTCATCGCTGACATAATTGGCTAGTGCGCGGTAGCAAAGCGATACCATCGAGTCAGTCCGGTGCAGAGTCTGCGGGAGAGAAAAATCAATTAAGCATCGGCCATAAGCATAACCCGATTATCGTCACTGTTGTTTCGGGGAGTAAGGGGGCGAAGCGGCCAAAACACCGCAAATAATAAAAAAAAAAAACAGTCAGATCAGTTGGTTAAGCAAACGTGACTTATTAATAACAAGCTGACGAGGAAAATTGTTAATTCGTGAATGATCAAATCTCGCATTGATCGGCTGTCGTTCAAGCCTTTTTACTTTTACCTGTCCTCCTTTTCGAGGCTTATACTTGTTATTTTTTAACATTGTTGCTTATCTCGTCAAATAAGCGTGCGTTACAACAACAAAAGGAAAAAACAGTTCAATACGTGATTCGACAAAAAAAAAATAAAATAAATCAAAAGAAACGAAAAAAAAAGAAGAAACAGCTCGTTAAACCATCGCGATGGTTATTTTATTAAACGCACACACCTGCGAAGATTAGCGCCACACATTTGGTAAACTGTACATTAGGGTACGACGTGAGCAAACACGGCTACTTGCAATAAGAAGGCATATCGTGCAGACACACACTCGCTCGTATATATCGAACGCATAAAACGACACGTTCCTCAATAAACGCACGATCAATCCGCAGCGGCCCGCATTGTGCATTTATCTTTTTTTTCGCAATGCAATAAACTACGCCAAGGCTCGAGGAATCGAACGTCGTCATCGTCGCTTCATCTCGTGCGTCGAGCAATCCAAAACAGCTTGATAAGAAATATCTCGCTAATTTCGACAGTTGCAATAAAAGTAAGTAACTAATAGACAATCCCTGCAAGCTACAATGGTGAAGACGAAGCTGCGAAATTGCTGATAAGAATCGTGTTTCTACTGTGCCGCGAGCGATAAGATAACGAAGACGAGAATCCAGTCATCTATAAAAGCGTGAGAGAATATGTTGCTTTTTATTAATAATTTCACTCGTGGATTACTCTTTGCATGCAAAGTGCGCGTCTGAGTGCCGATCCTGTCTGTAGCTGCTCAAGCTTAATTTATTGTAAACGTTAGTGACTTTTTCCTATGAATGTACCTTCGTTTATTGTATTTTGATGAGTCTCAAGGCAGATGAGTTTTATTTTTGCATAAACACAAGTGTTTCTGCATTTTGCAATTTGTTTTTAATAATCTCTCGATGACTTACCGAAGAAGTGATATCATAATGCAACAGGTGTTTTAGAACAATAAGAATCGTTATCGGTAAAAAAAAAAGAAAAAAAATACAAACCCTAAATTTATTAAAGTAAAAAAAAAGTAATAACAGATATCGTGAACCATAGTACGAGGCTTCGATGAAAGATCGAGAAAATGCGCGAATGGTACCACAGGGCAAGAGAGCGATAAACCTGCAGCGTTGGTATAAAGAACAAGCAAAAGTAAGAGAGAAAGAGAGAGAGAAAAAAAAAGAGATTAAGTACAGTCGTGGAGACGTTGAGGCTGTAGGTGGAGGCGACGGTGTTGAGCCAAGAGATGATGGCGAGCTGCATGATCGCGGAGGAGAGAGACAGAGCTGCAGTGCGAGCGACGCGAAGGAGGCGCGGACGAGGACTGCGGCGCCGGTAGAGGCACCATGACCGAGCCGCGCGAGCTCTCCCCCGGCCTCCCCCTTATGGCGGCGAGCCCATGGAACTCCACCTCCCCCGGCCGCGCGAATAAACCGGAATACGCGCGCGACGAGACTGACGCGCTGCGCACGAGAGAAGCTTCGTTAGCTGCAACACCGGGCCTCCTTACATTGTTGCCTCGTTCGCCAGACGCGTTTGCTCGTTGGGTTAGTGTGGATGCACTTGTTCTTTTTTTTTTCTTTGAAAGGCTTAGGGAATTTTGTTTCGGAAGGGTGAGTTTTGTTGACAGAATTAGTAGTTGGGTTATTTGACATTGGAGAAGTAGAAATTTATTGAAACGTTTGGCCAATTACAATTTTTAATTGTAAGGAGGAAATATAGTGTAGAAGTGCTATTAAACTTTACGTCAAAATGAAAAAAAGTTAGAGGAACGTGACTGGTTGAAATTCGATTAAAATTTTCGTTGCTAAAAAGATGAATTAAACAAATAAAGTAATCTATCTGTTTATAGATTATTTACGCTTAACAATTAAATATTTTTTGTAAATGACAAATTATGTTTAAACAGGATTGTAAATAATAAAATAAAGATAAGTAGCTGATAATTACTTTTTCATTTCACAATTATAAACTATGTAATAAATAATAAACGTTTAAAAATAAATTATTTAAATTGCCACAAATGAAAAGCTTAAAAAAATAAAATGCATATGTTACGAGTAAATAATCATAAGTGTGTCATTGAATTTATTTGGTCCAAAATTTCTTTTCTATTCGATAAGCGGAAAATAGCTTTCAAATTAGCCGATCAACATGTAATTACACACGTCACAACATATAAATTATCATTTACGTAGTGTTAATTGATAATCGAGTGCGAAATGGAAGCTTGGTGAATTCAGGTTACAAAAAGTTTCAAAAGCGAGAAGTCATGGTTAAGAATGAAATGCACGTGCGTAATGAATGCGACATTTATTAATAACTGTTTTTAATTAAAAAATCAAATGTAATTTTGGAATGTCTTTTTAATTGTGTAATATTTTCGTTACTTTGTTAAGATTTCAAATCCTAATAGCTATTGCTCGACGTCATTGATATAAAATATCTATTCATACTTTAACTTAACGTGATTGTTAAGTGATATTTTATTAAAGGAATGAGATAGTCTTATATAAACGGACATTATTTCTATAAAGCTAAAGAAAACACTAATCTGTGCGCCGTTAAATTTTATTTCAGCTTGAAAAAATTATCGGGTATGTTAGTGCAATCATTAAATAGAAAAGTATACTATATAAACATTTTGCAAATATTTCATGCAAAAACCAATTCATTAGAGTATCGCTGCTCATTTAGAACAATCACAAATAAAAAATAAGTCAAACGAAACAAATAAGCCGTTTGTAGTAATATAATTTCGTCGGAATTCACAAAAGAATGCGACTTGCGAAAACTTTACTATTTTATCGGCTTTATAGGTAGTTGATCAAATTTTTCCGTTTTTAATCAAACTATCCCCCAGCCTTACAACCCCGAGCCTAAACGCGACTAATCGAAAGCAGTATAATCGGCCACGAGAGCGAAAAATTGTAAGCGCGGCTTTGCAATTGGCGAGGAGGTGGTGGACACACGACGAACCGTCTGGGAGTGCCTGCGAATGCCGAAGCTGAACTTGCGCCCGGTGCCGGTATCGCTCGACGGCCCGGTGATCATGAAGGTCGGCACGTGCAGGTGGGGCAAATGATGGAGGTGGTGATGGTGGTGCCGGTAGTGCTGCTTCGGCCCCTCGGCCTCGCTCGGCTCCTCCTGCTGGTGCTGGAGGCCGCGCAGGAAGGGCAGCCTGGCGGACCATCTGCGGTAGCGCGCGTCCCTGGCCTCCTCGTCGAGGCTGAGGTTGCCGAAGGTCTCGCTGCGCCTCAGCAAGCCGTCGCCGTCGAGCAGGCTGCTCGGGGCTCCGGGGAAGAGGCCCGCGATGCTCGGCCCGATGCTCGAGCAGATGGCCGCGCTGGTGATGCTCGAGCGGCGCGTCTCCCCGGCCGCTGCCGGGGGAGCGAGCCCCAGCTCCGGCAGGGTCTGCCGGCGCGACGATGCGGCTCCGTTCTCCAGGCTTGCCTCGGCATTCTCGTCGAGAGCAGGTGGGGCCTCCTTGCCATCGTCGACTGCCACGACGGTATCTGCTGCCGATGGACTTGCCTCGGCTTCCGCGGCTCTCAACTCCTCCTCGTTCTCTTCCGTAATGCCGAACTCGATTTGGAAGCGCTGGCAGAGATAAGTCGCTTTCCGCATTGCATTATTTCACGCCGCTTGAGGTGGAGAGAACGAGATGGTCAATTTTCTTCGGGGGGGACACTGTGTTAATCGGTGGGCTTAAAATACGCTGAGGTCTGACAATGGGCTGGCAAAACGAATTTTCGAGGTTTTGACAAATGCGACTGAATTAGTTGGCGCTGTCGGGATTGGATAATATATATACATATTACGGTAGGGCTGAGGTTAAAGATTACAGTACAGTTGTCGAGACTATGATTTGGTTACAACGTATTTCATGCGACTATTTGAAAAAAATCTGTTTTTCTAAAATTTTTAGTTTGTTATTAAGGGCATGCCTTAGATCGGTGTAGATCCCTACACCGTATTTTACATTATTCCTCGTGAATTTGAGTATTTGTTAGAAAATCTTAGTTTTCCCTAAGAAAATTTGACAAATATGTGAATTCATGTCGAATACTGTAAAATACGAATATGTCGGTAACTATGGTTTTAGGATAGGACTAAGGCATGCTCTTAACGTAGTAATAAAACAAAAATTTCGGTTTCTTCAATTTCAAAAGACATTTTCTGTGTGTGGGAAAAAATTACGCTCAGTAAATTGTTTAGTTAAGACGCTTATAAGAGATACGCTGAATAATTGAACCTCAATATTAAAAGACATGTGAGACATCACAAGGTTGCGAGAGCTTGTGTCGTCAATTTAAACGTCTTGAAACTTTATCGAGCAATCATGGATTTGTACAGCTGTTTTTGTTTGAAAAATTACAATTCAAATTTTTTTTCTTTAAATACTCGATTATGCAGCGTTTATTTTGAACAATTACGTGCGAGCAATTCAAATATCATAGTTTTTATAATTATGGTTGAATAAATTGAATTTGTGGTTTCTAGAACTGTATTCTCAAATATTTAATTGTCTATTATTCATAATAGATAAATCAAAATTATTCTACAGCACGTTGCGCTATAGACGTTCTCAGTAAAACAAAGCAAAATCAAGGAATATCTTTAAAAAAAAAGTGATAAATAGAAACCCACCCTTGACAGTGACGTGAGTTTGAGCATCTTCTCGAAATTCCTCGCCGTCATATCGCCGATGTCTCTTCGCTAGGTATGTATATAATGTATATCACACTTTCAAATAACTAACAATACACAGCCCGTTATCCGAACAGCCCATGCAAAACTCAACGGCAATAAAAACTAAACGTCGCGTCTTCCGATCCATCGAAAGTAAAAGTAAACACAACAGTATATAGGAGAGCGAAAGTGTTGAAGCGCGCGAGTGTCGCGGGAGTCTAGCGAGGCAGCTCGTGTCGACGGCCGATATATATCAGTTTTCTGGGTAACGCGGCGCTCCGAGATACGCGCGACGCCGCAAGAGCGACTCTGCCCTCGCGCGCATATTGTATATTTTTTTTTTCGCCGGGAAAGCTTCGGCCCGATTAATGGAGCATCCGCGCTTTTATTGTACCCGCGCGGCACCTAAGCCTTGGGCCAACTACACGGAGGCCGGTAGTGCTTGTTCGCTAGTCTGCCGATGGGTTTTTTTAATTATTATCTACGGTCGTAATTGCAATCTCGCCGATTATGATTTTTGCTTTATATTGCCAGGCGAAACTTTTTGACACTCGCTAAAGCGCGTTTAAATGCTTTCTATTTGGCAAGGTCTTCGTCTAAATTTATATTATCTTTTTTTGCGTCTATTCGAGCTGACGCTGCGATTGTAAAGTCGGATGATCAAATATTTGAGAGCGTAAGATAAATCCTTTGGCTTTATTGGAACAGGCAATGATTTAAAGATGATGTTATATGGTAGGCAGTATCCTCGGTACAAATATTTTAACTGTGCTTGAATCATTATCAGTTTATTGTTCAGTTATGCGGTAATATTACTTTAATTGAATGTGAATAAAATTTTTAAATTTATATTAAACACCTCAACAAAATTTACGTCATAAATAAAAAAAAACCATTTATCCTGCAAGTATCAAACTAATCATAATTCAGACTTGATAATTTATCCTATTCCCATCTTATTATTTACAATTTCCCAATAAACGACAATATCCCATAACCACATATACCTCGAAGCCAAACTAAACGACTAGCCCAAGCGAAACCATGGGATTAATTTAACCCTATTCACTTAGCATCACAAAGTAACTCTAGACTCGCGTTCTCTCGGCGCATATCAATAAAAACGTTTCCGCGGCATAGCTATGAGGCAGCACGAGCCGACTTTATAGTGGCAATGGCACTTGAGCCAATTGAACTACTCGGCAAACTAATAAGAAGCCTCTCGGGCTTCTGCGTGTCCAACGCGTTAAGCCGAGGCGAGGGTCTGGCTGCTCAGTGGGAAAGCACTGGCGCCTCCTGACGTACTGATATACGTATGTACACGTACCACGTGTGTGTTGGCGTGCACACACCGCTGAGTTGTGCACTTGCGGCTCTGGATTATTCGGGATTTCCTCTTATTTGATTGCGCGAAAGAACAAACGAGACGCGGATGATAAGCTTAGGCGACGTCTTAGACCCTGACGCGTGAGATAGACTTGCTTCGCTGCTCTCGGCTACAGGCTTGTTCAATAAAGTTAGAGGACTGTTGCTTGTGAAATGATGGTGAGTAATGTCTTAGATATTTCCATTTGTACGCATTAAAAAATGAGTACATTTTGGAAATGCGTCGTTTTCAAAATATAAACATTACAATTAATACCTTGGACCATTGTCTGTGGAGTACGAATGCCGCCTGTTAAAGATCAATTGACATATGATTTAATTTTCTGTTTGTACAATAATTTACGTTTAAAAATTTACAAAGCTAATTTAGCCTACCATGTAGAATTTGTTAATATTATAAATTATCTTGTATTTAACTTGGGAGGTTCGAAACTATGTTTTTCATCAACGAATGACCAGTCGTACTAAGCAACTCAATATTGCGTCGGTGCGTGCTCAGTTTATGTAAAACGTCATTAGAGTAGGGAGTCAATGCTGCTAATAATGATGAAAAAGTTGGAATGTTTATCTTAAAGTTGCGTTTCGAGGCATGCGCTTTAACTTGAACGCGATAATGCTTAATCTAAGAAAAATGAGATGGTAAGAGTGGAACTTCAAAGACATCGAGCACTTGTAGTTTTTAGAAACAAGATTCCCACGATATTATCACATGTACACAGACGATTCATAAAATTATTGTGTACACTTGCTAAATTATAATAAATTATAAAAAAATAAATTAAAGTGAATAATCATTTAACCTGTCGACTTCGGTACCAAAATGACTTGACAGCCTGCTGGCAGTTGTCAACTAGGGAACCATATGATCTGGTAATGCTACTGCTAAGCGACGAAGATGATGCACTCTTGTTTACCGCATACAAAAGTCCCGTGCTCTCGTTTACGTCTTCATCTGCCAAGTAAATTTTAATATCTGGAGGAACTTCCATTGTCTTTAGTTAGTTTTATTAGTTTATTGTATAACAATGCCTTCCTGCTTATTCACAAAAACTATTTATTTATTTCATAACAATTTTTAATGTACTTTTTTTTATCAAAACTTATTATATTATCACGTTCTTAACGATTATATTATCTATTTTATAAAACTTGATTTTAATTTTGTTTAATTTAAACTATTTATAACATTTAAAAATTTTTGAAGATTACAATTTTATCGAGCGATGGA
Organism: Anagyrus pseudococci; assembly: GCA_030522585.1. Lineage (NCBI taxonomy): Eukaryota > Metazoa > Arthropoda > Insecta > Hymenoptera > Encyrtidae > Anagyrus > Anagyrus pseudococci. Next base: position 124,336 of record JAPYYQ010000009.1, on the reverse strand, counting down.
ATAAACATTGACGAGGTACTTCAAGCGACCTACTTTACCCACAAAGTAATTGAATTTTGACATAGTGGTGACTTTATCGTATAAGTAATTGATAAGTATTAGATTAAAGTGTTATCAAACGTTCTAACAGCAGCTTGTTAATAAATATATTTTAAATATGCATTTTAATTTGATATGTAACGTTTTACAGTTACTAAATTTAACATGGTCGTACATGCCTTCAAGTCAATAATAAATTAATTAAACAATAAAATTTTGAAAAAATTACGTACACAATTTTTAAAATTAATATTGAAAGAAGTTTTAACCGAATGACAAAGAAAAAACTTAAAAGCGATTTTTTTAAGTGTCATGCAACTACAGTGACTAATGACTACGTTGCTAGAAATTGAAAGTTGCTTTGACAACATTGCGTGAAACGTTGTTTATTTTCTGAAAGTTCAATCTATATTTACTCGCGCAATCGTTTTTATGATACCATGATTTTTCTTTCGTCACAATCAAATTACTTAAGAGCTTTTATTAATACTTATTTATTAAATGAGTAAATGTAAACCATTATCATGAAGATTTTTTATTATGATTAAATCCTGATAGTTCCAAGTTACATATATATTATTTGATTATTGAATAGTATTTTTTAAAATTTATTACACTAACTATTTTAATTAGCATGCTTAATTTTAAAATTAATTTTTTATGAAACAATTATTAGGATTTATTGCAAGTTATATTTAATTTTATAAGTCGTGAATTAATTGATTCACTAGTGCTTTACAGATAAGATTCTAATAAGAATAATAGTTTATAAAAATTGTTAAATAAAAATTTAATAGAAATAATATTTACAATGCGATTTTTTTCTGCGAAAACTAGTCCGAATTTTCTGAAACATAACAGTAACGATCACAACACTGTTTGCAATGCTATCCTTTTTTTCGCTGCCTAAAGCCACAAAAAATGGTCCTTGAACTTCACAAAGAAAAGACACAACACTAAAAACGTGACGCGAATTCCAAAAGGTATGTACACTATGCTTTAACGGTACTTTTCTCGACTTTCTTCGCGAAGTCACGAGAATCGTTTGGATAAACAGAGGAAGCGGATCGTGTGTTTTGAATACCAGTCGAGCAACTGCGCTTCGAAGTGGCCGGCGGAAAAATAGGGAAGACAAGAGGAGGCGGTGGCTATCGTCGCGCCCGCGGGAGAGAGAAGTGTCCGTGTTTGTGCGCTTACGATGATCTAGATAAAATCGATCGACTACCACTGGCTAGCTTTACTTTAACATTTTTTTTCAGCTTTCCTGACAGTCGGACCAAGCGCTGGACAGGTAGGCGTGATAACGGCCTGACGCATGCTCGAGAAATCGCTGCGATATCAGTACTTTGATAAGAGAAGAAAAATCTCTCGTAGAATCGTTCGACAAAAGTATTTAATATCGAATGTACACGTAATAAATTAATTTGTTAAATGTGTGAAACATGTTATAAAATATTATCCTTCGCATTAAATATGTTTGTTATTCAAATATTTTTAATTATTTTTTCATGAGTATAAATAAATTAAGAAAATTATAAAACTTTAATTTACGTACTTGGTGTAAAAATTGTTGATGACCGGCATTGATTTATATACTTTTAAATTTTTTATCAACGAAGACTGTTGGTATAGTAGAGAATTATATTATTAGTAAAGAGATTGTTTGCTACTTTCAATTTCCTTCAAAACAAAATAAACATGTTTTGTGCGTTTGTTTACATAATAAGTAGGAATATTTCTAAAATTATTTTTTGTTTTTTTTTAAAGATAAAATTTTACAAGTTAATTCCTGTATAAATATTAAAAAATTCGCGACGACGTAAAAGTGACGTACAACTAAGATACGGATACATTCAAATCAAGTCAAAATATAGGCGAAGAGCATCATCAGCACCGACCGTGAAACTTATAAATCTCAAGACGACGTCGCAATGTGTTACACGTTAGCTTAGAGATGCTTTTCAGCCGGAACGCTTGAATTCCCTACTAGAGCAACGAAAATAGTTCTGTCATAGCCTCGGTTGTTGTATCTATCGTTGTGAAAATGTAGAACTGCAAGACTAATGTTTCTGTCACCTTCTCGAGATTCATTTAATGACAGACTCATTGATAGACGTTATGGTGCGTTTTTCGTTTTTTTTAAATACTATGCTAATAGTTATTACTTTCAGAGCAGACATAATATTTTTTTAATTATCTTTGACAAAATAAAATTGGTTAAAATATTTGTTTCTAAATTATAAGATAATACAGCTTATATTTGTAACACGTAAGATTTACAAGAAACAAACTACGCTAGGACGTGCGATGTCTGAAGTGAGAAGCAAGCGCAAATTATTTGCTGTTGTGTGACGCAAATGGTTAGATTTTAAGAGATTACAAAGAAGGAAGAAAAGACATTGCGTCGTAATATTTTTTTTCGCGTAGTGGACGATTTGCGTAACGGCTCGGATAATGGGTCTGCTTTTGAGGCCGTTGCTCAATTATCGTTGGAATGACTGCTGTGTCGCTTTGCTGTGACGAATTTAAACGATTCGATTTGCGATTCGAAAGATAATAATTTGAAGCAAACACGCCTAGTGAGATAACTAAAAGTTTGGGGCTTATTGAATTTACTGAACTAACACGTATTTCAAAAAAAAAAAAAAAAAAAAAATTTAAAATCTAATGATAAGTACGATTTTTTTTCAGAGATAATTAAGGTTTATAAATGCACTGCCCTGTATATAGTGGCACAAGTCCAAAAACGTATCAAATTCGAAAGTTTGATAAATATTTACGTATTTTGTTACGAAAACATAAAAACTTTAAACAAAATCCATTATTAAAAATTCCTAAAACTAAGGGAATCATTAATTTTACTTGATGAGAGCATTCTGTACTTTCAATTGATTAATGATATTTATTTTTTAATTACAAAAGTTGGGCAAATTACAGCTGTCGCTTCAAATTTATGAGGAAATGAAATTTTTAATCGATAAAATAACAAATATATTTTCAAATATCAAGAATGCACGTTTTCCATTATAAAATTTTGAAATAATGGCCAGTATTTTACGCTTCGGAAGATAAAAAAAAGATATATTAAAAAACAAATATAAAATTGTCAATCATATTATTCAATTGAATACAAGGTAACGGACAAAAAAACTTTATTTTGTAAAAAAGAAAATTCAAGTACGTTACACTCCGACACTCGTTAAAATTTTTCCGAGCTTGTTTCTTGGATAAATTGTGTTTCTTTAAAGAGATATTGTCATCGTACAAATATTTTAAAATGTATCTTTTTTAAGAAAAGAAAATTTAACAATGCAATTCTTATATGAACAAAACAACTTGTCACGTATGTGAAGACTTTTTTGACGTAGTATTTATAAGTTCCGAATAAATACATTAAAAATTTTGTATAAACTTACACATATTTACTAAATAATCGTTTTTATGAATCAGAGCAAAAAAGGTTGAATTTTATAAAACTTCTTAAGTACAGTTTTTTAATCAGTGAATTTGATTTATTTATAAGTACTGCATTTTTTAATTCAGAAAAATAAAAATTATCATGAAATTATCTGATGGTCAAAATTATTGATTATTAATCGAATACACAATATTTTTTTTATCAACATTTCTACAGCAAAATACTGCACTTTATGATACGTTCTAAGAACATGCTCAAGATTTTTTAAACGGATTTTCTTTTTTTTTTAATTCAAAGTTATAAATATATGTTTATCCTACATAAATTAGCACTACTAACAATAGCATGCGCATATCTAAAAGAATAACATTTATGTAACGATATTTTTCATTGCAGTTGGGTGATTGATGAAAAATACCGGAATTCACGTCACGAACCTGAGCGAGTTATTTTTATTTATAAATCTTTTTTTATATTTTTCAAATTATCGATAAAATCAATGGTGTACACGTGTCGAAAAGGCACGTATTTTTAGCCAACGGTAAAGTGCCCCCAGGATCGATGAAAAACCGCGTATGTATTGCCTCCTCGAGCGAGAAAGAGAGAGAAAGAGAAAAGCAATTCGTTATAGGTAAGCCGTGATACATCGGCGCGTGCGAGGAGCTAGTCAAAGCGGAAAGGCCGAGCCCAGAGGCAATGGAAAACGTAAGAGAACAGAAAGAGGAGCGCGTATACAGGGAGAAGAGAGGAGGGGCAGGAGGAATGAGTTACCTCGTGTAAACGGTGCTCGGCCAGCCGAACGACCGTGCTGTTCTGTCTGCCATTGCCGAGCAGAGAGAACTGCCGGTGGCTCCTGGCCCTGGTAAAACCGGCGATTGTCTTCCTACGCAAGTGCGACATCGCGAGTGCCCGCCGGCAGGGGCCTTGGCCGTGATCGTCGTCTTAGTCGGCGGCAGCTGCGCCCGCGTCCTCGATTGCACATCGGCTCCAGACACGCGCTGATTCTCCCCCTAACTATCCGCAGCAGCGCAGCGAGATCCGACACTAGTCATCCTCTCATTTCAGAAGCACCTCACGCCACGCACTGTACACTCTGCCTCGGCTCGCATCGATGAAAGAAGAGGCGCGCGAACGCGGCCGACTGATAAAACGCGCACTCGCGGCTTAACGCGCTCCCACCGAGCCGCGATCGCGTTTAAACGGAGCTTTAATACGGCTCAATTAGCCCGTGCGCCTCGAGAAAAAAAACTGCCTTTCGAAGATGCCGACGACAGCGGCAGCGCGGAACTCGACTATACTCAGATCGCTCGGTGAGATATAAGTAGGCGCTCGCGTACCGGGGCCCGGATGTGCTGGAAAAAAGAAGCGGTCATACGCGCGCGCGTGGCTGAGATAAGCCCCGCGCGGGGGGAGCCGCTTATCTGCGCGATTTTTCGAACTGTTCTACATAAGCGCGTATGTATGTAGGTGGGAACGACGGGGGCGATGGAGAGCGCGCCGCCTGGAAGTTGGCGATTTCGCGGAGACGCGCAGACTAAGGCGAGCACGGCCCAAGGATTAAACGAGCCGGCCGCGATGCCGAGGACGCGCGTGCTCGCTCGCTCGCCTCTGACACACTTGTGCGCTCGCTCGCGCGGCAACAACGACCACGACGACTACGGTGTATGTGTATATATATGCTGGAGGTGGCGCGCACGCGCTTCCGCGGCTACCACGTGCTGTGTGTGCTGCTACCGCTGGAGCAGAGACTCTCTGTGCGGAGGTGGGAGTCAAAGTGCGGTTCGCCTTGTCATCGGTTTTCCATCGCGACATGGATGTTTCAGATTGAATTAGCGGAGAACGTTGTGGGGCAAGCAGAACATGGCAGTGGCAGGCTCGGATGATATTGGAAACTCTGACAAGGACTCGAGGTCGATGGGATTATTACTTGGGGATTGATAAATTTATTTCTGGCGCATTACGGACGAAACGCCAAATTTATCGGGCTGCGGTATTATTTGTATTGCCGGCAATGTCAATAAGACCCGATGAATATATATTTCTTTTCGCGGCGAAAGAATGTCAATAACTTTTCTTATCGGCTCGTTTCTAAAAAGGAAGAGAGAACTTATTGCTGCTTGCCAATGGGATCTATATAAACGCGCGATTATCAAGAACATTGGAATAACAACGATAAAGGTTGTTGATATCAATTACGACTGCTCGTTAAACGATATTATCGAGCAAGTTTTTCTTAAAAGACATTTTTTGTAAAGTGCAAAAATTTGTTTGTAAACGCATTATTTTTGCTGCAGAAATGAAAATAACGTTTGTTATAAAATTTTATATTGCCGACGTAGAATGACGTAAAACGAGATTAAAAATTAACGGTTAATGTAAACGTCTTGCGTTCCAACACAATGGATACATTCACATTTTTCGTGATATATACTCAACAACTCTACGTAGAAGACAAAGCACGGATGTTTGTTCTAGAAAGATAACGCACTCTCTCTCTCTTTCATTCTTCGTTTCGAAATGACGGCAAAACATATTTTTGTGGATTTTCTATAATCCGTTAATCGTCTAATTAACGCTTAAGCCTTACACACGAGTGCTTAATCTCTAAGTCTTTACAGAAAAATTCTTTATTGACTGATAAATCGCGATAGCAATCTTATTGGGAGAAACAACAGGCTTGGGATAAATACAAAATTGCATTTAGTAAAGATAGTGCGTGTCTTAAAAGCGTTTTTAGCACATCTGCGAACACATTTCTAGCAATTGTTATCGAGTTTCGTTAATTAAAGCTAACAACCGGCCGATTATCTAAACAGCGCGATTATTTCATTTTCCCCGAGCCTTCGTTTAAAGTCAATTTCAACTAACATTTTATAAATTCGCGTCTACTGTAAAACTTATAGTCTCGAATCAAAAAGTTTGCCATTAACGAAAAATTAATCGTCCACTATCAACGCGCGGGATTAGTTATTGTTCATCGCAACGTTTATCCTAGCAGGCGTTAAAACCGCAAGTCACGCGCGCGCTTGACTCCCGCTGTATATAAAAAAATAACCGGCAAAACGAGTGAGGCGTGACGCAAAGGAAAGGGAAAGGAAGGAGACTGGCCGTTGCTAACAGCCCGCGCAAAAACTGCGGAAGCAGGTCAGAAACTATCCCCAGTCCCGTTTTGTCTTTGTTCGAAAGACGAAGAGAGAAAGAAGGGTCATGGTCAGCGATCGAGGAAGGTGCGAGAGAGGCGCACACCACGCGATGATTCCGTGTCAATGGGGACACGCGCGCTTTCTTTTCGGAAAGCGAGCGTGTCTCGAGTAAGACTGTTTGGCACACGATTGTAAATAGACGGAATTCCAATATCTATACGACAGATGGCCGGCAATTAGGCGCGAGCTTGAATGGATCAGACCGTAACTGGGTCTTGCACTCGAGGAAAACTCGCTGATTGTTCAGTTTGTTTATTCGTATTGAGCTGAACAATGTCTACGAGGAAAGAATTTTAATTTATACAAAGATGAGCGCGGTTATTGTTAGCACACGGATAACGCGAAACGTATACAGCTGCTACAATGATCGTCATAGCAAGCACGTTGTAATTGAGCTTTAAGACGACGCGATTGACGCGGAAGTGTATTGTTAATCCCTCAAATGTGTCCGATATGCAACTCGACAGAGAGCACGAGTGGCAATGATAAAACAATAGGTTCGACAAAATGTAACGAGGTAGGAGTGTACGTTACCGTAACCGGCTCCGAGAATCCCAGCCATGTCTTGGTGGTGTCGTTGAAGAGCCACGAATTCATGCTCGTTTACGGGGAGGCAACGAATTTGTGCCGAAAGTCGGACAATGATCGCTTATCATTGGCAACGTGTCACTATGGGCGTCTATTCATTGCCGTTCGAGTTACAACTGCTGGACCGAGTTGCCCGGGAAATCTCGGGAAAGCGAAAAGTCTACGAGGAGTACAAGCCGACGTTTCACGAGTTAGCCGAAGCCATTGAATGACCGTGGGATTGACGTTGACAGGGGGCTGTTTACAAACGTCGTTTACCTTTCCTCGTGAAATCTAAAATCTTATACTTGTGTAGTTGACTATCGTTGAATTGGTAAGTGCAAATTAAATGATATTATTAATGTAGGAATATTCGTGCTTTTTGGTAAAGTACGGAATTCTAAAATTGCAAAATGATTAAATTCTCCAAAGTAATTTTCTCGGGGATATTATGAGAAAAAGGAGAAGAGGCGGTAATAAGGTTCCGACCACGCAAAATTCGGCCTTGGCAATCGAAAAGCGCGAGGTGCGCGCGGTAAGCTGCCCCCGCTGATTCGCGAGAAATCGATAAGTTCGCTAGTAGGCGCCGCCCCCGCGTCACGCGTCGCATACGCGGTCCAAGGCCAAACTCTCTCTCTCTCTCTCTTTCTCGCTTTGATGTAATGTGCAAGAAGGAGCAAGAGCGAAAGTTCGTTGTTGTCGAGGGGGGGCACTTTACCTTTAGCTCCACGTCGATCGAGCGGCGATGAAAACGAAAGCGAGTCTTGGTAGTCGAAGCCTTCCTCGGGGCTGACACGCTGGCCCGACGCTGGGGATGCCCAGTCGACGACATCTCGACGCACGACGCGCATATAGAAAGCAAATGAGGGGGGAGCGCGCAGCACTTGTCGATTGACTCGATTAATTCCGACTGGACTATGATTTATTATTTTTCTCTTCTTTTTTTTCAATACTATAGGCGCATGCTCGGGGCACGATTGTCTCGAGACGCGAGATTAGATAAACGTATACTGATACTTCTTCGTAATCGTCCCCCCGCATCTTTCAATTAGGATATTTTAATTGGCTGGCACTCCAACGAGTGGTTAATACGATATGAAACTTGGAATAAAAAAATATAATTGATTGTGTACTTTTTTTTCATTAGCAGCTACATCGTCTGTTTTGATGAGTATACAAGGAATTTTATTTATTATGGCGGGAGTGGTTGTTTTTAAAAATGTTCCGAGGCAACGACAGACTAAGGTTTTTATCATTTCGTAAACAGAGTTATCGATAATCGCGGGGCTTGAGATTTTTGATGTTACGTAAAGAAGCTATTATCGGGGCACTTTAGTTCAATGTATCGGGACGTGTCTTCGGGCTATTACTTAAAGCTGTAGGAAAACATCGATTTAGCCCTTATTTTAATACATCACGCGAAGATAATAATTTATTCTTATGTTGAGAGAACGAAATAAAAATGATGAAAATTCGATTGGACGTAAAAAGAGAACGTAATTGGAGAGAACGAAAGGGGCGATCGTTACTGAAAATTTAATGAATGAATATATACTGGTAAAATTAGTATCTTTCCTTGTTTGAAATCTGGCAAAAGCTTATAACTGACTCATTTCCGGACGCTGATACTTTAAAAGAACAGTGCAAACCGAGAGCCACATAATGCGCGTATACAGTTAAATCGAAAGTTAAAATTAAATTAGAATGTAACATATAGCATGCAGATGTTTGCTTAAAAAACGCAGCATTACGAAATTTTAAAATACTCTTTATGCACCTTATGTAACGTGCTTTTCTTTTATAAAATTTTCAGATATTGTATGTTAATTACAATATTATTTAGAGACGCAAGGTTCGCTGTTCACTTACAAATTGTGCATTGTTATCTGCTACTTACGCCTAAATAATAATGAGCGATGTATTTTTACACACAAAGTTTAAAAGTTTTTTAGTCGCATTTTATTTATATACATAAATCAATCGCAATTGTTCAATGATAAATTGGAATAATTAATATTAAATTATATTAGAAATAATTTTTATAAATAAGCGACGAGAAAGAGTAGCCTAGATCGGTCACTTTAGATAAATAAAGATAAACACTTGTTATTTTTTTCGTGAAAATAGGTTGCTAAATTACGAAAAATCTTCAGCTAAAAATACATAAATCTTCAGGGTTCGAGTCCTAAAATGAATGTCTTGCAAAATGTCGCACAATTGTACGTGCCAATTTCAAAGAAAAACATGATTTCGCTACGATAACATAATCTATGCAGACCAGAGGACTGTATTTTTTAAATATTTTAAATTGTTCATTTACAAATTTGTAATAGTTGACCTTATTTTTAAGAGCCATTAATATTTTCAATTTTTATCGTAACGAACAAAAGTATCGGGGGGACGGTGTAAAAACATTAGTTTTCATTCTGTTCGTAAGAACACCTACAATTGCTCCGTGCAGTTGCTAACGCAAGCCCAACGTGTAATTTATTATTTATAAAAACGTCATCGCGCGACACGAGGAACAAAATCAAAAAGTCACATAGTTGCAAAAAACTCGAAATGTGAGAGATAAAACAATCTGAACAATCCAAAAGAAAAGCAATTTGGCGTGAAAACATTTAAAAATAATCCACAGCCCATTTTTAAGGACCACATACACGTGTGAGTGCGTAAACAAAAAACCAGGATGGGCAAAAAAAAAAGTCAAAAACCAAAACGGATCATTGAACTCGCGCAATGATGCATTTGCAGGAATCGTGACAAAAACAAAACACATGTGTACACACAGAGAGAGACGTGAGACTGAAAGAGACAAGAAGACCGTCTCTCGCGGCCTTTAAAACTGTACACCGAATTGGCGCGGCAATAACCTCAAAAAGTTAAAACGAAGCTCTTTCGGGGTGGCTTGCATGTCGTCGCCAGAAACGGCGATTCATTATCAATCTGTTTTTTCTTTTCAACGCTGCAAGAAAACTCGGCTTTACTCGAGCTGTGCAGGGAGTAGAGCGTTCCCATTTGCGGCGCGTTCTCGTAAAAAGAGGAATAAAAAGATCGCCGAATCGATTTTAAGTCTAATTACAAGGGCCTGCAAAGTCTGGAGGGAGTTGGACGACGAGAGTCGTGGGCGGGTATAAAATCGAACTCTGGACGGACGATAACTCGCGCGGTGCTCTAGGGGGTTAGGGTGGTAAAAAGGGGGACGACCGAGAGACCCGGAGTGGTAGAGACAGAGAGAGAGACTGTGTCGGGTGGGCAAGGGTTGACTTACCTAGCGGCTGAAGCTCGTAGACGGCGCGGTGGCGGAACTGCTGCTGCAGCGACGGCGCTCCTCTGGCATAACCTGGTCGTGTCTAGCTTTCTCTCCCCTGCTTCTCTTCCCTCACGACTGTGCGAGAGTGTCTCTCTGGCTCCACGTCAACGGCAATGCGAGAGAGAGAGAGGCACGAAGAAAACGCTCTGCTAGCGCGACGGGGGGCAGGTGGAGGAGAGCCACGAGGAAGGGGAGAGAGCAGTCACATTTCTCTCTCTCTCGGGGTCCGCAGCCGATTCTCTCTCTCTGGTTCGGGGGGCTTTTTTCCTTCTCGAACAGCGCCGCGACCTCTCTCTCTCTCTCACAAAGGGCTGTCTTCTTGCGTTGGGCTGTATGCACTGCGCGGGGGCACGAAAAAGGCCCGTGTTGCACTCTCTCGTCGCTCACTTTACTGCCTTTACACACTCTGCATGCACAAAGTATACAGATTGCTCTGCACACGCACGAATATCGGCTCGTGTTCTTTTTTTTTTCAGAAGGCACCAGCGGGTGAGGGAGGGAGAGGAAGAAGGAGCAAGAGAGAAAGAGATTGGGCGCGAAAAGCACATGCGCGCCTCGTGGCCGAGGAGAGGTCTTGTTGGAGGGGAACAGCGAAAGCGAGTTCGAAGAAATGAGAGGAGAGAGAAAAAGAGAGAACGAGAATGAGTGGGCGTTTATGCAGATTACGCGGGCATTGTGAATGCGGCCGAGGCGTTTGTTTAGAGCGGATAATGTGCATTCGCTATTCAAGCCAGTTATCGCGTTATTGTTGGGGCCTCTCTTTTTCCCGTAGATTCGAAAGCGGGCAACTTATCTTTTCGTTCTTTTGTCTTGCCTCTCTATTGCCTTCCTCTTGCCCCCCGCGCGCGCTTCGTTAAATTTCAGAGCCGTTAGGTGGCGTTCGAGCGGCGATCAGCTGTTTTCCACGACTCCGGTTTATTCGGCGGCTACTGTTGCATAGATACAAACACAAGTGCACACCGAGTACCCTCAGTCCTTTTTTCTCATTACCTTTGCCAAACTGGCTCTCATGTCTCTCTGTGTGTGATCGTTGGTGTGTTCACCAAGCCAGACTTTGAATCGTCAAGGCCAAAGATTCATTGATGCTGAAGCGCGCGCGTGTACTGCACACACGTGCGCGCTTGCTGTAGGTACTCTCCCGGGGGCCCTTTAATTCGCCGCTGGACTTTTTTCACTTGACCTGCAGTCACGACGCTACTCCGCACGCCTGCGGGGCTAATGAACTTTATTGGCCCAAGTTCCTGTGTCTCGTGCCCGTTGTGAACTGTTTGGAGCTGAAGTGGATGCTTGGATAATTGAATTAGAGGTTAGCTACTGGACGGTTGTTAATTAAATAACAGCTTTCTTGCGAAATAACGTTTAAGTGGATCTCTGTTATTTTAAATATTTAATTCGATTGTTTAAATAATGTAATTTGGAGTGATACTTGGGTTGATGAGACGCAAAATTTGAACGGAATTTCTTGTTTCAGATAATCTGTAAACAATGGCAAAAGTTAAAAAGGCTTTGCCACAGAAGAAATACTACAGACAACGAGCTCATTCCAATCCAATAGCAGATCATTGTATTGAATAGTAAGTATTTGTAAATTCTATGAAACTTTACAAATTAATATTTGTAATTATTAACTTATTGTTAAATAAGTATTTATAATATTATTTTATGTACAGTCCTGTTACACCCGATGATATGGATTGGACTAGCTTATATCCAGATTTTGTAGACAATACTACTACAAAAGATGATACCAAAAAATTAACAAAGCTTGTTGAGTTTGCAGATGTTGGATGTGGCTATGGTGGATTACTTGGTAAATGCAATAGACTTGGGAGTCACTCAATTTTACTATTTTTTAATTACATTGAATATGTTTTAGTTACATTATCACCTATGTTTCCTGATAAATTGATTGTTGGAATGGAAATTAGAGTGAAAGTATCAGATTTTGTGGTAGACAGGATAGATGCATTACGTTCTCAGAATTTGGGACAATATGGTAATATTGCCTGTGTAAGGACTAATGCTATGAAATATTTGCCCAACTATTTTAAAAAAGGACAGCTCACAAAAATGTTCTTTTTATATCCTGATCCTCATTTTAAAAAGGCAAAACACAAGTGGAGAATCATCAACAAATGTCTTTTAGCAGAATATGCTTATGTTTTAAGAGAAAATGTAAGTTTTGTATTAAAAAATTATAAATGAATTTTTATTACTTACTATTATATTTTAAATAAATTGTGTTGTTGCAGGCTATTGTATACACAATGACAGATGTTAAGGATTTACATGAATGGATGGTGCAACATTTAACTGAGCATCCTTTATTTGAACGTATCCCAGAAGAGCAATTGGTAAATACAAAAATAGTAATTTATTAAAATTTCATATATTTATTTTAAAAATTGATTTTAATAAATAACTTACAAAACTAGGCTTCAGATCCAATTGTTGACAAACTGTATGAAAGCACAGAAGAAGGACAGAAAGTAACCAGAAATAAAGGTGACAAATATTTAGCTGTATTTCGACGAATTCCTGATCCTCATTTAACAAATGATAGATAATAAATGTTAATGTTTTTATACAATGTTAAATTATTGTTCATACAACTATCTTAAAATCCTACTTTTTTATATTTAAATTTTATTTTACAATTAAAATGTTTTAGTTATTGATAGAAAAGATGTTATTTTTTTACGTTTGAATGCAATAAGTTAGTAAATTTTCATAGCGCGATCTTTATTCGTTCATTATGTCTGTTTTTAGTAAAAATTAAGTTTTATAAGACTAAGTTTTACCTCTACTCATAAAATCTTCTTGACTCATGTTGAACTTTTTCTCCCTGTTCTTTGAGTGTATACTGCTGAATACACTTTCTGGTATGATATTTGTCGGATATCAGAAGGAAGTGTGAAATGTTCTGTGTTCAAGTTGAATTCTTCATGGAAAATCATACATATCATCTGCAGAATAAAAGCCAAACATATATAATTCTTGCACTGCTTGCTCAACTGCGCAAAAAATAAATTCTTACATTGTACAATATGTCATTAACATATTCTTTTGGTGGGGTATGTTTTATTCTTGTGTTTTCAACGCATCTGTCTATAATATTCACCGGTAGCTGAGAATACTTGAGATGATGCTCCGTCAATAAATCATTTTTCAATGTGTGTTCAAAGTTTTTACTGTTCACAATGTCCCTTTGATAATTATTAATTGTTTCAATTAAGATACTATAAATTAAGGAATAAACCTTGAAAAAAAAAACCGTTAGCTTACCACAAGACACCTTGAATAATCTGCGAGAACATATCGATGTTCTTCGCTGTGTAGGAATTTGGTTGGGGTACCATTTCCGGCAGCAAATCTCCGCCAGCCGCACCTTTCAATTGCCGATCGAGCTTAACTTTCTCATCGGCGTCCCGAGGGTTATAAACCTCGATCCTCAAAGTCAAAGTCTTACAGAACGTCGCCGGCTTCTTAATCGGCTCGAAAACCGGCGGTTTCTTTAAAACCAGAATAATATAACAATTTTTCAGAACTAATTTCAAATCCGGCAGCTAAGGATCTAGGAAATCTCACCGGATAAGAGATGCCCTTCTCCGTAATGGTGAACTCGCCTTTCATCCTCTCGACGACGTTATTCTGCTTAGCTTTCTTTTTTGCTTCGATACGCCGCTGGCTAGCATTGATAAAGTCGCAGAATACGTCAACGTCGATCGAGCCCGTGTACTTGCCAACGGTGACTACGACCAAAAAGGTGAGCAGCGACTGCGGCTGTATCAGCCCGCGCGCTGGCTTGATTTCAATCATCACGACTCCTGGTACTTCATAGCTAGTGATTGTTTCAAGTTGATTATAAAACTGTTCTTATCGGTTACAAAAGTATTTAAAGGGCAGGTGTACTTGTTCCAACGATATTCCAGAACGTCGAGAGGATCGTGGTTGTGCATCATTACGATTCGAGTAGCCTTGGCGTAGGTTTTCAGTGGCGGCATCATCATGTAGTCGTTGTTGAAGTAGACCGTGACGTCGGGAGACGTAAAAGTGTCGGAGCTGGGGCACTTCTCGTAGCTGGTGAATATCGGGGTTGGAGCGAAAGTTGATTCAGCTTCTATGTCCAGCAGCACCTTGTCGTTGTTCATTTTTATGGGGATTGTTGTCTACGTTTGCGGGAAAAACACATTTTTAGTTGGAGAAACGCATTTGTTTTAGAACGAACAAATTGTCACATAGTCGGTTGAACTAACTTGAAAGTATCCAATCCTGTTGGGGCAAAAACTAAACAGAATAGCTTTTCGGCCGAAGGGCTCGATGGTGCCTTGTTTATCCAAACAGGTGAAAATAATTCCATAGCTTTTTCTGTTGCAGCTAATGAGATTTTGTACGTCGACTGTGTACGTGCTTTGCTTCTCTGAATCGTTGTACAACCATACAGCCTACGAGTTTGATAAATCGTTAACGAACAGATTGATGATTATTAATGCGTAATTTTGAAAAAAATTTTAATACCTGACAATACGTATTGATGCAGTGCTTGATAAATATATTATTGAATTTTAACAGATGACCAGACGTTACGAATGATCTCCCAAGCTTTAAATTCAATAGTATTTGTCTTTCGTGCCCGAGATTCAGCTCCCAAAGTATTCCACTTGGTATTATGGGATGATCCGTAACTTCGATCGAAAGTATGCATTTTTCTTTTGGCTAAACGATAAACAAACAAAAAATGAAACCGTTCTTGTTTACAATTGCTTTTAAGCAACGAACTATTTTTACCGATAATTTAATGGTCTCGGGACTGATGGTGCAGGATCGATCGAATACACAAGCAGCGCATTCGTTTCGCATTTTTCGCTTGCCGTATCTCTTCTTTAATTTTTCATCGCTACATAAACAAGTTCTTTTTTTTCTAAAATAGTAATTTGCTTTGACGGGATGTACGTTCACCAATAACAGTTTTATGATGAACTTCTCGCCTTCGTACAAAACGTTAAATGGTACAGTCATGTCGACCGAAGCTTTTTCGTTAGGCATCAACGCTTTCATAGTGACATTTAAACTAAAATGTTCAACATTGATTAACATGACGAATGAAAAGAATCGCACGTAAGAAAATTGTATTACTTTTCGATATTCAAGGACTTCCAAAGACTAATTTTGTTAATATTTTTATTCGTTTCCACTTGGTACAGTATGTCCATTACCTAAAAAATAAAAATATCGTTGTAACATTTTTATGAATACTCAAGTGACACAAAAAATTATATCGACCTGCAAAAGTGGCAAGTAACACGCGTAATAAGCTCTGCAAAGATGTTTAGGTTCAAGAGGTAATGGCGTTATCTCCGTAAAGTAATCAATGTCCATCTCGTGGTATCCCGGTTGAGAAGGTACGACAGTAACCACACATTTTTCACTTTTACCGGGAGCTATTGAGCCTCGATTCGGTGACATCGTTATGTCTTTCTCCTGTTCGCTCGTCGTTTCCAAGCTCTTCACAGCACGACAGACCAAAACGTAGGGGATAGTGACCGTACTGAAGTTGAATATGGTGAATGCCAGTTCGCCTGATTTTTTGTACTCTTGCAGTCCGAAATTCAAATCTTCCGATATTGCCTTTTTGGAGCGTAAATCAGCAATACTAAATTTCGTGTGACGCAAGATACGTTTAGGAATGTTACTAGTGAAACTCGAGTGATTTTTACGATAAGAGAGCCTTCCATGCCAGATCCGAAGATTTCAATAACGATGTCCGATGTTTTGCTGTCGCGCTCCGTGGAAATTCGACACGTCACGCTTAAACTGTACGATTTCAACTGATCCGGCATGAAGATCCAATCGTGGAAAACTGTGTCGTTCGGATCGATTATTCCGCTCATCGTTTCAATCTTCAGTTCTTTCGGTATATCCTCCGGGCAGAATTCGAATCTAAAAGTTCAAAACGAACACTTTAATCACTTGCCTCCAGCTGCAGTTAACACGTCCTTGCTAAACTTACTTAACAGGATGACGAGTAGAATTGCGAACGGGTACGCCCATGCGCTCGTGGTAGCCAATGTGCACAGGCTGGAATACCAGACTATTGTCGCGTCCGAAATAGAGATAGGGTCGCTCGGCGAGGCCACGAAGGTCGACGCAAAGGTCGCTTTCGAGGCCACCGTTTAGCCGGCAGGACCAGCGCTCCACATACTCGTGCTCAGCCGGTGACTCGGCGAATAGCTGGGCCACGATCACCTGCCTTTCCTGGCCTCTAAACAACCTTGCCGAGTTATTACCAGAGCTTCGACCTGGCTAACGATCTCTCACCGTGCGATCAAGCCCAGGGACGGCTTGAGACTGTAGCGGCTACCAGCTGGCGGGGCTAAGGAATACATCAGCGGCTGCTTGCCGAAGCTTCGGATGGCGAAGGTCGCGTAAGTAGCGGAGGTTGGACTGCAGGCTGGCATCGTCACGGCTTCTGGGACCTCGTGCTGCGGTAAGCAGCTGCTGCTCGACAACGTGTGACCTGAACAATATAATGCTCCGTTGACTATTGACTGGGGGGATTGACGTTGCTGGGATTACCGATCAATCGAACGCTCAGGATCTCCGGTATGACGGTTCGTTGGAGCTCGTCGCAGGAATCGAAGATCGTCAGGCAGCAAGGCATTCGAAAAATCCGCAGCATCAGCTGGCGGTAGTAGATCTTATTATCTTCGCTAGGGTCGAACCTGATCTCGAAGATGGCAGATTGGTAGCCGCGAATCTTTGCCTTGCGGGGCTGGATGCTGAACACACCCTCGACGTCTATGCAGATCGATCGGTTGATTTTTATTTATTTTTTCTCTCTTTTTTACTTGCAAGTTTATACCTGTGTCCCACTTGACGAATATGGCAAAATTACTGTGATTCGTCAACGACGTCGTATGGGGCGCTCTTTTGCTCGTGTTCTCCAATCCCACTTCGGCGTGGCCAAAGTCGACGCAGCAGGTTGTCAGCGATATTGCCGGTGGATCGGATCTCAGCGCTGTCGTGACGTCGCTCATGTAGCTGAGAAAACTATTCGAAGGATCCAACATCTCGATATCGTCGATTTTGGAGTAGATGGATTCGAGATAAGTCTTGTCTAGCCAACAGCCGCATAATCCGTACAGCTCCATAATTATCGGATTCTTAAATCATTGCACACAAATATCGTTTTGTAAATTAGAAAACATAAAATTAAACTTTGATGAGCAACGAGTAGAAACAATTACTTGATTCAAGACGAGACAAGCGAGGTTGTACTTGTGAATGCCGATATCCGCGGACTTGAAAATAACGTTGAAGCACTTGCAAGCCGAAGCCTTTATGACGCCGCTTACTTCGCTGACTTTGAAAGGACACTGCTCGACGTCTACGTCAAACGTGAACTCTGCTGGAAAATTCGAGTTATTCTTGAGTTCGAAGCACCCTTCCGCTAAACATTGTCCGTTCTCACAGGCTAGGACTAGTCTAGTAGTAGAAATCGTAACATTGGGACCTACAAATTTAAAAAAAAGGGGTAAAAAAACGCTAGGTTTCTTTGTTTCAACGAAATTCGAATTCCAAGTTACCCAACGAGGTGCTCCGCACCAAAATCTCGTAGCAGCATTCGTAGGCGTCGGTTATGTAGAAGTAATCGACGTACTTGCGATTCGGCAATATTGGCCTGTACACGATGTCGCATACGTAAAACTCGAACGGATCCAAGGCCCAGTTGTACTCGTTGATGTGAAAGACGCAGTCCAGCGGATTGCTCATAACGTCTTTTTGCACGGAGTACACTTGTCTCACCTAGACGAATCAAGCGGTCGAACGGATTTTCCAACGGTCATTCCGGAAGCTTTGCGTTTGCCGTGAAATTACTCACGTTGCACTGATTGACGATCTTGATGGATTTAGTCTTTGTAACTCCGACTTCTGACTCACCGAAATCCACTTCGACGAACTTGGCGTTCGGATAGTTTTGAATTCTGTAACGTGTTCGAAATACATTTTCGAATGTTTGAATAACGCGCATAACGTAGCAAACGATTAGATTCAAAAGCTATTAATTTTAAAGATAACAAAATCGTTATGGTCGCTACCTGGAATCCATTTTCAACGTCCCGCTCCGCTCCCGGTCCATGCGAACTGCTTTATTCAGAGTCAATCTAGGATAATCGTTGGGTCGTCGTCTCTAACAGTGGCAAAGAATGAAAAAGACGTAAACAAAGAAAGTTACAGCAGCAGAGTGCGTTGGATTTGAGAGGGGGGAGCAAAGTAGATCGCACAGGTGGGCGAATGAGCGGGCTAAGCGCGCAGGTGCTCATGCCCTCTCGCTCCCTCTCACGCTCGTCAAGCGCGCGCTCGCTCTCGTGTTTACGCAAAGCTGCAGTGCGTTCACTGGCACCACAGTCGTCTCGGAGGCGTGTGCGGGTGTAGGCGCGTCTACGCACGCTACTCTCGTGCGTATATGGTCGCGCCTAAGGTGCGGCCTTCCCGAGCGTTGTTTATCACGAAAACGAAAGAGAGAGATATTGCGCGAGAGCTCTGGTGCAGACGTAGGTGGCTGTCACATGCCCGGGCATCCGTGACACCAGCAGCAGCAGTCGGCCCGCTGAATCGCAAGATGGCCGAGCTGCACCAGGCGGCGGGCCTCGCCCGTCTGCTCCTCCTCCTCCTGCTCCTGGGCCTGGAGCGCGTCGCCGCGGGAAGCTTGCCCGAGCAGGACTCGGCCCCAAGGAACTACCTCGAGTGTGAGTACCCCCTCCCATGAGCTGCTGCATAATTTACCTCCGTTTCGGGCCCCTCGGGCTTCTCCGATCATACGAGGCACGTTTTGCTTATCCCTCGCTCTTGGCTTTTGATTTCGCTGTTTTCGTTGGGGCGCACCAGTTGGCCTGGACCATGAAAAGATCTGCCATCCTTCGAGTGACAAGCTCGAGCGAGTGGCCGATTTGAAGAAATACAAGGATATGGCGATCCTGGTCAAGCCCTCGCACGTTTTTGACAGCTGGCAGATGCGCTACAGCAAGCACTGCAGGTTCAAGACCAAGGGCCCAACGGGCGACGGCCTCTTCGCCGTCATCCAGAAAATGTCCTTCAGGCGTAACGGCACCGAGTGCCTTGATTACGTTACCGTGAGTACTTTTACTTATCTTATCGATTTTATTTCATCTCTTAGTTTCTTCTTTCCGCCTTTGCGTTACTCGTTTGTTCGAGAGTTGGGCTTAGTTACCGTTTGTTGTGAAATCTCTTAACCTCTTCTCTGTGATTTTTTAAAGAGCTTGGTCACCACGTATGTTGTTAAAACATCGGCTGTAGTCGATCTAGCGATGTTCTATTCGCAAAATGTTTAATCTCCGGAACATTTTCATTTATAACAATGCTCTGATGTCAGCTCTTTTTTGAATTTTTATTGGCTGATGAATGCATGAGAAAATGAATCACTTAATGGGAAGCGGAACATTGAGTCATCGTTGACTTATAAAATATTTAATAACCACATTAGTGTATGTTGAACTAAACTGCTCTATAAGTTACTGATTTTTTTACATTTAAGTTATTTTTAATTCCAAATAAATAATTATCTAAGTCACTATTTAGTATTAGTTGAATAATTTATTTTTAATTGTAAAAATACCTAATTTCAAATACTCATGAAATATAAATTATTCTTTTTAGTTCACCCCAGAAGAGCATATTGATTCAAAAAAGTATATACCAACAAAATACTGTGGCAAGATACAAGTTCTCAATGGTGTCAAACGTTATATTCCAAGTTTAGACCAATATGGTATTGAAATATTGGGATTACCGGAGGAATTCAGTTCAAAAGGAAAAATTGTAACTGAGATATATATATCAAAACAAGCATTGAAAACTGGTGAATCTCTTGATTTAGTAATAACTTATACTCCCTATAAAGGTATCTATTATCTAATAAGTAGTTACTTGAGTTTTGATTTTAATATTGACTAGACAGTTCAAATTCTTTTTTTAATTGCAGATTGCAGTAAAATAGTAGGAGATAAGACAGATTTTTGGGCAGATCCCGGTTCACCTAGTATTTGTATAAACAAAAAGTTTGTTTGTGATGGTTATACTAATTGTGCTAATACCTTGTGTAGTGATGAAAATAATTGTCCTACTATTGTAACAAGGACTATAGTAAGTGATGAAATTGGTACAAAAGTAACTATTAGTGCTGTGACAACAATGTTTTTGTGTTTCATCATATTTGTGCTGTGTTTTTGGATTTGTCGTAAACATGAAATTTTATGCTGGTCACAAGATTGTGCTGGACCAACTCCTGCTGCAGGAAATGCTGATATGCCAATGAACAGAGGTGATCAGAATATAGGAAATCCACCTTATGTTCCTACAGCACCAATGCTTGAAGTGTCTGTTCCATCGTCTGTGAATGATAAAGATCTACCTCCTAGCTATGATTCTTTGTTTCCACCTCAAAGTACTGCTGCTCATACATAAACTCATTGTACAATATCATAAGTGCGCACAACTTTTGATAAGGTTTTATCTAATGTTTTAATTAGGTAACTGATTTTGAACAAATTCATTTTATGCAAATCTTGTATAATACATTAAAAAGTTAACATACTCAATATTATGTACAATATTTGAGAAAACAAAATTAGTACCAAAAAAAAAAATAGTTGAGGTTTCTAGAAATGTTAAATAATTACAAAGCAAGTTTTAATTATTTTATTAATTCTTTTTGTAGAAGAATTGTTTTTTCTTTGGAAGCTGTTATATTCTATTCAATATTTATAACAGCAAAATTGTTTTTATTATTGATTTAAGATTTATTGATCTGAGAGCATTTTTTTGTTCATTAACAATGCTCAAGTTAGTCTTCCAAACTTGAAACCAAAACTTAATTTAATTCTTTAACTGTGAGTAATGACAAATAAAACTAATTGTGTAATCAATAGTGTTAAAAAAAAATCAGAAATGAAAGACAATAATGGTTCATTAGTTTCTACATAAAAGTTATTGATCAGCATGAACTTTACGTTCTTTTTGTAAACTTGACAACTATCTAAAAAATGATTGCATCAAATTTCAATGCATTATTTTGGATTATAAATTACAACTATAACTTAATCAAAAAACGTTAAATGATATTTTTAGATGTAACCAATAATACATTTTTATAAAATTTATACAAAAAAAATACTTTTTTGAGAATCAAGTGTTTTATACTTGGCATTTTTGACACTGTAATTAGGTAATGCATATTTTGTATATACATTTTACACATACTTACAACAAATTTAAGATCTAAGAGTATACAAATTTGTATATTTATAAAACGACATTAAATACTTTTTACATTTAGCTTTATTGAAGTAATAGACTTTGAATAGACATATATTTATTAATTTTTAAATCTTGTACAAAAGTAGTGATAGGTCAGTATTTTTATAAAGAATGTTAATTACAAAAATAAACTGAGCTCAAAAAGCTGGACATCTCTGTTTCTTTATTCTTTTATTCTGCGTATAAATTTTCAGTCTTCAGCACACATGTCATTATGGTCCAAAACCCAAAGTATACAGTTAATACCACAATCAATATCAACTTCATCTTTACGTAATGAATGATTGTCCTCATAAATGTACAACCTGTATAAGTCATTTTACTTACATTACAATTATTATTTGCTTAGAAAATCATTTATATATTGTAACGTCACTCTAAACGCCTATTTATTGGTAATTTTGATGAAATTAAAAAAGAACTTACTTTGTTTTGACATTATTGGTAATCAGTCGATAGTACCACTGTTTGCCTTGCGACATTGGAACGCGCAGGTCTTTTGATCCAAGAGCCAACAGCGTTGGCGTCTTGACTTTGTCCACGTGCATTATAGGCGAGTGATCCAACATTTTCTTCAACGTCTCCTTGTAATCCGCCTCGCCGGACTTTTCCATCCCACTTTCCGCTCGGCACCTGCAAGAGCGAACGTCAATACAATTATGAATATTCTTCGTTTTAACATCACACAACTGCGTAATTAATTACCAATCTGGTATATCAGTCACAGCAAGCATCGAGGCAATATCAATCACAGGATTCAGTAATACCGCAGCCTTGAATTTATCCTGCAATCAACGGAAGGATTTACACTTATTGTTTCGTCATTGAAATCAAAATAATAAAATAACAAGAGCAAAAACGCACCGGATACTGGCCGGTAAGATGCGCGCCAAGAAAGCCGCCGTAGGATCCTCCATAGACGCTGACGCGGTTGGAATCGAGCCAAGGATACTTGCCGAGCGCGGTGTCGAGAGCGGCCAGGCAGTCGCGCACGCAGACCTCTCCGACCTTGCCAAGCAGATAGGCGACGTTATCGGCGCCTAAGCCTGTAGAGCCACGGTAGTTGACGTGCAAAACGCCAAAACCTGCAATGAGAACAGTGGGACGATGAGCAATGGACTCTATGCGATTGAACACGGCAGAGAGAGGAGACCAACCGAGAAGAGCAAAGAGCGCATAGTTTTCCATGAAAAGATTGCAATAGCTGGCGTGTGGTCCACCGTGGCCTACCAAGAGCACCGGCACCGAGGCTTTGGTTCCAGTTTTTGGTCCAAAGTACGTAAAGCTAAAGTCCTCTGTGGGTAGATACACGTTAAAGAATGTTTGCATTGGGCGATCCAAGCGCATTGCTTATACTTACTAACGGCTTCGTCCGTCTGGTGGACAAAGTCATGATGATCATAAGTGAAATTCGCCAAGGCCAGGTCGTCATACAGGCCTGGATCGCTAATTAGCTTCAGATTCTCGACATTCGATTTCTCAGGGTTGAATTTGCCGATGACCAATTGTGCGGGTTGATTAAGCGACTGTTTTGACATAGCCACCAGATTGCTTTTGACATCAGTAATGATGAGGCTGCAGCCATCGGGACTTTCAATCTCGCGAAGCTTCTTCGATGCTGAAAAGCAAATTTCAGATTCAGATTTGCTTAAAGTGCAGTTATAGCCCTATTCTATACGCGTTTCGTGCGCACCTAATTCAAGCACGTAAGCCTTAGCCAGCGAACGCTGAGGCGTGTGGAAGAATACGTGGCTCGAGTCGTCGCTCCAGCAGCGCTGCGGCAATCCCTGGCTGTAAATCCCGTAGAACTTGCTGTTACCCTCGATGTCGACGCTCGTCCTCACCACGTCGACCAAAATTTCCGGCTGCAATGGAAACAGAATACGTAGACAGGCTTCGCGACGAATGGTACTGCGAATAATGTGTAATCTCTTACTTGGGAGGTACCCCACTTGAGATGCACGAGCCTGTGCGCGTCATTGTGAGCTGGACCGAGATCGCGCTCGAGCCATACCAGGTGTTTGCCGTCCGGACTGAGCCGGGGTGTCTTGCAGTGAATACCGTCGGCACTCAGTCTACCTGCGTATATACAATGGAGGTTTTCGATTGCCAAGTCATTTATGTATTCTTAAAGCCAAGGTTTTGTACATACGAAATTCGGTTCCTTCGAGATGGAAAATGCAGGACTCGCGATTGGAGCAGGCGTAAAGTCCGAGATAACGGCTGTGGATTTTGTAGCCAACGGCGACTATGTCTTGGCCGTTGGGTGCCCAAATCGCCTGGACGGGAAAGTAATCGTCCGGGACGGATGTTAAAGGTGTTATTGTGTCGTCCTGGGTATTCAGGATGACCACGACCGATCGGTGCTTGCCGACCAGCTGCTCACCCCAGTCGGGCTTGAATACGTATTCCGTGCCCTTTTCGATGAAAATGCAAACGAGTTACTTTGATTTATTCTTCTCTATATTTTTACATATTTCGGACAGCTTACCCGAGTTGCTTCCTCTTCGCCTTCCTTCTTGGGCTTGGCCTTTTGTTTCTGCTTGTAAAAAGGCTCGGATTTCGGCAGCTTTTTCTCGGCGATGTAGAGCAACTTGGTGTTGTCGGGCGACCAATAAAACGAGCTCATTGTCGCTGTAAAATTGAACAAGCATCGATGAGCCTATTACTCGTGATACAAGCGATATTATATGGTTCCCCTTACGCTCGGAATAAACGTCCCCGTGAACGTCGAAGACGGAAAGGTCGTAGGCTTTGATGATGCATTGCTCGTTGAAAATTTCTATGAACTGCTTGGGCTTTCCCTCGACGCTCTCGTCTCTCAAAACCGCCTTCAGCTTACCATTATCGGACAAGGCTGTCAAGGTACTAGAAAATAAATAAGAAAAATCATCTCACCAAATTCTCTTTGATGAAAAACAAGAATGTGTTCTTATGCTTACTCGGTAACGCCGTTCACTGAAAATTCGCAGACTTTCTCCAAATTCGGTTTGAAAACGAATTCTCGAGCGCACTTGATGTTGGTACGACGGACGTCTTTGACACCGTAGTAGGTGAAGACTTTCTGAGACCAAATGCTCTTTACCCGAACTTCGTTGGCATCGGCAGGGATGATTCTGGCGGAGGCCAGGCTTGGGATACGATGCAATCGTTCGTACAAGTTAAAAACTTTATCTATCTGAAAACATGACGAAATAACGTATTAGCTTGTAGATTTTGTAGTGTTGTTATTTTAACGGAATCGGAAGCCTAATTGCACTGGATTTATAATTTTTGTAAATACAAGACGGCGCTTAACTTACTTGCTTGGTCGACATCGTTACGAAGCTGCAACTGACTCTCTTGAAGATTCGTTATCAATTTGAAGTAGAAGTGGATTCGCCTTTGATAAGGTATCTGATAACAGTATTCAAAAAACAATGTTAATAAACATTATTCAAATTTAGCGCGATAAAACGAATAATAAGAAAAAGGTGTTTAATATACGCGCATAACAGATCTAATTAATGAAGGTTACCGTAGCGAAAAAGAAAGTCACAAAATTTTTTATAAAGTATAAATTTATTATGTTTCATACAAACAATATATCATAAAATTGTATAAACTTATTTAAAGAGTAGCAACTAATATTTCGCGCAAACTATTAACAATTCATTTGACAACAGTTTCAATTGTTGCCTTCATTCAACGATCCTTGCAATGCCTCGTAATCAGTGTGTTCTATGAGCCACAGTGCCGCGTTTATTATAAAATCAATTTGCACTTTATCCTTGGCCAACGAGTGATTGTCGTCGTACATGAGAATCCTTCAAAAAGAAATTAATAATTTTTTTATTTAAAATATTTTTGTATGTTAACCAACTACAAAGAAATTCTTAATATTTTTCGAATAATTTCCGATACATCCTTATTTGTATGTTTATAAAAAATATGCTTACTTGGCTTTAACTCCATTCTCTTTCAATCTGTAATACCACATTTTCCCCTGCGACGCGGGAACTCGCAAATCCTCTGATCCCAGGGCAATCAAAGTCGGGGCCTTAACTTTATCCACGTGAATTATAGGCGAGCGCCCGTACATTTTCTGGATCAGTTCAACGTAATTCTCTGGCTGAGTATTTTCCGGCAGAACACCCAGGTCTCCGCTACCAGTTTCACCGGTACACCTAGAAAATAACAATTTTTTACCATCAACGGGCAGTTTTGAAACATTTGGCATAGGGAAAAATTAATACTGTAGAGTAGTTATATTAAACGTGGACATAAGGATTTTAAAGGGTCTGTACAGTGTGTCATGCGGTACCTAAACCACCATTCATATTTTATCCGGTCTTCCTTGGATAAGGCACTACGTCTACTGGAAAAGGTTTAAAAAAAATTTGAGATTTAAAAAAAATTGACAATAATATCTGGCTTTATAAAAATAAATTTTTTTTTTGTTACGAAAAGGATTTGTTTAGTGGGTATCTCTCACCCTGCACTTACCAGTCAGGAATATCCGAAATGTTAAACATCGTTGCTATTTCAATCGCCGGGTTTCTCATCACCACGGCCCTAAACTTATCCTGTAACAATATTTTTGTTGATTGCGCAGTATAACAATTTGAACGTCGCATGATCATCACATGTGTCTTACGTGATATTGTCCACTAAGATGCGCCAGCATAAAGCCACCGTGTGAACCTCCAAATAACGTCAAATTTTTCGAGTTTAGCGATGGATATTTTTCCAAAGCCGACGTTATGGCAGTAAGACAGTCGCTAATATCCGACTCGCCGATTCGCCCAAGAATCGCTTCCAACCTTTTGGTTCCCATACCAGTGGAACCAAGATAATTGACCAATACAACGCCAAAACCTTAAAAAGAAAAAAAAATAACTAATTTTTATCAATTCCGTCTAAAGTACAGCTTAAAAATAAACATAACACATACCAAGGAGCGCAAAACAAGCATAGGTCGCTGAAAATTCGTTGCTGGAAGACACGTGAGGGCCACCATGAGGTACAACAATTAAAGGCATCGAGTCAACGGCTGCGCCTTTCTTTCCCAGGTACAAATAATTGATGTGAACTGTAAATCAACGTGACAATTTGGTAACCGACACTCACCGGCAATTTTGAGCTTTTATAATATGCGATTAATCCATCACACTTACAACCAGAATCCGACGACGCGCTGAGGCAGTGCGTGACGTCATAACCGAGAATTTTTAAGCTACTGGTCTTGAATGATTTCGAGCACTCGATCAAATTAATGGTATCGTCGGGTTTCAGCGCGTCAAATTTTCCCGTGACCAACTGTGAAGGCTCGACGAGCGAAGTTTTCAGCAAGGCAATCGTATCCCTCACGACGTCCAATATGGTCAAGCTACAACCGTCAGTGCTCTCGAATTCAACGATTTTACCATCCTCTGTATAAACGAGATTTATCTTATTAAATCGAATAAGAGGATAGGATGTCGACTTGACTGTGGACTTACGCAAATCGACGCTGTATGATTTAACGTGGGACTCTTGGGGTGTGCTGAAGAAGAGATGTTTGGAGTCGCTGCTGAAGCAGCGCTTCGGAAGACCGTGATTGAAGAGCCCGAAAAATTGCTTGTCCCCGTGAATCACCATGCTGGTCTCTACCACGGGAATGAGCGTTTCTGGGGTGGCTGATTCAACCGCATCGTAGCCGGTGTTCCAATCGAGGCTCATCAGTCTGTGGGCGTTGTGGTGTGGAAAATCGGTAGCTCGCTCCATCCATACTAGCCGCTTACCGTCGGGGCTGAATCGTGGCGAGGCGCAATGCAGCTTTTCCTTGGTCAGCAGTTCTTTGGACGAACAGAAAATTGATAGCGTTATATCGTCAATGCGAGAAAGAACCGCGAGTAGAGGGAAATATTCTGAATGGTCTTACTAATTTCCGAGTCCTTCAAATGAAAGACATAAGACTCTCGGTTGGTGCAGAATATCGCTCCGAGATAACGGAAATTGCGCTTGTAGGCAATGCCAACGATGCCGGTACCTTCGGGTGCCCAAATTGCCTCGCCTGGGAAATACTTCTCTGGAAGGGATTCCATGATTTCTATGCTATCAGTCACGAGATTCAAGACGACCAGTACGGATTGGTGCTTGCCTACCAGCTGCTCGCCCCAGTCGGGCTTGAATACGTACTCCGTGCCCTGATCAACGACGCACAGATTATTAATGTGAATCGTTACGATTTTTTTTTCGAAAAATCATCCTTTTCTTACCCGTGTCGTTTTCTCGTCATTCTCAGAATCACTTGATTTGGAAGGGCTTTTTGTTTTGTAATAAGGCTCGCTCTTTGGCAATTTCTTTTCGGCGACGTACAATAATTTACTATTGTCGGCGGACAGTTGGAACGTGCTAAAAGTAGCTGAGAGAACGACAGAGACATGAGTGAATTAAGACATTCCCAAGCGACATTAATTATTGATTTATATTTTCGATAGTAAAATGGCCTTACGATCGAAATAAACTTTTCCGTGCACATCGTGAACGGACAGATCGTACGTTTTAAGCTGCTTCTGACAGTCCCAAAATTCGATAAATTGCTTCGCTTTTCCATCGATTTCGACGTCCCTTAAGACAACGCTAAATTTGCCATCAATCGACGTCGTTTTCAATACTCTACAAATAATTACGAGTTACGAGTCAACGATTTTTATTCGTAAACTAATTTGCATTGCCAAAAGTCATTCTTACTCGGAACTGACGTCAATTGGAGAACATTCGAGAATCGGTTGCAAATAGCTATTGAGCACGAATTCTTGATGAATCTTAACTCTTTTGGAACGCTCCAAATTTCCTTGAGACCAGAGGCTTTGTATTCGAAAGACTTTACCTTCGGTAGGAATAATTTTGGCCGATTTGAGAATTGGAATTTCAGATAATTCCTTGTACACACTCAGGATTTTGTCGATCTTTAAAAAAAAAAAAACAAAAAATAAAATAAAATAAAAAAAAATTAGAAGTATGAGAGAAAGAATAATGAGAGAAACGCCACTAAGACTCTCATGCGTATAACTATATTTCCCTTTGTGGGAAACTATTTTATTTTAACTATAGATTGTGCGTAAACCAACCTGTGCCATTATTGTAATATTTATTCCAACGATTCCTTGTATTTCTTATTGATATCAAATTGTGCGATATTATACTGTCGATTAAATTACTCCAGGCTCGTTACGAGCGGATATTTCGTCTCAGATAACAGATGAAATTAAAAACACAAGCTACAATAACAGATAAAGTAATTAATTGTTTAACGACGTCATGATTGAAATAAATTGTAGAATGAAGATAAAACTGGGCTTTGGGATGTTTATTTTCTTGGATTTATTGAATAATCTTTTATTCTTTCAATTTTATTATAAGAAATAAAATACAGATTCAAGCAGTTTCGCCCAAGAAGTTTATTAGTATGTTTGATTATGTACAAAATTAGTGCCGCCTACAGAGTCGCGGATATTTTATATGAGAAATGAAAAGATAAAAATAAATAATTCGATGGCGCAAGCGAGGGTAGATTTTTCCTTCTGATTTTATTATGATTATTATTATTTTTCAAGGTTTAGCTTCCTCTTTTGGCTTAACTTCTTCGGCTATAATAGCTTTTTTTACATCTGTTTTCGCATCTTCGCTAACGTGCTCCAGCAGCCACAAGGCGGCATTGATAACGAAATCAATCTCGACGACGTCCGAGGCTAGCATATGATTGTCATCGTAGACGAACAGCCTAATGAAGGAAAATTAAAGTTTCTTTTCTTTGATGAAATGATAAATAATAATGTAAAGGGACAAACGTACTTGGCCTTGACGTCGTTTGCCAACAAGCGATTGTACCAGAGTTTGCCCTGAGAGGCAGGACTTCTCAGATCTTTCGTGCCAACGGCAATGAGCGTCGGCGCCTTGACCTTGTCCGCGTAGCGGATGGGCGACCGGTCGAACATTTTTAGAACGATTTCGGTGTACTTTGTGATGGAAGTGGCCGGTGGCAATTTTTCAAGGAACTGACAGCCAGTATTGGCGGGGCACCTATAGACGCATAAATACGTTATAATAGAAATTAAAAAAATAAATAATACAAAATTTATCTAAAACTCTGGGGATTTGTGGTTGGGAAAATTATTTACCAATCCGGTATGTCCGTTTGAGTGAACATTGTCGGTATGTCAACGACCGGAGCTCTCATTACGACGGCTCTAAAAAGATTCTGCAAAAAACAAGATCGCGTTCACATAAACATGAATGTCCTAAAAAAAAATAAAAATTTGTCAAAATCACTTTACCGCGTGCTGTCCACTCAGGTGGGCGCACAAAAATCCACCGTGACAAATGCCGTAGAGGCAGACTTTAGTCGGATCGATCTGCGGATATTTATTCAGAGCCAATTCAATGGCCGTCACGCAATCAAGGACGTCAATCTCGCCGATTCTGCCAGTGAGGAATTCAATGTTGTCCGCGCCCATGCCGGTCGAGCCGCGGAAGTTTATTTGCAAGATTGCGAAACCTAGGATAGACGTGCGTTAGTCGAGCTATTTTTGGAACAATTTTCTTTTTTTTTTTTTAGAGATAAAAGGGGAAGTACCTAAAATGGCAAAAACGGCGTGATCCATGTTGAACTGATTGCAGAACGAATAATGTGGTCCACCGTGGGGTACCACAAGCAAGGGCATTGACTTCTCCGGGGCTGCTTTTTCTCCGAAATAAGTGAAATTGAAATCCTCTGTTGCAAGAAGAAGAAAAAAAATGGGATTCGTGTTAAAAACTATAATTAACAAATTTTGTCAACTTTGTCTTTAAAATGCTTACTGATTGGCTCGTCTGTTTTGTAAGCAAATTCGGTGTGCTCGTATATGAGATTTTCTCCTTTCGGTATGTCCAACGGCCGCGTGCAGTTGTACAATCCCAAATTGCCAATATTTTCCGATGCAGGATCGAACTTGCCGACGACCAACTGCGGCGGCAGAATATTCGAGAATCGCGTGAACACGACGCGATTTCTCCTAACGTCCAAAATGCTTAAGCTACTGCCGTCTGGATTGTCTATTTCCGTAACCACTTTGGTCTCTGCAATCGAATGTAATAATTTCAAAGTTTTTTTTGGAAAATTCGAATTTAGTATAGATTGAATAATTACCTAAGTTCACTACGTATGACTTTATATTGGATCTCTGGGGTGTACTGAGAAAGAGGTATTCGGAATCGTTGCTCCAGCAGCGTTTAGGAATTGTTTGCCCGTAAAATCCGTAAAACTTTTTTTCATTGGCAATTGTTAAGTCCGTTTTTACCAAGTCCACAACAACGTCGGGCTGAAAAATACAGTCGTTATTAAATATTCAATTGCCAAGTCGATCGGAAAGTGAAAAAAAGGGGGATAAACTCACTGTCTCAACGACGTCCCATTTGATGCGCATGAGCCTCTGAACGTTATGATGAGGCTTGCCAATGTCTCGCTCCAACCAAATAAGATGTTTTCCATTCGGACTGAACTGAGGAGTCTTGCAAGCTTGTCCCGGCCCGGTTAGCAAACCTTTTTCAAACGCAACAATCCGTTCGAATTACAAGTTCAAGACAATCGCTCTCTATTGCAAAATAAAAACAGTTGGCGACTTACGAAACTCCGTGCCCTTGAGAATGAAAATGTACGACTCTCGGTTACTGCAACCATAACGCCCGAGATATCTCGGATAGAGCTTGTAGGCGACGCCGACAATGCACTGGCCGTTCGGCGTCCAAATCACCTCGGCGGGGAAATACTCGTCCGGTACGAATGGCAGGGGAAAAAAGCTGTCGGTCACGAGATTTAAAAGCACTATAACGGATCGGTGCTTGCCCTCCAGCTGTTCGCCCCAGTCGGGCTTGTATTCGTACTCGCCGCCCTGAAGAAAAATTTAAGTGGATGAGATTTTTGTTTGGTTTTTCAAGAGGTTTAAAACGAAATAAAGCTGCGCTTCTTACTCTCAGTGTTTCTTCTTCTTCCTCGTCCTTAACCGGCTGTTTGTACTTGGGCTTCTGTTTGTAAAACGGCTCGACTGGTCGTAACTTTTTCTCGGCAATGTACATCAAGCGCTTGTTGTCCGGGGAGAATTGAAATGAACTGAACATGTCTGCGACAAGCAGAAATCGCGTAATATAGTAAAGATATTGAATTTATTAATTTTTTAATTTTACAAAGACTTACTATCGGTGTAAATATCCCCGTGGACATTGTAAGCAGCTAGATCGTAATTTTTCAGAAGATGCTGCCTGTCCCACACTTCGATAAAGTGCCTCTTTTTTCCGTCAATGATAACTTCTCTCAAAATTGCCTTTAACCGTTCGTTTTCCGAAGAGCAAGTCAATAGTCTAAAAAAATTACGTTTTCATGATTCAACGTCCAATTTTATTCCAAATAAAAATTTTCTTATAAAAACTCACTCGGTTGTAACGTCCACGGGAAAGCTTTCTACGAGCGGTACCAAGTCAGCGTCCAAACTGAAATCTTGAGTGAACTTCTGTTTGATTTTTCTTTGTAAATTTCTTTGGGCCCAGACGCTCTGTACAGTGATGCCATTTCTAGCGATAGATATGATTCTTGCCGACACGAGACTTGGATTCAAGCTTAAATGTTCGTACAGATTCAAGACTTTATCCACCTGAAAAATTTTGAACAAACTATAAATTGTAATTCTTAAGTTTTAGTTTGAACGAATTAAAAAAAATCGGCTTGCGCACCACAGTCGGTGGTTCCGTGGGCTCTTCCTCCAAAAACAATTCCAACTCTTCGATTTTGTAATCTTTCAAATCTCTCTTGGGCTCTTCTTTTTTGGGCTCCTCTTTTGGAGGTTCCTCTTTAGCTTCTTCCTTTGGAGGCTCTTCTTTTTTCGGTTCCTCCTTTTTCGCGTCTGGTTTTTTCGGATCCACTTTTTTAGGATCTACCTTTTTAGCTTTGTCCGCCATACTACCTAACTTTTCTACCGACTTCTCACAGATTAAACGTGTACAAGGTGCAAGCCGAGGAAATAAAAACTCATTAAAAATAAGTTCCAACTCGTATAAAAAAAAAATAAATATCAAGCACTGTACTTACTTAACGATCAATAAGTTTATCCAAAAATCCAACTAACACAACATTAGCGCCACTAAACAGCACTTATATCAGCAACATGTTGATTTCAAAAAAAAAAGTGGGGAACAACAACAAAAACGTCGGGGCGAAAAAACCATGAAAATCAAAAATTAAGGGGATATCGCGTCGCAGTAGGATCGCGAGTAAGAGCGTTGGGTGGCAAAAAAAAAAATAAGGGTGAGCGACGATCGTTCGCCGCGAATAATCGCGGCGGACTGAGCCGTCGCTCACCGATCGCGACCGCACGGGGGGACCTGTTACCAGTCAGCTTTGACGGCCGCCGATTTTTGGCAGCCGACTCGAGCCCTGAGCACGTGCGCCCTAACGGTCTCTCTTTTATCGGGTTCCGCTTTTGTGATCGTTGTATACACAGCGAGGCTGGCACATTGCTTTGACGTAAGGTAAATCAATCGGTTTGACAATAAATCGCGTAAAACTATACTTTCAGCAGCACATCCGAGTGAAAAAGCCCGATCGATCATGCTCGCTTCCGATCATTATTGAAATGTTAAAATGATTTGGCCAACGGCCACGTGGTGCGATTACTCAAACGTCGCATTGATAGAGCGTATTTTTAATCAGGCGTTCGTTACAAATCGAACTTGACCTATTTTTTACTGTCTTTTTTTGAATGTACGCGCAAGGCCGCAGTTACAATTTATTACCCTTTTTTTTCTGGTGCGCTGATGGACGTTGAATTGAAACGTTGGTCAAAGATTAAGTGCACATGTCGATGCAAGGTTGCGATATATTTCATGATTTATGAAAATATTGAAGCAGTTCATGCTAAAAGTGACAATAAACACATAATTGAAATGTAAACGCACTCATGCTCGAATAAGGACTGACTCAAATGTAAATTTCAAATATTTAGCGGTATCATTTTTCGAGCCTCACTATCACACTTGCATTCTTGTGTGCATGTGTTCATGCTTGTTCCCGGCAAGCGCCGCACATGTGTTACGGAGCAGAAAGTTTCGACTCCGTAACCTACGTAATTAAGCAAAAATTTTGAAAAACGTGAATTAATAAACAGCAAAGAATTTCAGTAAGCATAAATAAAATAAAATAGACTATTAGGTGATAATAAAAAATGAGAAAATCGCAATTTTTTATGTGATCGAACTGTCGGCCGACAGCTTTCTAACCTCTAAAACGTTCGGTTTGTTTTAATTGAAAAATTGTTAAATAACAATGTTAGTGAGAAAAATACTGAGACCATGTTTGGTAATGAAAAATACATCATTTTTAACACCTTGTATTTCTGCCTATCACATGACATGTGTCAAAATGCGAAAAGGTTTGTGTTTTTTTTTTTGCAAAATCTATTCAACATTGTATTGTACTGTTTTAAAAATGCTTTAATTTATTTTAGAGGATATTAGACCAGCTACAATTGAAAATACAAATACATTATTACTAGACCTAAATACTACCTTTCCATCAAAAATTTTATTAACGTTAGAAGCGAATAAAGACTTTATAAATGGTACTCACATTGTAACAGCTATTACAAAATTGATGAAAATAAGTTTGAAAAAAAAGTCCAATGAAAAGTTTGTGGACTGGAGTAATAATGATTATTTTAAACAAATATGTTCTATCATAGAAAAAAATATGTATAAATTGTCTGGTTCAGAAGCTGCCCAGATTATGGATATTTTCAATAAAGTGAACATGACTAACAATGTGGATATTATGTATTCTCTTGTGAAACATGTTTCTCAAAATGTTCATAATTTGTCATTTATAGAAATTTGTTCTACCTCAGCTATAATTAAAAGAATGCATCAGACACCAGTAACAAGAAAAGCTATTTCAGCATTAGAACATAAATTTATAAAGAAAATGTCATTAGAATTTGATGATAGTAATATTAATCATCTTGATTATGGACTTGCTTTTGTAAATAATTTTTTGTCCAACTCAAAATTATTGAAAACATTTATTGATAAATTACAAGCCTATAATGATGAGATACCGCTCAAAAACGCTATAACAATATTAGAAACAATTTGTAAAATGAATATCTATCATACAAAATGCCTACAAATATATCAGAGAGTTAAAGATGCAATATGTCAAGACATTGAGTCCTTGAATTCAGATCAAGTTGTTTACATCATTTATATACTTTCTCAACGCATAAGAGTATCTAAACGAGAGTATGTATGTAATGATAATGCTTAATTTTATAATATATTCTATTTAAATGTTAATTTATTTTTTACAGGGAAGATGACTTTTACAATGATCAATTTTTTGATAAATTGATACAGAAAGTTGTTGATGATGACATGGGATTTGAAAAAGCTTTAAGTGCTCTTAAGTCTGTAAATTTTGTCAAACACGAGAACAAAGAGTTATTAAATTATTGTAGTGCTTCATATTTTGAAAGAACTATCATGTCTGAAGACAAAATTGAAGATGAATCAGGCAAATTATTAGTTTTAATAAATGGACTAGCTTTATCAAAACATAAAACAGTATTTTGGGATCAAATTGAAAGTTTTTTATTGAGTAAGCAGAAAGAATTATTGACTTACAATCACAAAACTCTTTGCATTTTTTCTGTGAACTTGGTATGTCTTGATTATTACCCCCATTATTTACTGGAAAAAGTTTTTGATGATGCATACACATATCCAAATGATCCTTTTATACAATGGACATTTTGTAAGCTTTATCAGAAAATAAAATCAGATCCACACTACAATGGGCCGTTACCCTCCCCATTACACATAGAATCATTACAAAAGTTGCATCAAAGTACTTGGAAAAAAGATGAAAAGTACGATTATCAGTTAATTGAACCTCTTATAGAAGGAGTTGGAGGTAAAAGATTTGTGAAAACTAATCTTGGAACAAGATTATTCCATGTGATTGGTAAATTTGCTGTTTATTTAATTTATAATACTGCAATAGTCACTCAAATTCATTAACAGAATTAATTTTTTTCAGATTATCTTGTTGTGTATGATGAAAATGGAAATCCAGTGCCAATAAATGATGTAGATAGTGAAAAATCAATGGATTTGGAATATCTTGAAGATTTAAGTATTCCTCCAAATTGTAAAATGTAAGTATTTAAGTAAACTCTTGTATTACAATTATTTTACTTAATACGCTAACTTTAATTTATTATATTTTATTCTAGAATTTGTATTATGAATTTACCATATTTTTGGTACTGGAGAAATACACAAAAACTGTTAGGTTTATACACAATACTAATAGATTCCCTGGAATCGTTAAATTGTTCAGTTATTCATTTCTCTAGGTCTACTTGGAAAACAATGCCTACTGATAAAAGAAAAGACTTCTTAATGGATAAAATAAAGTCAAAGCTTGCATCTAAAAATGTATAAAATTATAGTAATTTTGTACTAATAAGTTAATGGAGAAATCTTGTTGTGGAGATTTCTATGTTATATATGTTTATATATTATAAAAATTTTATTGATTAAAATATTTCCTTAAATTCAGTTTACATTATTTGCAATTCCAATCATTTATTAGATTTTAAAACGATATATCATAAAATTAATTTTAAATTATTCAATTGTTGATATAAAATAATTTTAAAAATTTATTGTATTCAGCAATTTGTATTTATCGGTAATACTACAGTGATTTGAAGCCAAAGTAGATGGCACTATCAAAACCAACACATGCGTATTTTGCTTCCGGGGAACTTGGCTACCCGGCGACCACAAAATGTAAACAAAGCAACGGATATCGTTGGTTGCTCGAGGACATTGCTAGTAATCATTGTTAAAACGGTTAAAAAATAAAAAAATATAACGCCTAAACAAATTCGGAAAGTTATCATGATTCCAGTCTAATGTTTAAAATTTACGAAAAAAAATAAAAACCATGTGGAAAAATTCGGTTATATCGGCGTCGGATAGAATTTTCCCAGGCTTAGCCTGTCATGACCAAAAAAAGGAGTTTTACGATATCGGCAAGTTTTTTCGTTTTTATTTGAAATTTTCTACGACTAGAAAAGTAAAATTCAAATTTAAATAAAAATTGACTGTTACAGGAAATAGAATAAAGTCAAATTTACCACTTCAGATTGCTCTTTTTCTAAACGTTCGCTACTTTCCCGTATGGCTACTTGTTCTTTTGTACTACTTAGACTTGAAAGTAAGGTTCTTATCTTTTTACGTTAAGCTTCACATAAATGTGTCTTTCGATAATTAAAACGAACGCAGTACGCGCAAGAGTTTGAAAATCCCGTTAATATCATTGATATTATTTCGCTCGAACAAAGTATCGTCAATTGCGAACAAAAAAAAACCACAATAAAAAAGAAAAAAAAATTAACTATAATTATACCTGAAATTCTGCTTGCAGTACTACGAGCTTTCAGACGTCTACAAGTTCGTCTCGGTTGCTGTGCTCCTTATGGCAACGACCTTGGAATGCGCACGGCTTTACCTGGGATACGTCGGCAATCTCGGCGAAAAAGTAAATGCCTCTTGTAGCGCTTATCACGTTTTCTTGAACACAAATGCCTCTGTGTGCTGCCCACTCATCCCCGGCCGTTTTTGCTACTAAATATACTTGAAGTTGGCTACAATACGCGATTCCAAACACGCTATATCACAGCTTATTTCAGTAGCTTGATTTTCGCGCTTTATTTCATATAAGCTATTGCAGTTTTATAAATTTTTTTTTTATTCTAGATATACTTTCCGCAGGATTTTAAATGCATTGTGAAAATCGCTAATTTTCATTAAAAAAAAAAATCCATGATTTAATAAATTTTGATTTTCTATTTCAGATCCCGGAACTGGCAAGTTTCTGGCTCATTTCTACCTTGCTTCAATTTCCACTGGTCACCTTCCTCGTGTTCGACCGAAATTCAACGTATTATCGAAACGAGCGAATAATCAATGGATTAGCCTTGGTCTTCCTGTCGATCGAAATCGTAACAGGCACGGTTGTTTTGAAGATGTCAGCCGATTATCACGCCAAGCGATTCTACATGGCGCAGCTTTACGGCATCGAAGATACGCTCAAGTGATTGGGACATCTCGATTGAAAACAATGTAAATATTGAAAAATAAACTTTTTTTTATTCATTTTTTCGTTTTTTTTTATAAATAAACTTAGAAAACCTATGGTAGAGGAAGAAAGTGGAAAACGTGATAGCGCTATTGCGCTCGCAAAGATCTGTCGATAATATCAATAATAAACTCTTATATCTAAATTCGCGTGAGGTTCGATCAAACTCTGTAATTGTTTTCCAAATCGAGCTCTTTGTAAAAATCCTTGAGTACGACGACGTTCTTCTTTAGCCTCCTGCAGAATCTGCTGATACTTTTCACGACTATTCGCTGGTCCATCTCGCAGCCGTTCGTCAGGGCTAGGAATATTTGAGAGCGCGATGGTATCATTCGTGACAGCAGCTGCAAGCGTATTTTGTGATTTGAGCAAAGATAAAACATAAGAACAAAGAGGGTTGAATGAGCTGTGATTCGATTTGCTTCTTACTCACCCCGAACAACTGCTGAGCGAGGTAGCCGTGGTACGGCTCGAGGGTGAATTCGTAAGACTTCCTGAGGTAGGCTACAAGGTCTTCGCTGCACTTGCCGGAATTGAAATCAGTTACTACCTGCTCGAAAAATAGTTCGATCATGTGTAATCCCCTGAAATGTCGTTTAATTCGTTTTAGATAATATGAAACAATTTTTTTTAAATCCGCGGTGGAAATTTGTTGACGAAGAAGAAACTTATTGCTTTTGAGCTAGAATATTTTAGTACGTTTAAAACGATAATTTTTCTTTTAATTGTTTAAAGTAAGCGTCTAGCAATTTTATATCGGAGTAGCATTCGTCTAGAAATTTAATAGCCGACTTATCACGAGCTGGCGCATATTAAAGAAAAATCGATGAAGCAATGATGCAGTACAACGTAATTGTTAGCTAGTGATTTCGTAATATTTTAGCATTGATTTGCATAAAGTTTTCCAGCGTCTGGAGTATTTTTCGAATATCTTAAACGAACCTTCTTAACCACATAAGCGCATCGATCGCCACGGGATTTTCCATTTTGTTTTTTTCTTCGATCAGCATTTTTTGCAGAGTTGAATGTTTTCGTCTGTTAACGTTGTACTTCTTTGTTAATTTCTGCAAAAATCGAGCGAAATAAATTATCAATCGACGTGAACGATGTTTAAATAATTTTATCAAATTTGTTGTTGCTCACATTGATATTTCCCTGCATATCGTATTTGACAGGCAAAAATAGCTTTCCAAAGTAATCTGCCAAATTAAATTAATTAAATTAATATATTTTCTATCTTTTAATTTTTCCTGTTTTTTGTTAAAACAAATTTAAAAATAGCACGATAATTTATGAAATTCCTAAAGCCAATACGCCGATCCAATAAAATTTTCTATTTTTACATTAAAACGTACGCCGTTAATGCTCATGATCGGTAAGCTTTCCCATCAATGAGGGTGACCCGACATTATATTCCATAAAAACTCAAAAACTAGCATACAACTCTCCCTAAAAACCAACGAAAGCACGAGTGAATCGATGAAAAGAAAGGCTCGCGGCCTCGCGTCTCGACTTTTAAGACGCGCAAAAAATCGAAGCGCCGCATTGAATTTCCGCGACAACGGAGCTATCGCGTTAATACGAGCGAAAAAAGAAGTATAGGTTAGCGTTCGGGAGGTAAATATCGAGGAACATACCGAGCATGCTGACGACTTGCGACGCTGCATGAAGAAACTCCTCGGTATCGATCTCGCCGTCGAGGGGCTCGGGGAATACCGGAAGCTGCACGCTCTCCTCATCGCTGGAAGCGCTCGTGCCGGAACGCTGGGCTTCTTGGGGCGAAGTCTCCTCTACCTCGGACATCGCGTCACTGCTCCATCCGCACGAGAGCTGCTGCGCGGCGCTCTCTTTCTCTCGCGCGCGGGAGAGAAGCAAAAATAAACAGACGTTGCCGCCGCGACAGCCAGCGCGATATACGCAATCTAATCTCCCGTGTGTGTGTCCCCGCTCGCGCTATCTCTCTCTCTCTCTTGCGCGCACGTAAGAACGACTGATTATTGTCGATATGCGTATGTATGTACAAGCGGCGTTTGCGACTGTGTGCTCCGGCTTGCCGCTTTATTGCCGCTTGCCGCCGGCGCTTTCGTAATGCGCTAAAACGGTATGCGTGCGCGCGATGACGTGAGAGAGACTACTCGGATATCTCGCAGTCCTGCGGCTCTACACTCCGGCTCTCTCGCGTAAGCTATGCGTCTATCTCCGGTTTTTTCTTGATTTCTTCATGATTGAGCTTGAGAAATCCGAGGAATTACAGCGAGATGATTTTTGATTCTTCTTTGCGGGATGCTTATAGGATTTCGTTTGTACATGTATATAGATTTTTCGAATAGGGGTTTTTTTATTTAAAAAAAAACCCTATTGTAAACGTTCGATAAATCTAAAACATTCGAAACTATTCTACGAAAATCATTAAAAATACTACTCCAACATTTTGTTTTTTTATCCTTCAAATATTAAAATATGCAAGATATATACAAAGGACGTTAATTATACAAAGCAATTTTGATATTTATTTAACGCATTTGGAACATATTCGGTGCGCAATCAAAAGCGTACAAGTTAAAAAAGGGCTGGCGCGCCTAAAATATCCTCGACTTTTCTCCCGCGGATATCTGACCTCTGGACGATGCGGGGGGTGCGACCAGAGACGCCAGCGCGTCGTTCCCTTCTCAGTACCTCGAGGAGTCTGTAAGAAAACGGTCCAACTAGTAGGGCACATTTTAAAAATTCTTTGAAACGCTTTCCTGTTTGTGATGAAATAGCGACGCTGTTATTATATTTTTAAAAATTGTTTATACAGTGGAAAAAAGTGAGAGTAAAATTAGTTAGGTATTGCGAGGATTTAATTTGGTAGTTTAAGTTCAAAGTTGAAGCTCTTTGTCGTTAAAAAAAGTGCAAGATGGTTAAAAAAAGCGGTCCAATAATAAAAACAGCGGCCGCAGCGACGCATTCGCTGACCCACGGCGCCGGAGGTGTACCGTGCTTGTGTTGTCGCTGCTGCACCTGCATCCACATCGAATTCCTGAAGACGTTGCCGGGAATGATAAAGGCATCGGAAGCCGTGAGTGATTTTTTCGTATTCGTCGATGGAGGCATTACTTTTTTTTTTAATCGGCAAATATTCTTTCAGCTGATCAACTTCGTCATTCAAGGCCTGCTGCTGAAATACGGTTTGATATATCACGCGCAAATCGGTAACGCGTTCGAAGGCGCCCTAACGACCGCCTCAGCCTGCTTTCTCAATTCCGCGCTGCTGCTCCTCTGTTACATGTTCTCGGAAAAGTCGTACAAGTTGATTCAGTCGTCGCATTTTGTGAGTAAATAATATCTGGATAGCGTAAAAACATTTTTTTACATCACCATCACCTTCAATTCAATTTTTGCTGTATTCTATTTTTACAGGAAATTATATTTAATTTCATCGCTTGCTGCTTCTGCTTTAGCTCTGCCTCTTGTCTTGGATTTGCGACAAGAGTATTTCTTTGGCCGCTTTATATCATTACACCAGGATTTTATGTATATCCAGCAATGACTGCAGCATACGTAAGTCATTTGAAGAGCAAAAAATGCAAAATTTTCAAATTGGGATGAGTTTAGAACGATAACTTACGTAAATTTGTTTTTTTTTAATTTCAGTACCTCAGCGGAGTAGCTGGAGTTTTATATGGTCTTGATACTTATTTTGCTTACAAGGAATACAGAGGATAAGGACATCTTGATTATTCAATATTTACTATTTTTCTACGTAAGAATGTGGTAGTAACTCAAAATTCTGTGTTATAAATTAGTTAAGGCGGTTAATTTTAAATAATCTTTTGATTGAGCTTACATGTAAATTAAACTACTGATAATTTTTTATTTACTTTATATATTAATATTTTTTTGTACTCCCATTAGTAGCAAATATTAGTTTTCGTTTTAACATTTTGTCGTAAAATTAGAATATTTTTTTATACGCAACCAATATATTTTTATTTTAATAAAACATTTTTAAATATAAAAAATTATCAATTCTTGTATCAATGGTTATTTCTTGTTGACTACTTATCTTATACATATAGATATCAAAAATATAGATATCGATATGTCTATATAAAAGCAGCCCTGATTAGAAACTTAAGAGTACACCGAAGCAACGGTGTACTCAGTCGCTGTAAGCGTTTGTTGAATTTTAAGGGTAAAGTAAAAGTCCATTTGAAAATGTCAGTTATAAAGTTTGCTGTAGTTTTCGTAGTGTTTATGGTGCTTGCGTCGCCGCATGTAACCGCAGATTACAGTAACATTGTCGATCAATGGGCAACATCAGGAATCGACGTGAAGAAAACATCAAGCACGTGGACTGTGAAAAATATTAGCTATTTAAAAAAGTTCGATAGCCTCAAGTCGCAAAAATTTTTCGACGAGAATATTATGTGGACTTTGGAATTGCAACCGACAAATTTTGATATGGATCTGAAATTTCATTATTACAACAAAACTATCAACAGGAACGTTAATATCGGTATATACCTGCAACCAGATATTAAAGTAAACCAAGAACGAGTATTAATTGAAACAGAGTACATTATTGCGGGAGAATACACTGAAAACCAGGAACATTTCGAAGATAAAATTATGTACACTTTCAAGAACTTTGCTACTACGTCTCAAGTTTTGAATAAAGCCAAAGGTTTTTTTCATGACGATACGCTAGTTGTGTTGGTCGAATTTTACAATAGTCAGCCCACTTATGCGAATCTTACCAGTGATCATGCGTTAGTCGCAACGAATAAAAATTTCCCAGAGTTAATTAATTGACGTTTCGACTAAAGTAAAGTGTCGCAGAGATAATGCATCAAGTTTTAGATAAAAAGTGGAAAAGATGATAACATACCTTTATCCCTTGTAAACTTTGTAAAATAACGATGTAAATTT
The DNA here is from genome assembly GCA_030522585.1 of Anagyrus pseudococci. Lineage (NCBI taxonomy): Eukaryota > Metazoa > Arthropoda > Insecta > Hymenoptera > Encyrtidae > Anagyrus > Anagyrus pseudococci. The sequence continues at coordinate 81,350 of JAPYYQ010000009.1, read as the reverse complement.
ACGTAATAAAATGACAGCGTTTAATGGAAAAAATCGCTTATTTATTTCTCACAATTGAAATTATAATCTCTAGCTTATACAACAATTCTCTCTCACCATTTGTTCGAGCTTTCTTGCGCACACCGTCGCCGAGTGTAGGGCCGCATATCGGCGCCGACACTCGCGCAAAGCCATATTCGCGATCAGCGTCTTATATTGTCTTCATAATGCGTGATCTTACAATTATGCAATAATATAGTATACGTATATCATAATAACGTGTTACTAGAATAGGTAATTAAATAATAACATTATTATAATAATACTGTACATACGGGGTTGTCGGTACATGGCCCCCCTCGCAATAGAGGTAAAAGGTAAAAGTTTGAGAGGGTCTGCGTCATATACTTCTATACTTTGGTAAACATCATGTGGAACTCGCCATCGCTTCTCTCTTAGGCTCTCACATCGCTCATCGCTCGCAGTTGCTACAAACTACCAATATGTATATATTACTTCAACGGTTTTCTCTCTTTTTGTTTTCTCCTCTCATTTATCATGAGCGGTGTAATTGATAACGCCAGGCGTCACCCTTAAATATTTCATTTACGCGTCAATAATTCTTGTGTGTGAGTGTCGGGTTTGCGGTTTTTTTTTATTTTGTGCAACAAATACGTTACGTATGAGTTTTTGTATAATTGATTGCTATAACGACTCTTCTTTTTGTTCACTTACGAGAGGGAAGGAAATAGACTGCGGAGAGATCTCCGAGTTTGTTGAACGACCGAGCACAATTGGATGCAAGTTTATTAAAGCTCGTCGTGGCGCGGCAGGAGTGCGATTAACGGACGCGATAAATATCAGTCGTGTGTGTGTTGCGGTGTGCTTGAGTCGACTGTGAACGAGAGGACTGTGAGATGAAAGCAATGGACAACGGATGACTAGAATACGAGAGGAAAATAGGGAACGAACGTTGCAAATATTGCGCAAGCTTTGTACCAAGCGAGAAGGATAATAAAGGGGCTAATCTTTAAAATATCATTGATTAACCCGAGCACGTATCGATAACATTGTCGTGTTGAAATCTAATATGTTTGATAACGTATTATTTTGATTAAGCTCTATATCGTTTATAAAAATAAAACAAGATAAGGAATACCCTCTCCTCGATTTCACCAAATTAACTCGTAGGAAAATCTTGTTCCGTAAAAGCAAGTCGGTATTATATAATACGATACGATACACGATGTTTACGTTTATTGCTTTAAATACAATTTTAAAAGCTGATAAGGATGCAAGGATATAGATGGATATCGAATGGAGAAATCCAAAAAAATCGATTCGAGCTCTTGTATTTTGAAAAATGCCAGCATTAATCCGAGCTTTGTTACGCTAGACATCTTCTACTCTTTATATATGTTCACGTTATTTTCCGACGTTCTCGCTTAGAAAAGTATCGAAAGGCTAAGTTTCCACGTGAGAACATAAAGGCCACCGATTTCATTTTGGAAGAATCTATTTTTCTTGGTTCTACAAAAATCAATGGCTATACGATCATAAACGAAACTAAGGAGAGAAATCGATTTTTCGAGATATCGAGTGATGATGAAGTGCTTGTAAAAACGTGACGGCAGAATAATTTTTTGGTAAACTTATACAGTTCAGCGAATGAAATAATGAAACTTATTGGGTATTAAACAGCGCGTATAACTTTGAATGGGTATATAAAAATAGATTTTACAAAAAAATTAACAAATAACCGTTTGCAAGGTAAATAAATTGAAAAATCATTATTTACAATGTGCGAGATGCGCGTGAACAATTGGTTGAAATTATCAATTCTGCCATAAATTTTCTCTCTGCCATCATATACGCGTGAATAAATAGAAGGCGCGAATAATAGGAGGCCGCGTGTCCGGTACAGAAATGTCATTTCAAACTAACCGAGGAGAATCCGATCGATTCAGGTCAGTCAACTCATCGGACGGCCTACCGGGTAAGCTTACAACAATCGTGGAAGGACGTGCGGACGTAAGCGTTACGGGGAAACAACGAGGAATCCCGAAGCAGGAGGCGTAAACGGAAGATCCATTGGCAGGGTGGGTCAAGCGGGGATGACGGTAGGCGGTTGGCCGGACGAGCGCCGGGGCTGTCCCTAGAATGCCGTGGGCAGAGGCTGCTTGATAATGTTGCCGCGCGAGTCCTCGGCGACGAGGGTGAGGGCGGCGAGGTAGTGCGCCGGCGGCGCCGGTACCATAGCCTCGACGGTCAGCCGATTGCCCGGGAACTGGCGCGAGGCCACGACCAAGCCGCCTGCCGACTCGCGCAGCTCGATTATCCGCACCCCGAATCGCGAGCGCACCACGTTCCTGCGGAAGAAACAAAAGTACACGTAGAGTGTGAGATTATATCGCTCTGTTCTATACTCCAGTTTCAATAGGAAAATGTCCAACGAACCTTTTAGCGTCGTACTTGAGCTCGCCCGAGCCCGAGCGCGCATTGTCGAGGTCCGAGTTGAACCAGCGATGATGGGCGAGCAGGGCGGCGCAGGAGCTACCCCAGTAGGTGCGGTCGGTCTGGGCGGGTGTCTCGGCCGCCGCGGCCGCGGCGATCGCCGCCTTGGCGAACGAGCGGTTGAGCTCGGGACTGGCCGGGGCGGAGAGTCGGCCGGGCGGTCCGGGCGGCTCGTAGCCCAGGCTCGTCGGCCTCGAGGTCTCGGAGAGGAGCCGGCCTCGGCGTGGACTGGCGCTCCTCGGCGGCTGCTGCACCGTCACCGTCACGCTCAGCGGCCGGCTCAGGGCGACGGTCGTGTGCTGGGGCTCCCGGCGCACGGGGTTGCGGTTCGTGTCGATGCCGGCCGCTCCCACGAACACCCGGTCGACGTAGTCGAAGCCCCGGCCCATTATGCCGTCGCGCGTGTGCCCGAGGTCGAAGGTGTGCCCGAGCTCGTGCAGCACAGAGCCGAGGGTCGTCGCGAGGCAGCCACCGTGCGTGCCCCGGTAGTTGCTGTCGTCCATCAGCTGCTCCGTGTCGATGATCCGGCTGTCCAGGAAGCGCGGCAGCACCTGCGTGTCGACGTTTTTACATTGGTTTTTTTTTCATAAAAATGCTTTATTTAATATGGATCGAGAACGGAAGGATGGGGTAGCGGGGGATTTGACTTTTTATCGAGTAAATATTGACGGCTTGTATACGTAAGATGATAAATTCAATTATCGCGTTATTTAACGAACCGCGAGCCTGCCGCGTGGGTAATATTGATTTAACAAGCTGCATGTTGCAATAGTTGCATACACTCTTTGATCTATTTTCGAATCGAACCAAATTCAAGCTGCACCAACGTTTCATTCTTTCCTCTTGCACTTGTCCTTTATGCGAAATTCACATTGAAATGGAAAATGTTTTTGTAATTACGAAATACTGGACAATATTATTATTTCTTATTACCAGAAAAGACGTTATCTCAAGTAATTACATTATTATGTTAAAAATAGAAAAAAAAATCTGAAGATAAAATTTATCTTTATCGTATCAAATAATCAATATGTACGATTGTTTTGAAAAAGAGCTTTGTTACACCCGCCCACTTGTTCACGGTAATTTTTCTCAATATCGCGTTTTAATGATCGGACGCTGCGCACGTCAAGCTCTTTCTTACGCTTAGCCTTGAAAATGAAATCATAAATCCAAGCTCGCATGTCCCGTAGTTCTTTAGTTTGCAGTTCTTTAAATATAAAACTTTGACAGCGCGGATTTCTTAAAATTAAAATCAATACCTGTCTGTACAACTACGGGCATTCGCGGTAAACCATTTTTTATCATTGCGCGCAAATATTTATGTTCATGTAAAAGCAATTTCAGCTAGTCCAGTTTGGTTTAGCAAAAATATGGAGAAACAACGATGTCATATAAATTTTCCTTTGTTCTACAATTACGACCGTAAACAGGCTTATCGGCTTAACACCACGACCCCGTAATCTTCGAAAGTCTATTATCAAAACGATGAAAACAAAGCTTTCTCTTTGAGAAAGCAAAAACCGCTGCTAACTACTTTAACAGTGTGCTTTAGGAAAATCGAGGAAAAACGTTTTTATTAATAGATACCTTAAATAAAGTTGGATCGGTTCTAAAATTTAATCAGTTCTTAAGTAACATATGTAAAATCAGTGTACAAAATTTAAAACCTATATGTTATCATCAACGAAAATTATAATAGATTTTTAAAAAAATCTAAAAAAAAATTATTTTATTAATAAACACCCTAAATAAGAACTGATCGGTTCAAAAATTTAATCAGTTTTTATGTAACACACAACAAACGAGTGTACGAAATTTCGAGTCGATATCTTTTTTTTCTCGATTTATCGTGCGACAAAAAAATGCGTACAAACATATACGGACGGATGGACGGACATACATACATACATACATACATACATACATACATACATACATACATACATATATACATACATAGACTTTTTTTAAAAACAATGTCTTCGTACTTAGAAACCTTCAAAACGTCAAGAAAACAAAAAATTATGGAATCGATAATTTTCACCGTTTCAAAGCTTTCTCTTTGAGAAAGCAAAATAACTCGCGTAACATTTATCGAAACATTTAATTTATCTTATTCAATCAAACGTAAAGCAAAAAATCAAAAGCATTTGAGACCGTCTCGTCACGTTTCTCCTCCAAAGCTCGCGCTTTCAATCGGCTCGAATTAAACTTTCAGAGCGGAATCCGCGTGAATTGCAACAGTAAGCGAGGCAGTACCGCAGTCTAGTCAATATATCGCGCCACGAGAGCACCCACTCCTGCAGCTTTGGGCTAATTCAAATTCCCAAGCGAGTAGCCGAGGAGGGTGTCGAAATGAAAAAAACAGACAAGATATCCTACCTGTGCCATGCAGGTGGGCCAAGTGTGGAGGCAGGCCGAGCCAAAGAGCGCGAGTCCACCGCCCCCGAGGGCCGCGTGTCCTTGGGTCCTGGCCAGGGTGTCCTCGTGGGTGCGTGGGCTGGGGGCGCCCCGGTAGCGCGTGCACGAGAGGAACGCGAGGTACTTGCGGTCCTTGGAGGCGAGCGGCCCGCTCATGAGCTCGCGGCCGAGCAGCTCCCAGAGCTCGCGCTGGGAGAGGGCACGGGCCCGGTCGACGTGGAGGGCGCTGTGCATCACCAGGCACTCCGGGCCGTCGAGGTCGCGCTCGAGCTGGAAGGTCTTGCGCCCGTGCCCGGCCTCGCGCATCTTTTCCGCCGTGAGGCTCTGCAGCAGCCGGGCCCCCAGGCCGATGCGCGTCGCCGCGCTCTCCGGCGAGCGGTCCTCGTTACGCGGTCCCTGAGAAGCACGCGATAATTTCATTGGACGATGACCTAAGTGAACTTTGGTATTTTGATAAGAGTCGTGAATTTTTTAATAATCTTATCGAAGCGCGCTTATGCGTTTAAATGCGACGCTGACAGGGGTATCGCCCCAGTAGACGCGCGACACTCGAAGCTCGTACAAGGGGATTGCGAAATATTACAGATAATTTTCAAGAGTTTGCGTGAAAATGTCAGCAACGAGCGCCACTGCGCCACCGTGGTTTACGGGATTATCGCTGTGCTCGCGATTCTGCACACCTGCGCCGGACGGCTGACCGCGGAAACGGAGGTATTGGCGAACAAAATATCCTACACGTGGAATATTACGAATATTGACTGCATTAAAATCGGCGACGACGTGTGGTCGCCCTCGTTCGTCGACAACAACGTCACGTGGAGATTAGAACTGAATCAACTTGATGATGCGGTGATAATGCTGAAACTACATTATTACGCTGACAAACTCGAGCGAGAAATTGTTCTGGGTGTTCATTTACACGAGCCGTATAATACGTACAGAAAGCTTTACAGTCGTAGACAAAATTTTCAAAAGGAGGTCCAATTAGAATATTTCTACGTGCATCCTGCCACTGACGCTATATACTTTCATCCGTATGAAAAACTTAGTATTATGGTTAATTTTTACGATAGCAAACCGAGTTACAATCCGTCGAAATACAACGAGGAAGTCCAAAATTTTCTTACAAAACTTTTCTCCGGATGATTGTAATTTTCAAGTGACTCTTGAAAATTACAATGCTGCAAAAGAGTTAAAGTACGAACGATTAAAAGAATGTGAAAGAATAATCATTATGATGCTTTAGATATTTCGTTTAATAAAACATTTTCTAAAGAATAAATTGTAATACTTGATTTCCACTCTTAAACCAACTCCTTTTTCATTAATATTAATTGTACACTGAGAGGGGATGATACGTATACGATACGCCCATAATGTTTACGATAACCGCGCCGATGTTTAGGAGCGCTGCGGCTTCTCCTTATTAGCGAGCAGAGGCAGCGTCTTCGCTGAGCGTCCAATGTTTATTTTGGGGTCAAATAGGACACGATATCGCGTATGGAGTAGCCAGTGCTCCTGTAGGAGCGCTGGCTACTCATTTGTTTTCTCATTCGCACATCAGACGAGTTGACGACGTGCAAGGTGCAACGTGCAACAGTTGCTTCAGTGACTTCAGTGTAGGATACGGATCATTCCGTTATTCGAACATATAAAGAGGAATAAAAAGAAAAGGTATAAACAACGTTGTGAAATAATAGTGAAAATCAAAGTCTCCAGTTTAAATTTGTGTGAAAATCTATAACGAACTTTTTTTTTATAAAATTTTGTAGATTTAACGACAGTTTGGTCTAAAAGCAAAAATGAGTCAAAAGAGAATGACAAGTATTTTAGCAAATAAAGAGGTACACCATTGGACAATTATGAATTTACATCTGATAAAAAACGAGACTATTGAATCGCCGCCGTTTACCGATTTGGGCGAGGCGTTTTTCGTGTATGTAGCTATAGATCGTACGGGCAATTGTCGTATCACACTGACTTTTAGCAAAAATATTCGTAGACCTCGAAGTGTTATTGTTTCTATGCATCGTGGAAAAACATTAATTGGCCACGACGAATGTTATATGGGTGTAAGTCCAAACATAGTTTTCGACAAAGTCTTTACGAGGCATGAAATTATGAATCACTCACACACTGACTTTTTAAGCGCTGAATTTAAAATAGTGCTTCAAATGTACGATACAGACGTAAGAGTAGTAAATGATTGATTTTAAACTGAGAGGAGTAATTACGTTTGTCAGAAAAGTTCACAATGACAAGAAAATTGTGAAAGAATCTTTGTATTAAGATTGTATGTTTCTCTTAAGAGTAATAAATTCTGCAAAGCCAAATTTCAATCGTGTCCTTTTGTTACATAACCTCAAATCAATGAAAAAGCAAAATAAAAACAAACATGTATACATTTGGGCGCTGCGGTGACTTCAACAGCTGACCCATCGAAACTTTGTAGCACCTTGCAAGTCGAAGGCAAAGATCACAGAGGTGGTACCTCTATAGTAAGGTAAGAGCAGTCTAGGAAATTAAACTTAGCACGCACCTGGAAGTAACCATCGTGTCCGTCGCATATAACGTAGACCGGGCTGACCCTGAGTCGGGTAGGTCGCGGCTCGTAGAGCAGGTTGAGCCGGCGTTTGAAGCCGCCGGCCTCGAGCTCGATCCTGTTGGCGCCGCGCTGGAGCTCGACGAGGAGGCGGAAGTCCCCGGCGATCACCGGCCACTCGGCGCTCTGGCTTTTGTGGCCGCCGCGCACGCGGATGTAGCTGCAGCCGAGGGGCGCCCGGCCGCGCACCAGTGCCAGGCTGTAGCTCAGCACCTCGCCGTCGCTCAGATTCTGCACGTGGATGCCGTCCTGCGGCTGGTTGCTGCTACTGCTGTTATTGTTGTTGTTCGCGCTGCTCGACGATAAGTACGCGGTCTCGTGGCTTTGACGATCATCCTGCTGCTGCTGCTGCTGTCGTTGGTGATGGTGATGCTGCAGGTGCAGGTTGTCCAGAGACGTGTCTGCCAGTACCTGTCGAAATAGAAAGATGATTTTGTTTTTAATAGTTTTACTTTATTGGCAGAATCTTTAAGAGATTGAGGATAATTTAATTTAGTTTTAGTGGATTAAGCCCGTGCGTTGATTTATGTAACTTATTAGCCTTTAAATTTAATTAAAGACGTTTATTAACCGCAAAATGATAAATATTGGTATAACGAAGTAGTTCTTTTTTATACTCAAGTAGTTGATTTTTCATTAGCGTATCGATTACTTTCTTTCAGACATTTTATTATTCACTTTCGTCGCGTGTAAAATATTTAATCACTGTCGTCTATTAAGAGTCCTTTTTAATAAAAGATAGAATATCAATATTCTCTCTTTCGTACATACTTTTGAATATTCACAAGAACTCACAGAAAACTTATGCCAAACACGATTTTCTGTGTTAATGCAGACAAATATAAAATAAAATTGAATAAATTTTACAATTGACTAAAAATGTATTTTTTTGATATTTAAATCTTACTCTTATCATATTAATAATTTTACATAATTTTTAAAAACTATTGAATAACTTTTATAGTTCAATTTTTTATTTTTTTATCTATGACATTTAACTAAAATTATTGCAGTTATTAACAAAAAAAAAAAATAACTTTTTAAAAAAAATTCAAGCAGTAATCTATTTTATCATACAAGCAGCGGTCAGGAGCAAACCGATAAGTGCTGCTACCTACTGGCTCGTACTGTCACTTTCTAATTAACAGCTCCTCTCCAAGAGCTTGACGCACAGTGGCGTTTGCGTAAAAAAAATAGAAGGATGTCCTGACACATACCATTAGCTTTCTCGAACCCCTTGCAAGCCACGTTTATTCTAACGAACAAAGCCCTTTCTCTCAAGACAAAACAAGCACATGCAAAGTCCGGTCGTGCGAGCATCGCAAGGCGATCATCATCCTTCGGCGAAAAATCAATAATACCGTGGTAACGCAAGCACGAAGTTTCGAGTATACGCATTGAAATATCTCAACTGGAGAAAACACTAGTATTCCCCGTGCTATGTATTAGCGCAATCAGAATCAGCCTCCCCCCGGAGCTTGCAGCTCGCCCCCTATCCTTATCAGCATCCTTGAACTTGAATCTCGAGTGGAAAGATGCTGAAAGGGTAGTGCGACAGCCACGTGCTACCGCCACTCGCCCCCCAAGTGACCGAGGCGTCGGACCTGCGAAGCCTAACAAAGAAAGCTGGACAAAATGAAATAGAAAGCTGAGCGACTCACCATCGCGGCGGTAGTGCGCTGCGGCAGCGGCTGCTCCGGTCCGCGAAGGCTATATAGCGAGCCAAGGGAAGTGAGAACGTGAGCGTGTGCGGGTGTGCGTGAGAGAGAAAGAGAGAGAGAGAGTTGTAACGGGTGCGGGAGTAGAGCGGCTCGTCGCCAACGACGAGGAAGTCTCTCGGCTGGTCGTCGGGGGGGTCGAGGTCGGCAGCGGTTGCAGCAGCAGCGGAAGCGGCGGCGAAGCACGGCCAGCCGGCTCCTAACGTGCGGCGGACTGCGCCGCCGTTGATAATGTGTCTGTGGCCTCGTGCCGCGGCGCCGCCGCCGTCGACGCCGCCGACACCGCTATGCGCGAGCCAGGGAGCGCCGAAGGAGCTACTGCTTGGTGGAGGGAGGAGGTGTGCGGGTGGTGTCTTGAAGCGCTAGCCGGCATGCGCCCACGCTATTGCACGTCTACCTTGTAACGGCATGTTGCCTTTCGGCTATTTCTTTTTTCTTTTCTTTTTTTGACGGCAATTGTTATACGGGTCGCGCTTTTTAGCTGAAAAGTTTCAAGCTGGGAAGATGTACTTTGCTCGAGCTGGGAATAGCGGGGTGTTAAGGAGCAAGACGGTGCGGGAAGTTGAGAAAAGTCGGGTAGTTTTCGCAGAGCGAATCGACGCTTAAACTTTGTCGGGGAATTTTTTTTTTAACGGTGACTTTTACCCGAACGTCGTCAGTTTCGAAGTTGGGTTGTTAACGAATATCGTCAATTTATAATTAGTAATAAGAAAAGTGTGCTTATATAAAAATCGAAACACATAATAGAATTTTTATAAAAATAGCTACACATCGTCTGACGCGGAAGCTGTTACATTTAATAAGGGCAAATAAAAATGTACTTTTAAAGTCACGATTTCGTGAAAATTCGGAAATAAATGCTTTCAAACTTTCAAACGAGTTAGCCTAAAGTGAACGTAATAAGGCAGGGCACGCGCGCGCGATGAAACGATGCCGCGAATCGATCGCATAATGGAAAACGGCAGGATCCGGTCAGACCGATAACTTGGATTTTTCAAACTTTAATTACGTTGCCGCAATTCTTACCAAAATTCAAAGTTAACTTTCTTTATTGAAATAATAATTAAAAATCAAAAGAAGTAGAGCAGGAAAAAATGATAAAAAGTACCAGGGAAGACGTAAAAAACCGGCGGAACTATTTAACGATCGGCATGGCTGTACGCTCGCAAAATCCCTCGAAAAAGGCCATAAACCTTCGCAGCGGCAACATCATCCCCGGCATAAAGACCTTCCGACGATGGCTATAGAGCCGCAGTGGCAAAGTCGGCCGTTGTAGCCGCGCGCGTCGTCGCGGCGCCCAGGCCCCCGAACCTCATACACATATATATACAGGCACGCCAGGCTGATGCGGAACGTATATACACGTCTGACTGCAGAGTTATGTCTCCGGGGCCGAGTGTATATAACGCGTCTGGCTTCTCGTTCCCTCTGCCGATCCTCGGCGCTGCTCTCCGTCTCGTTTTATCGGGGAGTTTATTGGGGCGCCGGGTCGTTTAGCACTCGCTGGGGGATAATTGAGTCGTGGCGATTCGTTTGCTCGACAGACAGCTCTCCCTCTCTCTGCTAGAGCTCGAGTACACTCAGTACACTCGAGTTTGTAGATAGCGAGTTGGTTTATTGTCGCCGATGTGGACTAATTGAGTGCCATGATCGTTGAGCTTGCGTTTAGATATAGAAGCGTCGTTTAGTATGTTGAATTTGTCGATGCCATTGTTAAATTTGAGGTTTTAATGGTCAGGGTAAACATTTTGATTATGCAAGAAATTGTTTCTTGAAAATTTAAAGAGAATTACAGGTGTCCATAAAGAAACGTGACTCTGCCTTAACACGTTAATCTAATATTGCCGAGCTTAGCTAATTAAGTAACACTCTCAAGGGTAGTATCAAGTATAAATGTTTTGTCAGCTTTTGATGAAGACCTTGACTCGTGGGCGGAATCGATCGTACTTGACTAGATTTTATATTTCACTAACGAACATTTAACTTGGTTTATTCGACTGACTTCCTTGTTTTTATTTGACACCAACTATATCGTAATTGGTAAAGATTGAAATTTAAAATGTTGCAACGCTTAATTAATGTATACATATACTGCTATAACAATTTTATTAGTTTAAAACGAAAAAATTACGTGCACACTTGATACACACAAAGTGTAAATTAAAGTTGAGAAATTCAAAAATAAAAACAGCGTAAGCTAATTGGTAGATCGTAAATTTTCGTTTAAAGAATCCAATAAGTGTAGACTACGTTGAAATAAGTTACAATTTAGTAGCTGCTCCTTTCTCGGAAAGCCGAACTCAATAAAATCAATATTTACTTTAAAGGTGTTAGGAAAATCGAAGCTTCAAGGTTTAAGAGCAAAGGCAGCCCACGGAGCCCAGGCAGTATTGAAACAATTTGTTTCGAGAGATTTATTTCTTTGACACTTAGGATGTGACTATTTTTGTAGCAAAGTAGACACGGTGTAAGTTACGTTGACTGAAAAAAGAAAAATAAAGTAATAAAAACAAATAAAATTTTCATTTTTTAACACACAGTTTATTTACATAATCTGAATGATATTTTACGTTAATATTCATTAGAGTACATTGACAAAACTATACCTCTTGTTTTGTAATAACCCACAAGTTATTCGAATTGAGTAGATTACGTAAAAAGTTTTTGGCAAAGAATGCAACAAACATTCACAAGTTAAGTTGCACAAATGGCGCAGAAATTAAATGAAAAGAAAAAAAAGACTAAAAGATCGTAAAATTAAAGCGTTATAAATTCAATGTTGGTAGCAGCTTTTTCACTGCTACCGCCTACCTCGGCGATCGATATAAACGGAATATGCAATCGTGCCAAGCGAAGAACGTGGCCGGAAGAGGAAGAGATATATGCAAATTAGAAGTCTCGCAGACGGTTCTCGGGTAAGTGTTAATTAATTTTATTATCAAAAAGCAAAAAGGCGGAGAAGAGAAAGAGAGAGAGAGAGAGCGAGGGTGTGCTTCTCTGTGATAATAAAATGTCCATCAGTTAATTGTTTGCCTTTGTTTTCAACTATGTTAATTTTCAATTTAAATTTTCGAATTCCATTACGGATCATTTGAAAATTAAATTTGCTCGCAAACAATCATTCACCTTGACGTCGGTATCTCTAATTATACCCTATCCCCAACGTACAGTAACGATTGTAACAATTTTTATTTTTCTATAAATTCACGAAAAACGTAACGAAAAGTTGTTTCGGGAAAAAGCGCGAGGGAACACGATGAAAAATGATAAAAATGGAGAGGAGAACAAGCGAGCGCGAGGAAATAAAGATAAAAAAGTTGGGAAGAAAGACGAAAAAGTCGTGTCATACACTGCGGTAAAATGCAGGAGAGCTATACAGCTATAGCAGCCGAGACGACGCGAGGAGACTACGGTAGGAGACGCCGGCCGTTGAACTTCCTCGATGCGCGAGCGGTCGAAGTATGAGAGAGAGAACTCGTACAACTCCCCCCCCCCCCGCTAGCCACTCACCCACCGGGCATTCGTCGATCCAAGCTCGCTTCGGCCAGCCGTAAAAATTTTTTTACGGTCCTCCTCCGACGGCCGCTAATTTTCGCGCGAAGGGGAAAATCGGTGTTAGTGGGTCAGTGCGCGCGAGCGAGCAAATAGGCGCGCACTTTTCTCTCCCCTCTGTATATTGACGGCTTTGCACTTTCCTTTTAGCTACGGGACAATGAGCGAGCAGAGGAGGCTTGGGTGATAAACCGAAGGCCTACTGCCGGTTTTTCTCATACACCTCCAGCACCGGGGGGGAGCAGAAAGAAAATCGAAATCTTCCGTGGGTAGAGGGAGGCTTTCTTTATGCGCTCGCGAAAACGTGTTATTTTGCGGCTCGCGTGCCTCTCGAGATTGCATCGGCCCGACGGAGGTCTCTTTGCCTGCAGCTATGCCGATCTTAATTCGACCCTGCAACTGCTTTCCTACCTCTCGAGGAATGCTTTTATTCTCTGTCACTCTGTGACTTTGGCTAATCGACACCGTGAGCACGGGATTACCTGCGATTAGTAAATTTTCCAGCTTGTATTTTGCTTGTTTTATAAAAGTGCTTTTATTACTTTTTGTTTTTGTATAAATTAAATTTACGCCTTGTTAAGTGTTAACTGAATTTCGAATGAAAAAATTAATATGCTGGAATGTTAGTAGTACGGAGAATCGAAAGTTGTAGATTTTATGCGGAACCAGTAGTAACATCCGCGCTTAAGTCAGACATTTTCCCAGTATTTGGAGATAGCGACGAGAATTAAACGATTTGCTTTAATTTTTTTGAGATATTTGACATCTCATTTCAAAATTTTTTATTCAAACAGACTCTGTAGTTACGAGACTTCTTTTGCCGCGAATAACTGAAAAGAAATTATAAATTTTTATCGTCATTTCAGTCACATTTATCAAAAATAGAATTTCTTCGTCAAATATAACATCTTCGCTCGTATAGATCTATTTAAAGAATGAAAAAAAGAAAAGAATCAAGACAAAAGATGGTGCGAGATATAGTTAGATAACGTGGATACATGTGGGGGATATCGTCAGTGTGTCCGGGATAATGGGTATTATTAGCGTTCGAAGCACGCGTCGGGAGCCGCCGCGCGCGCGCGCGCGAGTCGCGTGAGATTCGAGTGACTATGCTCTGCCGAGCGCATAAACAGTGCCAAGGTCAGCAGGCAAGTTAGAATTGCGTTGTTAGGCATAGAAGAGAGGAGAATGGGACAGAGAGAGAGAAAGACGTTCGTGACTTTGCCGCAGGTGCATAGAGAGAGAGAGAGAGAGATAGAGAGAGAGAGAGAGAGAGAGCGCCGACGGCTCTCTGACTCCTGCGATGCGCGCAGCTGTCATCCGGCATACAGCTGGTGACGTCATGCGCCAGCCGATCAGCTGATCGATAGGGCGACCCCCCTCGTCACGTGCTAACGCGCTACGTCTCTCACTCACGGGTTATTATGGTGGTTCTATAGGCACTGGAAGACGGGCTTTTTACTCTCGCTTCCGCGCTTATCTCTTTTTACCTTTTCTTCTCTCTCTCTCTCTCTCTCTCTCTCTTGTTCTTTCTGAATGACTTCGTGACCGAGTGGAGTAAGGGCTTGACTTATATATCGATTGCGAGAAACGAATATTTTACGTGTGCTAGGAAATAATTGAGGGACGATCGATTGTTGTCAGTAGTAACTGCCTCGGAGAATTCAGGTGTAAAGTCGCGCAAGTAGGTAACGTTTCGCTCGGCGAAATATTTAATTGATCAATTCTTGCCAAAGTTCTAGTTACAATGAGAGAAACGACAAATGGAGCACAAACAATTTATTGTTCGTTCATCAAAGGTTTATCGTGCGCTCGCGGTATAGTTGATAAGACCATTTGGCCATTACCTCGTTGTTATATCACGATGTTCTTTGTGCTCGTAAGCATTAGGGAATCGCGAAACAAAACGCAGGATATTATAGAGCGTCTTTCGTTGTCTTCTCTTTCTCTCAAGGGGGAGGGCTAACGGCCGTGAAAGTAAGATCGGGAGTGTAGCAAGTGGGTCGGCCTTTTCCCGCGTCGAAAATCGTTTCTGCTCTTTCTCTCTCTCTCCGCGAGTGTATGTACAAGCGGTCATTATTTCAACCACAACTTCAACCTACATAGCGCCGCGAGGTCGAGGGCCGCTGGCATCGCCAACGCGACTCACACATACAGCTCTCTTGGTTTTTCTCCGCAGTACACAGACAAACTGCATTTATATGTGCCGGCTGATGCTACCGGAGATGGCTTTGATTAAAACATTTTCAGTCGAAGCTTAATTAAAGAGCAGAGGCTAGAAATACACACCTGCCTTCTTGATTTTTTATAATCGAAAAGTCGGCTGCAATTAAAAAAATGTCCTCCACTTTGCTTTTCGAAATTTTCCAGATTCGCTCACTAGTTTTCGTGCGGATTAAGCGAGTTAAACTTTATAATTAACGGACGCGATGAAATATTCGTGCGTATAGCCAAAACGACGCGAGTTATAAATTATTCCGGCGACTTCTTCTTGAAATATTCCCTTTTTTCTCAATTCGGCGAAGCATAAGCGGCTGTCCTTAATCACCCAAGTTAAACGTGTAATTTGTACTAGTTTTTAATTTTCGCAAAAGCTTGCGCAGAGTCAAGGGCCCGAAGCTTAATTCTACTCGCGCAAGCCAGGCTGTATTTTTTAAAAAAAAGCCCTTTTACACCCTCGTAAATTGAACGCGTATACTCCCTTTCGCTTTGTGCATCTCATAAGTATGCAAATTGCTCCGGCGCACATAATTCTAAATGACTCGTATTTTACGGGTAAATTAATTGTGAACGACGCCAGAAGTACAAAGTCCCAGAAAAAAAAAATAACAAAGCTTGACTCGAGGGAATAGCGCTCGGTCAACCTTGTTCGGAATTCCCTCACGTTCCGAAGCTCGGCAAAGGCTATTTCTCTCGGAGGAAAGTGCAATTTCTCCGATCGTTTCTCTCTTTTCCCAAGCCCGATATCGCTTTTTCCGTGGGCAGTTTCTTAAGGGATCTATATAACGCGCAGGGAGAAATTCTCTTTCGTGCTCCCGTTTCTTTTATGATAGCCCTTTTCACACGACTACCTCCAGGGATTAGGCTTTTGAAGGAAGACGCGTTCGACGAGTTTTTCAATGAACTGCTGAAAAATTAAAAAAATAATGTTAATATCAGTAGCAGCAATAAATTATCGAATAAAAACTGTTTAAAAATACTGCGTCTAGAGCTTGTAGGTATTGACGGTAAACATAAATTATTCAACAATTTCGCGAACGGCCAAAACAGGATCAAACTTTCTTAAGCTTGAATAATCTATAGACTCTCAGCCTTCGCTGCGGCAATTTCACGCCAGTGATTTTCTTTCGAGCAGCGAGAAGTTCAGTGACATCACAGCACACGCTCCAATTACACTCTGGCACTTGCCTATAAATTGACCGAAAAAAAAGGTAAGTGCAAGTAGGCTAGTGTTACTAAGGAAACAAACGGTTCCCTGCTCTTGCAGCGGTAAATCAATTTGAAAAAAAAAGGAACGAAAACCAAGGCAAACGTTTACATCTTTGAATTCAACGCGTCTCGGAAAAAAAAATTTTTTTTTCTTTCGATTTTTACAAAAACAGGACAAAGTCGTCCGACTACAAAAGTAAAGTAAAAAAAAAAGAAAGAAAAGAAGAAGTTTAGCAAAGAAAAGCGATTCGAACAAGCTCTACCGTTGGTATACGACAATTGTGCGAAGGAAAGCTATAGCGCGCGGCAAACATTTATTTCGCCTCCTATAAAATCGAGCTTCCGGCTTACTCCCTTCCGACAGATGCAAAGCTCGTATACCCGCGGGGCCTTCCATCTCTATTTTTGCGCGGGAGTCCATTGTCTGGGCTTGCGCGCACCAACGAGAGACGGAGATAAAACGCGAGAGAAGATTCGGATTCCCCGACGTCCTACGCGCAGGATAGTGGCATAAAGAAGCTCAAGAGGCGCTTTGATAACGCAGTCTCTGCTTCGTCGCCTCGGTAGGTCCAGAGGGGGGCTGAATCGAATCTGGGTCACGCTTTCATCCCCGCGCTTCTGTTTCGCGCGCCCGGATGTTCTGCGTCGTTGCGATTTTTTTTTTCGTCGCGTGTTCACTAGGAATCTCGTTGCATCGGTATAGCCGAGCGATGATGGTTACACGAGATATATATTGGCTTGGCCGAGAGTTGATTTAGGCTGGATTAGAGGAGCTTGATCGTATATACGGGCGCAAGCTTGAAAAGACTCGTTACGGAAGTGGTTCCCTCCTTTTTTTTCTTTATTTTTAGCGGTCTTTGTTCGCTGCGAGGGGTTCTTCGTCATTTCGTCCAGCTTTTATCCTCCTTTTTTTTCCTTTCTTCTTATTTTTGCGACGATTTTCTTTTTTTCTCTCTCTTGTAAAGATGACCTTTGCAAGGATGTACCAGGTATATAGGACGTTGTTTGAACAATGGTTAAGCTCGATCTCTTGTTCTCTTTTATTTGAGGACGAGGATTACGTCGTGTGCGGGAATGTATCGCTTGTGTTGTTCTTCATTAATTTCACGTTTCAACATTTCGCTCGTTACTCCGCTAGATTACACTCGGAGATAAAAATTAACGCGCGACATTTAAATATAAATACATCGGTGAAAAAGAAAGGGCAAGGGTATTATAGCATTGTCGATGAAAAACGATTTTCAGGAAAATCGAATGGAAAATTTGAAACCTTCATCGGTTGCGTTAAACGAAACGACTCTAGAATCTCTAGTTTTTCTATTCAAATTCGAATTACGTTTCGAAGGACGAGTGGCCGATGCGATTTACACATCGTCAATGCAAACCTTGCTTGCGCGGGCTCGAAACAATTCTATCGGCATGACATACGTCTTTGAGGCCTATAAGTCCTTGTTTTTCCTCTCGATTCAATTATTTTATTTCAAGAACAGTCCGAGCCTCGGATAAATCCAGAAAAGACTCGATTATAATCCAAAACGCGACGCTCCTGAAAATAAATCAATGCTGCTGCTGGTGTTTTTTCTTCTTCTTTTTTCATTCCTTTTCTTTTTCTCAATCGCGTACACAGCGAAGGCGCATGATAAAAAATAATCTATAAATACAAATCGATGATGTCAATACGGACGCGCACATGCGAGAGAGAGGGACTCTCCGCGTCGGTTACTTCTCTACTGTTCTCGTTTAACTAGGCTGCGCTTTTTGATTTATCGTTTTTCCTCTCGAGCGTATTATTAAACCGATAGCCGTAATCATAAAATGAGCTTTTCTTCAGATGCATCGAACCTTTCCAGACGGCCTTTATTAACCGCCAATAATTCCGCTGTACAGAGATAAGCAAATAGTTAATAAAAAAAAAATCTGAAACACAGGCCATTATTATCCTGTTTGGAATTGAGTGTACATTCAATGTTGCTGCAGAGAAGAGGAGTTGTCCGGGGCAAGAAACAAAAGGCGTCATCTCACGCGGCAATAGACGCACATATCGTGCATAACAATAGATATCTCGCTGTCTCTCTCTCTCGAGAGAGAGTGTTACAGAGAGAAAGAGAAAGAAAGAGCTCGACTATGACGAAGCCTGCAGGCGCGCCAGCGTAGAGAAAGAAAGAAAGAGAGTAGAGTAGGCCAATGCCAGTGTCAGAGAGCTATGCGCCACTGCCGGTCTCATAACAGCGAGCGCGCGCGTATACGCATATGTAGACAGTGGCCGAGAGCGTGCATTAGCGAACCGCAGCAGCGGCGGCTGGCGAACTTGATCGTGAAACAAAATCGCTGTGCCCATTAGGAGAAGCTGATTTTCATTTATGTAACGCGTGCGCTATTTGCACGGGAGATTGGGAGGTGAAGAACTTACGATCGAGAGAGAGAGAGAGATCCTTGAATCGCATACTAAGCAGATTTTATCGATGGAATACCCCCCGAGCCTTCTGGCGAGATGATCTAGTCAGCCAGTATGCCTGGGGGTGGGGGGACTATGATCATTGAGAAGAATGGCAATGGGAAGGGGAGGGGGGGGGGCAAAGTGCATCGATAATGCAGTAGGACAGCTCATTCAGCATGGAGTTGTTACTACTAACCTAGACACACTGAGCGCGTCCCCGGCTGCAGCGTCTATCCATCTATCTCTCTCTCTCTTTCTTGAGCGAGAGCGCACACATCTGGTTCATTGTCGGCAATATAATCGGCGCGCGCTCATGAGCCAATTGCGCGCGCTGACAAATATAAACTGCCGGGACTCTCCTCCGCGCTCCTCCCCCGCCCGCCCCAACAGAGCGCACGTGCGCGATAGATATATATAGAGAGGCATCTCGATGTACGCATGCAGCGCGGATAGAGGCTCTCTCGCGTTCGTTTTGTTATTCAGCGACTAATAGAAATCGACGTGCAGAGTTTAGTCGCGCGCATTTGGTACTTTATTCATGCGGTGATGGGGAGCGAGGCTGAAGATAGAGAGAGAGAGAGTGTGAGTTTGGGTTAACAACCTCGAGTTCACACGAGTCGGCGTGTGTCCTCGTGAAACGGTAAGCGAGAGAGTGAGAAACAAGTACGTTAGTCGATTGACCTTCGCTCATTTGATTTTCACGCCGATGACGCATTTAATAACCTGATCATCAGATTTTCCATCGCCGCTTGTATATAGCCAACGCGGGGGGTGTCAAATCGTTAATTTTAAGATTCCCGGAAAACATTTGCATTGCTTATGTGTACGAGCGAGAAATAAGCCTTTTTTGATCGATTCGACGGAGCTACGCGCGTCGGTAAAAGACATTTTCCTTTGACTAATTACGTGCGGTTGCTTAGCGGATACCAGAGAGAGAGAGAGAGAGAGAGAGAGAGATTTTTCAGCTCTTATACGAGCGGCGCGCGCGTGTCTTTGAGAAAATGAAGTCGAGAGAGCGCGAGGGGCAGATGTGTAATACGGAGAGCCGTAGCCGACGTCCTTGACACGCGCTGGCAAATCGGCTCTTTTCCTCGAGAGAGAGAGACGCGAAAAAAGGAGAGAGACAGGCCGAAGGGGCGTTAGCAGGCCCGTTATACAAGATCCACGTGTTCTCTCTCGGCCATTGTGCAATTCGCGATGACGGGGATGGGAATTGAGCCGAAAAAAGAGAAAGTGAGAGCCGATGATGAGAGAGCGAATGTGTATAGGACGAAAAATCGCTATAGCCGGGCGCTTCGATCGGTAATAGAGGCGACGCAGGGAGCCATGAATGAAAAGTGCAGCGTCGCGAAACAACGCGCGAGCGTGTGAATAAACACCAAGGAGGGGGGCGAACAAAACGAAAAAGAAGTGGAAAATAAAAAAAAAATGACGTGTAATATGATTAGGAGGGGACGATAGAGCGCGTAGTGTTACATATATAGCGCGTGAAAGATGCGTTCCTCTGAGCCGCGCGCAGCTCCGCATAGCTTAATTCGGCTGACGCGAGCTGTCTTTGGCGCTCGTTATTCGTACGCACGCGTATTTGCTGCTTCCTGCGAAATTCCATGCAAGCCCGGTGCCAACGACTTGCCCCTATCAGCTCTATACGTTTTTGTGCGTGAGAAATGCAAGTGTAATATTGCGGAGGAACATCGGGATTTTCCGACGTGTTTTAATGAAAACGATTTTGTAAAGGTCGCGATGTTATTGGGGGAAAAACTGAAAATCGACGCAATCGCGAGCTTCCGTGGAAATTGCCGGATCGATGTGTACAGGTTTATGTATCGTAAACAAGCGCAATACGCATTGTTTACGCAGAAGTGCGTGGAAGATTTCAGGCGCGTTGTTTTATATGGGACAAGGTCTGCCGGGGCCGAGCCCAAATTTTCAACTGGCTCAAGGAGCTTTTTGTTGTTTATCGACCCTGCTCTGCTTGGGAAAGACACAGAAAAAGAGAGAGCGCGAGAAAGGAAGGGATACACAAAATTCGTGGCAACATCTTGTATTTGACATAGCCGTGAGCTCTTCTTCGAAAAAAAAATAGTCGCTGTTTACCTGATAGATGTTTCTGATGAGTCATTTGCGCAATTCGGGCGTATGATCGATAATGTACTAGGCCAGATACATTGTGTTTGTTTAACTTTTCAATTAGCTGCGAGACTGGTGATACTGTGATAGTAGGCGAGAGAGTTGAGAATAACAAAAAGTACATCGAGATTTGATCAGGTGATAAATATCAATCAAATCGAGAAAACAGACACGCACCGCGCCTGTTAGCTACCCGCGGGTCAAATTTATGCGGCAACAACACATCTCGAGAAATCGAGAAACATCAATACCCATAAAGCAGCGCCATACCGTACGCGCAGGGACGATCTGGGCGGGCCGAGAAGAACCGGCTTCGCCAAAAACTCATCCGTATAGATTCAAGAGCTCGAGTATGTATGCGTACAACTAAAGTACACTGGATATATATGCAAGAGGCTCTCGCGCTTAAAAGGGCGCGCGGAAGAAAAACGAGAGCGCGCCGGCGCTGATTTATCGGTTGACCAGGCCGTGCGCGCGTCCTTGAACACGTTACGCCGTCTTTTGCGCTCGGTGGCGTAATAAAAAGCAGAAAGATCCCCCTCCCCCATCCCGCGAGAGAGTCTCAAGCGTCGCGTACAAGTTTTGGCAAACTCGGAATTTCTCCCGCGTGAAATTGCGAAAGCCGCGAGTCTATACACACACACGCAGATTACAAAGTACGCACGGAAAGAGAGAGTCTCTCACGTTTGGCGTTTGATGAATAACGCTCTGTGGGTTACGTTAGATCGGACCGGAGCCTAAAGAGATTTTTTTTTTGCTTCCTTCCACTTTTATCTCGGCGCGGGGGTACGCGCTTATAAAGAGCCGCGTCGAATTTGCAATCGTAGGAGGAAAAACTTGGTGCCGGGCCCGATAAACTGTCGTGCGCGCTATAAATTTGACGCGAGAGCGAGAAATTCGAAAGCTAAAGAGCAGCTCAGCGCCGAATTATTTATATGTCAATTTTTAGCGAAGCCACCGCAAAGAAAGAGAGATGGTCATCGGAGGGGAGAGAAAGAGAGCTTTCAAATGTCGCTTGATTGACGAGCTCCCGCTGACGTCAATGCGTTTTTACTTTTTACTTTTTTTTTCGCGTAACGGCTATACAACTCTTGTTTATAAAAATATGTATATACATCGCGCGGGCGAGAGCTGCGAGATTTGGAAAGAGACTGACCCCCCGCGAGCATCACGAGGGGAAAGCTGTTGTGGCTACTGCGACATCTTATCATCGATCGAAGATAAAGCCGCGGGAGGAGGGGGAGGTCGGAGGTTCTCGCTCGGGCGGGTTTTAAAATGTGTAGCGCGCGAAGGAGAGGAGGCTACTTGGTCCACTTTGTCGGCCGAAATTGGCCGCGCACTGCTGCAGTCTCTGTCGCAGTAGGCTCTTTTGCGCCCTCGCCCCACACACACGCCCCAAGCGCATCCTCATTTTTCTCACACAGAGCCGGCCCCCGCGTATAGGGAGGAAGGGAAAAAGGAGGCAGACGTCTGGAAGACGATAGCGCACGTCTGTCTCTCTCTCTCTTTCTTCGGCCCAGATAAATATTCCTTCAATTTTTTTTCTCGTCCTCGTTGTTGATTGTTCGTGCATGTCGAGCTGCTGGTTGGGAATAAAAAGATCAATCGGCGCGAATGCCGTGCACGTATGGCGCCTCTCGGAGGCGCGCACGGCTTCTCTCTCTCTCTCTCTCTCTCTCTCTCTCTCTCTCTCGACTCAAGATCGACCGAGTTCTCACGTCGAAATGTCGCTCGCTGCGCCAAAAACTTTTCAATACCTCCCTCTGCTCTTCTAAAAAGCTTAATTATCATGATTATGCGAATTTTTTCTCACTTTTTTTACTTTATTAATTGCGAAAATTGAACGAATAACGGCCGAGTTTTAAAGAGATCGCCGCATCGGTTATGCAATGTGTAACGCTGTGTGAGTCTGAAAAATGTCGAAAGAAAGGTAAACCATCGAGAGCTAGAACCTTTTTTTCCGAAATTTTATTATTTGAACGTTGCCAAGGTGTTTTCATTTTGAAATGTTGGATCCGGCGAACGCGACTCTACCACGCAATGTTCGAGGGGGGCGGGGGGCCAAGTATTTGCAGAACACTTCTGCAGCTTTCGTGTCAATTGGGAAATATTGAAACCTACGGACATGAAAACGCCATTTTACTGGTTCATCGATATAGAGCGTTCTACTCGTAAAACTTTGAATTGCTCGTTTTTTTAAAAGTTTTAATGAAACTTTTTATTAGAACGGACGTACAGTTTGTCTTATAATCATAGTTTTTTATTCATTTCATAATTATTTTTATTCAGCTAACTACTTTCCTGTACTCGCGACGTCTAAATGCGTCAGCGCGAATTTTTTCAGGAGATCCTACTTTTATCTCATTAATCTATTATGAAATTTAGACAAGTGACGAGCGAAAAAAGAATAATTATACGGAAAACTCTACGTTTATTCCGGTACGATAATAATCGAGAATTTTCTTTAATTTACCAGAAATATATTTTATTATGCATAAGAGTTAAAAATATTTCCTTCTCTCTTTATAACATTTGAAAAAATCGGTCAGTTCCGTAAAACTTGTCTCAATCGTACAATAATTACAAAACGTATTTAAACCGTATTGTAATATAATATGCTAATTTAGCGAGAAGTACGCTTTTGTAAAAAAGTAAGTGGTTTTTTGGCTCGAGGTCGATCGATGCTGGAAGGCGCCAGACTCCTCGACGCCTTTACGTCATGGATACGGTTTATCCTACTTTCATCCGTTATCCATCGCCTAATAAATTTAAATATTTCTTTTTCTCGCGTAACATTGGTTTCCCAATGCACCTTACCAAGCGATTATTATAATCAAACGAACATCGGGTGTTGTTACACTCGCGACGTCGAACGACGGTTTTGTGTATCGAAATTTTGATCATCAAAAGCGTCTTGCAAGATATTTTTGTTTTCAAAGAAAACACACGCGGTCAAGGTGGTCGATGCTTTTTCGAGAAAGTTCTTCGAGTTTTGTGCGGTCGATCCAACTGCCAAATAAGAATAATGGATTCGAAGAAATATATAGCGGGCTATGATTACTTTTCACTCCGGGATACGCCGACATGCTCGAGACGTGAGCCAAATTTTGATATTTTTTGTCATATTGACTATTATATTTTGGCTGTGTATTCTACAAAATAATTCGTAAAATTAGGTTTGTTGTTATACAAAATGATATCACTATATTTTAAGTTACGGTAACCTAAATCATGATGTATAAGTTGCCAGATTGTGTAATTAAACGACTTATTAATGTCGCGTAAAAAATTTTTGCAATAAACTAGGTTAATAAAAAAAATGACAAAATTGTGTAATAATCTGTGAAAAAAGCCACGAAATCTAAAAATAGAAAGAGCTGTCATTTCCAAAACTTTACGAATGTCTCTTTATCTGGGCCTTGAAGTTCACATCGCTTTCCATGGTGAAATTTTTGGGTTATTGGCCTTTTACCTTGAAAATTGTTTTTCTTTTGATTTAAAATAAGAATAATAAATGCGCTTTTAATAGCATTATTTCTATATTTATCGCAATTATGAGTTGTAACATCCAATGCATATTATACATTTAAAAAAATGTTAAAATTAATTAGTCATAGTCTTTTATAATTTTCGAACGAAACGTGACGAAAATTTAGAAGTCAACGACCGAAGAGTTAGAAAGTTTTTTTAAATAATATGATTCAGAAGGTATTTCAGTTCAAGGATACTGCCTAATGAATTTTCAATCAGTTATGATGTAAAGTTTTATTTCATAATCTTATAATAATTTCTAATGAACTTACGGAAAAGAAAGCGTTGAAAGATAGATACGACGTTTGACAATCGATAATTTTGAGAGAGAAAAAATAAATCATTATAAAAAAAGTAATATTTAACAAAAACTGCCCTAAAATACTAATTAAATCACAGATGGCATAAATAACGCTATATCACAATAAAACCGCCATCTCGACGAAAAGAGGAGGAATCCGCAAAAATTCCATGGAGTCGGAAACCCGATGAAATAACAATCCAGTCCACATCCCGCGCTCTCGGATTTCCGACGAGAGAGGCATTAGCCCCCCTCCTACGTCCAAGGCAAAAAGGTCAAAAACGAAGTACGAGAATCCGTTGCGGAAAAGGAAAAAAAAGGCGAGAAGGTATATACACGGTAGGGAGATTCACGCGTTAGGAATGCGATAGCGATCGTGCGAACTCACGAGGTGGGGGGAATTGCCAAGGGTTGGAATGCAACGCTGTATCAAACACCTGTTTTGATGAGGACGAGGGGGTGCGCCGTATCCCGTGACGCCTCTCTCTCTCTCTCTCTCGGTTACTTTCCGCTTCTTCTTTCCTCCCGGCCGCCGCGCCGCTTTCGCTTTCGTTGCTCCGCTATATATACGTTTGAGGAAAAGGGGAGAGGAGCTCTCGATTGGTATCGTGATCTTTTTTTTTCTCTTTTGGGTATCTCTTTGGGCCTCTCGAGCTGAGGGTGTAGCTCTCTTAATTGGATTGAATTTGAAAAATAATTTGACGGGTATACTCAAAGGAGAGAAATGTATAATAATGGGTAATCTGGAAAGTATAGAAATTGACAAAAAGTAGGTCGACCGGCCGTGTCGTTTGCAAGCGAAACCTCATCCTCTTAACACCCGGCATGAATATTCATACATAAATAACAAAGCAAACGAGGAAATTCGGAGTCAATCGGGTCCTACGAGGCTCACATTGCACACACAGCTGCAGCAGCATCCCTTGGACTGAGAAAGAGCGAGAGTCGGCGTGCACCTGCAGAGCCCGGTCAGCGTCCGGCACATATACACACAAGCCATCCTCTTTCCTTTTTTCCTCCTCCTTTGCAGCTCTCGCGCTTTCACTTTCCACATACCTGCTCTCGACTCGCATCTCTCTCTCTCTCCCTCGATCCCCTCTCGGGGATCTGCACGAGAGCGCTCGAGTCTAGCCTTGGCTTACTCATCCGCCGACCTTCTCCCCTCCTCCTCCTCGCGCGCTCTCTCTCTCCCTCCTGTTCCCGCAGGCTCTCACTCTCGCTCTTCTCCGCCTATCCGTCCGCGGTCCTCTCTCTCTCCTTGTATATTGCTCGGCTCGCGGCTATACGCGCACAAAGCGTGTGTAGTCGGGTCGTCGAACCTACAACGCGCCTCCTTTACATTTATATGCCAAGTTGCGGCACTACACCGCAATCCTGATAACAAGCGTCTGCCACGCGCCGAAAATCCTTGGCGCCAACTTTACCTATGTATGCCTATACTTACGCGTGTTTTCGAGAGAGAGCCGAGAATAGCTACTGCGCGAACGAAGCCTATTGCTTGATTTTTCAAACTCGGAGAAGATCGAGAAGAAGAGATTAGGTTTGATAATGTGAGAGCACAAGTTGGAGTAGGAGAAGGGGAAAATTGCATTGGATTATTAGGTATGGATGTATTTTTGGAGTTTACGGCCAAAGTCGGTGTGTGGTGAGAGAATGAAAACAAAGATGGATTATCTTTGACTCGGACTATTTTCTTCTTATCGATCACCATTTCCATTTAGTTCTAAAGGAGCAGGTATATGTGTTTGTTGGAGGCAACGCCCCCCCCTCCACCCTCGTCAACTTATTTTAAAAGAAAATGCTAACGTATTTTTTTTCATCTCCATTGTTATCTCATCGGGGTTGTGGCGCTTATTCTTTGAGTTTTCAAAAATAAGGGGTTCCCAGAGCGGCCATCGACCTTACACGCTCGAACAATTTTTTTTTTTCTAGAACATCGCCTGATCTATCGCGTCGGCTTTAAAGTCGAAACTTTGAATTTGTCCACAGCGTATGTTGCGAAGAAGCGAAAAATAATAATCTAATAACCAAACTGTCGTAAACAAATCTATTACAAAAACAATACGCGAGAACGTGTACGTGCCCACAAACTTACATGACTGCACGTTATTTTTACTCTTTTATCTATAGCCGGCTGAATCTAATTTTCTCTCTGAATGTCAAATAGCTCTTAAGGAGAGCGATTATATCGAGAGCACCGGGAAAGGAAAAATTCGAAAATTCTCATTGTTCCGAGTGACGAAGGTTGGCGCCCGTTTACCCGAACCTTGAAATATGGTGTTGTTGTGACCAGCGGTCGTTGACCCCGACCTTGAAAATTTTCCATACCTTCGTGTGCGCGTTTCATCCGAAGAGAAACGGAAAAGGTTACAATGTTTGGACCCAATGGAAAATTTCGTCGTTTAACAAGCCGACATCGATCCTTATAAAAATCCAGAAAGCAAAAGTATTGGAGAGCCGGGGGTAGGTGTTCTAACCGTAAAAAAAAACCGAAAGCCGAAAAGGTCAAGGTTCCGAGAAGTATGCCAGGAGTGCGGTGGGAGGGTGGATAGACAGGAAACGCGCTGCTCCGATCTTATACCTGCAGCTATGGGGGGGGAGAAGGGTATTTCGCGGCCTGTTTTTCTCATCTCTCTTTCTCGAGAGCATCCTTGATATTCTCGGGACGATTGTAAGGCAGTTGCCTTTGACAAGCGCATTCAGATGAAATCGCGCTCGCATCTCCATGCGCCGCGCCGGAAGGGCCGACTGGAAATATTATGGAAAATAAAAGTGTGCCTAACGGCCGCGCATTCCTTAACGATCGAAAGTGTCTTGGTATAAAAAGAGAATCGAAAACGGCCGTTGAAGAAGCGCACGCGCGCGTGTGTAGGGGAGGAGAGTCTGTTAACTGGAAACACATCTTTTGGGCTGAGTCAAGCTGAAATTGTTCGAAAACCACTGCGAACTCCACGATTTTCAACACCCGTGAAACCCTATATAACTCACTCTCTGTCTCTCTGACGCGATTTAAAAGTGACTTTGAAAGTCTAGAGATGATAAGGGGGCGCTCCTTTTTCGCAGAAAACCGCTCGCGGTGCAAAGGACGTGCGTCCGCCGAAATTCAGGCTTTTTATGGGAGAAACAAAAAGGTAGCCCGAGTAGAAGCGGAAACGCGTGCGCGGATAGATAAAAGCTCTCGCTTGCAAGCTACCGTCGCGAGAGAGAGAGACGAGAGCGCGCGTGGCGTCTCTCCGGGAATCGGGTTTGCGTTTCTCGGAAACGCGAGAACCTTCCTTCCTCTCCCGATGACTCGGCTGCGAAGAAGGAAAAAAAAGAAACAAGCGTTATAACTTTGGCCGAGAAGCGTAAGCGGATCTTTATGGCTCTAAGGTTTGCGCGCGAAAAGTCGTTGGTTTTACCCCGCGTTTTGGGAATACGATTTTTTTTTGTATCTCGTTAATTTTTCCTCGGCTGTTTTTGGCAATTGTCGAGAGGCAAGGATTTTTGATTGATTTATAAGGCGCGGTTTTTCAAACGCGTGCGATTTAATATATACCGCAGGGCGATCATCGTCTTCTCATTATGGTAATCGACGGCAATGAGATCGGGCAATGAACGATATCAGGAAGTCTTAAATTATTTAGCCACTTTCCGATTATGAAGTCTCAATGAAGTTGGGATTGGCCATTCGAACGAGTGGCCGATCTGATGAAGTTGAGTCGGGGTGCTTGGACGTTAATCAAACGTATACTTCGCCGCATATCATGAATAAATATGCGCGGTATTCCGGTTTGTAATTAAGAAAAATAAAGAAAAAATATACTTCACGTCGAGTCAAGTATATACCTTCAATTTGTCGTAAACTTTAATTCAGTGCAAATATTGATAATCCATTTCCATATTACAATTCAATCATACACTTGTGTTTTTTTCTTCTTCTTTTAAGTACCGCCGTAGGCTCTTATACACTTCCAAAACTAGCTTTTGTCACGCCGCGCGTGATAATGTAATCGATTTATACGCAGAGCCACAAATTTCGCAAAGCTAATGAGCCGTGAAATTGTATAATTAGCCATACGATTAGGCCGGTTTCATCCATCAATTCCGTGCGAAATTAAATATGTATCCGCCTTCAAAAGTTCGATGGTCCCATCTCTCGGCGCGAGCGCTTGTATAATACAAGGAGGTATAATACAAAAGTCATCGTCGAGATTAATGATGTGCCATTAGGCGCGAATTTTGAAATTAAAACGAGCCGCTTGATTTTTTCATACGCACCGGCGCCGAAAGGAGGGGGGGATGACGCGGTATCGTCGTATTTCGCCGCGTCAAATGGTGTTGGAATGTCTGCGGGTTCGCGCGACCACGACCACCCTGCAGCCCTGTATGCGCATTCCACCAAGCTGAGTCAAAGGGGGAAGGCGCGAGGAAGAGCATAGGGGAACGGCGGAAACGTTAGGCCTATTGCCACCGGCGCTGCCCCGATCGCCCGATGAATAAGGAGAGCCGGGCGCCGGGGCCCCGGCACAAAAGGCCCAGGTATGCGCGCGCGCGGTCCTTCCTGGAAGAACGAGAGTGAAAGTGCGTCTCTTGGCTCTCCCCTCCTCCCTCCTCCCCCGCCTCTCTTACTCTTCCACTGTTCTTCGGGTTTGCGCGCGCTCGATGACTCTCCCGCGGTATAACGGCCTTGGACCAGCTCAACTGCTCCGAATTTTTTTTTATTTTCATTCTTGACTTTTGGCGGCTTTTCAATACGGTTGTGAATTGGTGGGTAAGAGGGTTGGTTTGTTTGTTTTTTAAGAAAACAAGGAAAACGTTAATTTTGAATTTCGTTCGCTTAACAGATTTGTAACGTCAATTTTATTTGTTACAGTTACTCGTACGTTTTCCCCAAATTTGTAGTTTTACACGGTTTTACAATTTTTAATATGGTTTTACCTTTTAACAGTTAGTGCGTCGACGATTTTGAATAATTGTATAAATGAGTTTTTTCGTGGGCATTGCAAGCGTAGCCGTATTTTCTGATGCAGCAGGGAACGAAATCTGGTCCGTATTTGACTTCTTGCCATACCACCAAGTCACGATATGGATTACAACATTTTGGCTTTGGTCGAGGTGGGCATTCTGGCTTTGGGGGCTTGTATTGGAGGTAGTAGTACATGCACCGATCCTTGCAAAATTAAAAATTCGCGTCGTTTGTCAGTATGTAAAATCATTTAGAAAATTTATAACCTATACGAAATAATCCGAGTAACGTTCATCTTTGAAAATAAATAAATAAATAATATTTTTGCAATCGCATTAAATCTCTTACATACCATTTTAGATTTCCGGTGGTGAATAAATTTCTCTTGTAAATACAACTAAAATTTAGACGTTGATTGCTGCCGAAAAGTTTAATGATTAAGCAAGAAACGTTTTATGACTTGTCAAACTTCCATTGTTTTTCTGTGACATAAGCAATTGGCCGACGTTCAATCGTCACTTATTCGCTCCCTATAGCTGTTTCGAATCATGGCCCTTTAAAGGCAGCGCTTTTGCCTACAAGTCGCAATTTCTGCATTGTGAGAGTACCCCGTCGACTTTTAAGGCGTCATATATCGTTTTTGGGAGATCGGGCATTACGGAGATAGTCCCCGCGCACCGCCCACGACCTGCATTAACATTCCGCCGGCAGCATTCGGTAAAAGGGAGGGGGGGCGACGATCGCGCGCGCGTCCGGGCGGTTTTTACGTCTACCTGTCCGGCCCGAAATGGGCCTTGGCTCCAAAACACAGATTCCGCGACGATGCGCCGGCGGCGGCCCTCCCGCGGTTCTTTCGCTCGCCTTTCGCGCGCGAGTCGGGCCCCCTCTTCTCGCCCCTTTTCATCTGTCAGGCCGCTTACGAAATTGTGCCGCTATACCAGAGAGAGTATATATACGACTGATCGTTTTGTTCTCGTTAGTTAATCGATACTTCAAAAGAAAAATTGGGGGGGGGGAGCTCATTGTTGCGATATTTCGCAATTAAATCTTTGCGATAGAGTATACATTGGCTATGTCACGGCGGTGGGCTCGAGATTAAAAAGAGATGAAAAAAAAAGAGATTAAGCCGAAGAGAGACAAGGTATACAAGTGTGTCTCAGAGAGCGCCGGTGGATTTCGTAAATGCGCGTCGTTACCCAAGTACCCTAAATTTCGGGGAATATATTCTCGGCGAGCGCGCCGAGAAAAGTAAAGAGAAAGAGAAAAGAGAGGAGAGTGTGTGTGTCTCGACGGCTCTTTTCCTCCCGAAACTCTCCCCCCCTCCTCCCCATCCTCCTCTTCTTTCGCAATCAGACAGCACTTGCACACACTCGAGCTGCTGCTTCGATTCGAATTCATACGACGTCTTGTAGAGTTTGGGACTTTGCGGGAACCAATAGAAATTCGTTTGAGCTTGTATACGCTGTTGTGTAAAAACTCGTTGGCTTTTTCGAAACGTCTCGATCTATGTTGATTTGGCCGTTAATTGCTTCACGCTTATCTCGGCTATTTTAAATACGGCTGGGAGAAAAGTGTCGCGCGAGCGTATCGGACAAATGTATATACCGCATAGAAGAAGCAGGGCTTTTTTGGATGTGTATATGAAGTAACATGGGATGGATAGGTGATACCATTGAAATTTTGTCGGGTTCGTGGAAAGTTCGGCCGATCGGTAATTAATTTGGATGGGCGTGAGATGCAATGAGGTGTGCGGGTCAGGGAAAGAGAAAACGTATAGCCCCGGGTGAAATGTAAGAGGCTTTGGAGAGATTGGCTGTTTGCTAGTATATAGTGCGCGCGGGTGGGTGTACGCGTTCGGGGAAAAAAGGGGACCAAGGTTACCGGGGAAGTTGCGCCGACGAATTATCCCACTTACATCTTATTATCATCATCTCCCGCGATTCTTTCGCTTTGTTTGTTCGCAGCGACATGTTTCGAATTTCCCATTACCCTGATTAATTTATATAGTCCTCTTTTTTTTCTCTCTCAATTACTCGACTCTGCTAATTTAAAACTTGACCTGCAAAGTTCAACGCTCGTTTCCTCTGTATAATACGATCGAGAAATCGAAAGTATTATATGGCGTTACCAAATAACCGCTCGCGCAGACTCACCAAAAAAGTCCCATTGAAACTAGTTTGGAACAGCGGCTCGATCCGTTTGATCAGCATACGGCGTGAGAATCTTTTTTTCCCCGAAAAAATTCAATTTCTAAAAAGCCGCGTGTCTTAATCTCCGAAAATCGTGATGCAACGCGTCGACTCGTATCCGCTTGCCCTCCCCCCCCCCTGACAATTAACAATTCAATCAATTAATTCAGCCCATTTTCGCATTAAGAAGAGTAGCGGAGTGTGTTCGGTAAGCCACACCGGCGCAATAGACTCTTATCTGTAAAAACAGCGTGTCTAGTCAAACAATAATAATATGCTCGCAGCATTCCGGGAGGACTGCTACCCGGAATAAAAACGAACCATATAGGAGTGTATCGAGTAATGCACATGAGCATAGCTTGTCCGCAGCATCACTTTTATCAAGAGTATACGGGAGAAGTGTAAGGGACCCTTCCTGTTTACCGATCTCTCTCTCTCTCTCTCTCGTGACGCACTTTGTTTTCTGCGCAACGTGGACGTTAACTTGTTTGTTGGTTCAAGCCAAGGTCAGGCGAATTATTAGACAAGCAGAGAGTTCATCGTAGGTTCAAGTGGGAAAGTCATAGACAAGTGCGAGAGACGGAGGCGACATATTTCAGATCTTCTACAATACGAGAGACTTGTGTATTAGACGCCGCGGCTGGTTTTCAAGAGCTGCTTGGAAACGAGACGATGGGCGTTTAAGAAGAGGCGGCAGGCACGCGTCTCTGTCTTCTCCGAAAGCCAATTCACCCTTTCTGCTTTTCCGCTTAACAAGCTTGTTATGGAAATTCGATGTTTTTCATCATCTACGCTCCGCGCGCGCTTGGAGTCTCGATCCCGAGACTGCTTTATTGACGCGCCTCTGACGCAAATGGCTTGTGCTTTGTTTTTCAGACGGAGCGCCGCCCTCTCCTTCGTTATGTCATTGACCGCGGAAGGACGGTACGCGCGTTTTTCATGAAAAAAAAAAAAACGGGGCAATTTGAAAAACATCGAACTTAGCCGTGGGTTGGGAAAAATTCTGAACAACATCTTGCCATCCACGCGCGAGGCTTGGAATTTTCAGAGCTACAGACGGATATACAAGTAAGAAGAGTCCATTCAAGGGGTTCGTTAAAAAACAAAAGGGAGAAAGAGAGAGAGGGATCGATACACGAGGAAGGGAAGAGGAGCCAAGAGTGGCTTCGAGAGAAGCCGTATTCCCGGTATACATATGTATATACGCACCTCTGCGCAGCTCGTCGGCCAGGTATAAAGCGATAGAGTCTCTCTTGAGAGAGAGAGAAAGAGAGAGAGAGAGAGAGAGAGCTTGGTGTCGCTGGCCGCGCTCGAGGTCTTTCCGCGCCTCGGATTCCAAGCCGGCGTGTTGCTGCTCCTGCAGACGCGCCGTCGCGCGCGCTCGCGCACGTGCTTGACTATCCGATCCGATATCGCTCTCTCGAGCTCGGCGCAGGAGGGGAGAGGGGCGAAAGCTGCGCCGGAAACGATCAAACTCGCTCGTATACGTCTGCATAAAGCGAAGATTCATATAAAAACCGGTAGAAAACGAGAAAAAGAGGGAGAGAGAGAGAGAAATGTCTTATATGTAGGTCGTACGTACTCGGCGATTGTGCAATCAGATTGGATATGAAGAGCCTACACGACTATAGCTGGACACGATGGACGAGCTTTTAAAGATTATCGATCAGAAAATCATGTTCCGCTCTCGGTTGACCATTTGAGGATTTCTCAAAAATCGTCGTCTCTTCGGACGATTGGTATTAATGTTAATAGCCGGGTTGTATATTGAAAGTCTAATTCGAGAGGAAGTGAAAGCGCAAATCTGAGCCGTGGTATTAGGATAACTTTGATTGACTGCTCGATACTTCTTCTCCTTCTTCTTCTCTTCTTCGTTTCTTTTTTTTATTTCCTTCTGTCATTTTTTTCCTTATTGCTGCGGGAGGATTGCTCCTCCCGCGGTTGTACGCCGATAGAAAGCAGAGGAGCGCTCTCGTGAGTCTGCTCTCACCTATATATCGGCTTCCCAATCGCTTCTTCTCTTTTTTTTATCTCTTTCTGCCTCCTTGACGAATTTGAAAAGAAAGTGCGCGCGCGCCTCGCTTATAGCTCTCCGCGAGCTTTTTATTCGAATTTTACAAATTTTTTGAAAAAATTCAAGATTCTGGAGGGATTTTGAAATTTTATGCAGTGTCTGTATACTTAGATACGCGCCCAAAATGTACATAAATAAAAGAGAAGGTAGTCTCGAGAGTTCGAGGCTGGAGATAGAGAGAACCGAGTAAAATGCGAAAACACGTGTGAGCGCGCGTGTGCCGTGTCAACGAACTAGACTGTGCGATTAATGAAAATCTAATTTAGATTTCCGACGGAGAACCCGTAAACTTTCGCAACAACACACGGCGCTCGTCTGCCTCTCTTGGTCGCAAGGTCCTTCGCCTCTCTCGCGCGTCTGAAATCCCCAAGGTTTTTGTTTTCTTTCCCTTATCTTTGCGAGCGCCTATAGCAATTAATATACACACGTGATTTTTGCTTTGTCAATTCCAATAATTTACTATTAGCGTCGATTATCGGCGATATTTATTACGGTTCAACTGATGTCAAAAAACCTTTCGATTTCGTACGGAGTTTCTTCTTAGTGCCGACGAACTCGCCGGCCGTTATTATGGAGAGAAAACATCTTGTGGTATTTTTATTATAAATTTGGCGAGAAAAAAAAGAGGAGGAAGAAGATGAAACAGCAGAAAAAGGATGACAAAACCAAGAGACTGATCGAGGCGTTTATTGCTTCGCAATTTGATTTTTTAATTTTCTAATTTATACAAAAGTAATAAAAATTTCAAATGACATACATACGTCTGTGTGTGTGTGTTGTGTACATGTATATGTTTCACGTATGGCTAAGCGATTGATTAAGATACGCAGAAATTTAGCTTTGATTGAAATACTGCGTGGAATCCAGACGCCGCAGCTTTGCTATTTTCGGATGGTATACATTTATAAGAAAAAGACATCAAACACTTTCGTTTGAAACGAAGAAAAAAATACGCGCATTATGACTTGCAACTAAAGAGCGTACACGTTGAAAATATAAAAAAAAATCACAAGTACGCTTTTTTTATCCTCGCCAAAAAAATGTATCAAAGGTAAGAAAAAAAATGAAGGCTGTAAACAATACTATGTACTCCAATAATACCAAACAATTGAAAATCTACGCGTCTTTTAAGATCTCCTTGGACACGAGCTTGAGTAATTCATTGAGATCCTCTTGAACGGGTAAGCCAACGAGCTTGAGGCTCTCGATCCACAGTCTCGCCGCGTCGTTCATCTTCTTCGCTCGAGACGACGGTTCTCGTACCCTGCACTCGCTGTTCCACAAAAAAAGAACATAAACAATAAAAAAAAAAGAAAAATATAAAGACACGAAAAGATCATTGTTGATACGCTACGTGTAATAGAGTCCAGTCTCGTTAGCCGCGCCCTCATCGACAGCGCAGTGTATGGTAGTCTGGGCTCCTGTCTCCGCAGTCTTGATGAACGGACGGCACAGCTTCCACATGAACTCGACTCCGGGGAAGAACGAGCGGTCGAGATGTCTGGCCAAATCCGTGGCTATCACTCCCGGATGCAACGAGTAGGTCGTTATGCCGCTGATGCCCGCCTCTAAAATTGAGGATCGATTTGTGCAAGCGAGCGAGCATCGATATGTGGAAAACGATCGGATGATTACGTATAGCCTTGAGAGCGCGCGGAGAGAAGCAAAAAAAAAGGTGTGCGCGCTTAAACACACCGATCACGTTATCCGAGCCGCGCACGCGTGTATGCAATATCAAAAGCAGGCCTTTTTTTAGATACACTGCGCTTTATAGCTCTCGACACAGAAACGCGTTATGTTTTCTCCCTCACCTTTGAGCTTACGCGCCAGTTCCTTCGTGAAGAGGATGTTGGCGAGCTTGCTCTGCTGATAAGCCTTCACCGCCCCGTACGACCTCTCCAGATCTATGTCGTCGAAGTATATGCGCCCGGCTGCGATACAAAGAATATTTTATGCATTCACAACAATGCTAGGGTGATATACAACGGGAGGAGGGGCTAAGATCCTTACTGAAATGAGCAAGGGATGATACATTGACGACCCGACAACCCGGCCTGGACGCCACGAGCTTCGGAAGGAGTAGCAGGGTGAACAGAAAGTGCCCTAGATGATTGCTCTGGAGCTGGAGCTCGTGACCGTCCTCGGTGACGGCGTGCGGACATGCCATCACGCCAGCATTGTTGATGAGCAAGTGGATCTTGGCCTCGGTGCGATTCAGCTCGAGCGCGCATTCCCGAACGCTCGTGAGGCTGGCCAAGTTGAGACGGCAGACGGCGAGCTCGCCCGGCTCGCCCTGGAATTGCAATCGCTCCGGCCTGGGGAATAGAAGCTTCATAGAGCCGGCTGACGATGGATGATACCTGTTAGTCCAGCGGTAAATTGCGGAAAACGTGCTTTTCCGCAGGAGAAATCGTGTCAGCGGAGCGTATATGAGATGCGGCGAAAGAAAAAGACGATGAATAATTAGAGGCAGGCGTGTTTTTGTTAGTGGGTGTGTGTTGGTTGAGTTTTTGTTGGCTGTGCGATAAAAATGCATCTGCGTCGTTAATGAATTCTGAGAGTTGGGTGTCGCTGTGAGGTAAATACCTTGTGCATAGGAGATGATAAAATTTAAAGATAGGAATTTACGTACTTTGACGGTGGTGTCGATTTGATTTCTTCCACGGCGTTGTTAGCTTTTTCCACGTTTCGACAAGCTAAGATTACCCTTGCACCTGAAATATCGTTTATTACGCATTAAATTCAACGATAAAATGTTTGATTAGGAAATATAATGACATGATTTTTTTTAAACGTTAAATGTTGAGTGCATTGTTGGTGACAATGATGCAGGCAGTCCATTCGATCCGAGATATATCTGCGTGTAATTAAAATCCATGATACAGCCTTTGTTTTTATGATATCCAATATTCGCCGAATGAAAAAAAAATTGAACCAAGACGCAGCTTACGTAATTTTCTCGAACGCAGGTGACAAAACAATTGTATTGAATGTCGTATCTTTAATTTATGTAACGTTTACAATGCTTTTTTTACCGAAACCATTTTGTTGACCAAATTTGATAATTATGTCTTGAGTCTGATAAACAATTTTGCAATCTTACGCTTCTCGAACGTATAGAAAGAAGATTATTAGATAAAAAAACGTCAATGTCAAACTTTTGATGCGTTATTTATACTGCGTCTGACGGCCACTATTTACAAACGTTCTATTTTTAATACAGATAACGTTCTGCGTTTTAGTGATTTTATTCTTCAAGGAAAACACATAGTAAACATATTTGTAAGGCCACAAAACTTATTCATCGCGATATTTTATACGAAATTGAAAGAATCTTATTACCGTAAAAGCAGAACAAGTCGCTCACCTCGTCTGTAAAGATCCCTAGCAGTTTCCTTGCCAATGCCGGTATTGGCGCCGGTGATGACAACGGTCTTGCCAACAAGCCGCGCACTGCTCCGGCAGCTCCTGCTAAAAGGCCAGATGGTCATATTTTGTTTTTCACCGGGGGAGGCTCTCTAGTCCGGCAGTTCCGCCAACAATAACTCGAGGGGGCTCTCGGGAAGAAGCCGCAAGTTGGACGTGCACAAGATTAAGCGCAGCCGCAGAGTCGCGCGCACACACTCGACTGGCCTGCAGCGAGTAGCTCAGCTGGCAAAGAGGCGAGAAAGAGAGAGTCAACGTACAAGTTGCTTGACGAGACCACGTAATTTTACCTTCTACCGAGCGATTTCGTCGAGGTAGTTTGTTTTTACGCGCGCTCGCTCGCTTCCTTGCGGCTCTGTTACGTGTAGCCTTATAGATTTTTCCTCGATTTATACAGCTCAGCTTCCAAACCTGATGTTACGGTGTTGTTGGATTCACGCGCCTGTAATAACATTGGCTATATTACAGGCATTATCTTAATTTCGGTTAACAAATACATGTTTATTATTAAATTGTTAAATTGTTTTTTTCATGATGAGTATAATGGGAATAAAGTTCGACAATATGAAATAGAAAATTGTTATATTACGCACAAAGTTTTGTATAAAAATAACTACTACGTTTCTAAGAACTGGATGTAAAAAAAGTTTTATTAGTTAATAACAATGCTTTATCCAATAAAACAATTAGTTTTTCCTTAGCAAAATATTCAATTAAATATAAAATTAATTAAAAATTTTTTAACATTATATTACAATGTTTAAATATAACTTTCCCCATGCATTTTATTATAATACATAAGTTATTCAATTGATTGGTTCGTTGAAGTAAACAGCACAGTGGTCCAGTGGTCAAGACAAAATTTAGTTTACAAAATATAATTAACATGTAATAGTATCGATATGCACATTATCACTGGCAACAAAAGAGCGTACACATTAAAAATATAAAAATCACTTTTTTTATCTTCGCCAAAAAGGTATCAAAAGTATGAAAAAAAAGAAGGCTATAAACTATACTATATACACTCCAATAATACCAAACAATTGAAAATTTAAGCGTCTTTTAAAATATCCTTGGACACGAGCTTGAGTTATTAATTGAGATCCTCTTCAACGGGTAAGCTAACGAGTTTGAGGCTCTCGGTCCACAGTCTGGCCGTGTCGTTCATCTTCTTCGCTTCTAAAATTGAGGATCAACGTGCACAAGCAAGTGAGCATTGAGATTGAGCTCTCGACACACACACGCGTATGTTCTCTCTCACCTTTGAGCTTATGCGCCAGTTCCTTCGCGAAGAGGATGTTGGCAAGCAGTTTCCTTGCCAATGCCGGTATTGGCACCGGTGATGACAACAGTCTTGCTAACGAGCCGCGCACTGCTTTGGCAACTCCTGCTAAAAGTCCAGATCGTCATGCTTTTTTTCCCGGGGGAGGCTCTTTGCTCCGGAACTTCCGCCAACAATAACTCGAGGGAACTCGGGCCGGGAAGAAGGCTCGTTCGCGCATACACGACTGGCGTGCAGTGAGTAGCTCAGCTGGCTAAGAGGCGAGAGAATCAACGTACAGGAGACTCGACGGGACCACGTAATTTTACCTTCTATCGAGTAATTTTGTCGAGGTAGTTTGTTTTTAAATGCATTCGGTTCCTTGCAGCAGTGTTACGTCTAGCCTTGTAGATTTTTCCCCGATATATATAGATATATACATTCAGCTTCTAAACCTGATGTTATGGTGCTGTTAGATGTACGCGCCTGTAATTACATGACGCAAACGTTTTATTATTTCCGTCACTTCGGAAGGTTATGATGAAAACGGCGTATTCCAATAATAGCACGAGTTTTTAACAAACTCATCCGGAGTTTCGGACGAATTTCTATCAATGAATTCTTGGGCTTTTATTCAAGTTGGTGAGGAGACGTTAAAAGCATAAGAAATATAACGGGAGATAATCAAAGGAAGTAATAAGATTATATATCTAATTGAGAATTGCAATATCGAGCGCGCATATAAATTCTGTTATCAGTTCATCGATGACTTGATTTTTGCTTTTTTTTCTGCAGTCAATCTTATCTTTTACATCTATAAGCAATAGAAATCAATGATTACCCAAGAAAAACGAAATTAAAGTTCGTCCAAAGTTCTATAATAAGCATTAACAATAAATCATAATTACTTACGTAAGAGAAACAAGCAATTATTTACAACTCCAAAAACACTTGAGCCTTCTTGTAATAGCATCGGCAGCGCAGTCTCTTTTTTAAAATCGCAAGGACGCGCAGTGCAAAAAGCAGCACACAAGCTTGCATTTCAAAGCCCGCACTAATCGTTTAATCAATTCTCTCTCTCTCCCAAGTGCCTTGTTAAACCCGACAGATGACTCTTTTTTTATGTCGGATTCATCGTTTTTTCTCTGTCACCGAATAAAAACCACAGAGACACGTGTGCCGGGCACGTCAGTCGCACGCTCACATTTATGCACACGCGCGCACACCTATACTATAGGCGCAACAAAAAAGTAGCGCGCAATTGTAGTCACGTGTCCGGGAGAGAGAGACGTCGGGATAGAATCGTAGGAGAGAGAAAGCAAGAAGATCGCAACAAGACACACGTGTGTGGCCTTGCAGGATTCGGCTACCATCGGTGCGCCCACTAGCTGCACGTATACCCGGTAAGTTTGAAAAATACACGTATCCTGACCCGAAGAATCGAAGCTCTTTTATCCTGCTGCTGGTAAACACGCTGACGATTTGCGTTGCGTCATCGATATGGCGCTGTCAATGGAACGAAAGGGAAATGTCTGACGCTCCGTTTATGAGCGTAAGGAGAAGCACAGGAGCCAAGAGCGTCGTCAAATAAATTTTTTTCGTTTTTTTGTTTCTCTTTCATTTCGGGGTATAGTTAAGTGTCTTTTTTTTTGGTATACTTGTTTGCCTGGTGGCTATTGTTTTGACGCGAGTTATAGCAGAACCGGGCGTAGTTCGGGCGTACGAAGTGAGTTAATGCTCCAGCAATTTGTCAGAATGGCAATTAAGAAATGTCAACATGCTCAATAAACACAATTTTAAATTCTAATATGGTCTTGCTCGCTCGTTTTTTTGGTCAAGTCGAAATTAATCGGGCGCGGGAAGGGGGGAAACGAACACGCTTTTCACGCATACATTTGAATTGGATACTCGATAAATGAAGTTTTAATTCGCTCTACGTCATAGCGCTTCACGAGTTTACTTGTAATTTCGTTGTCAACGCAATAATAATTAAATCGACGGTGGCACATTCGTTTTCTCTCGCGTTTGAAGAAGAAGAAAAAAAACTTGTTTATGTTTTCGTTTTCGCTCTGCTCGGCGATTGTGAGAAATTGAAAGGAAAAAAAAAGGAAGGACTCATTGGGTATAGATCTGTCTGTGGCTTTAAATACCATTGCGAGCGTTGACCGGCGCTAAGCTAGAATTGTTCGAGAGAGAGAGAGAGAAAAAAAAATACCGAGAGAAGAATCTAGTAATGGTTAAAGCTCTAAATAGGATGCCGCAAATTATAATAAATTTCATCAGTCGATTTTTATGCTGTATTATGGGGGAATGATATAACATCTCTCTCGCAAGTGAGAAAGGTAAAAAGAAAACGATAAATTATTAAAACTACTTTAAATTGCATCGACGTTCTTATTAGGAAACTTGATGGACAAAATTATATTTTTCCTGGTAAAACATCAGCTAACTTTTGTCCAAGTCTATTGAACTACCCGAGCGCGCGCAGAGTTCACAGTGTAAGCGAGAGGTCAAAGATCGATACGGAAAAATCTATAGTCTATACTCGTTCTCCAACCGTGCGCCAGCCCTAGCCGCTGAGCCATCAAAATTCCCCCGCAAAACGGACATTCCCCGTGTGCGAACTTTGTTTGTGTACACGCTGCAGGATGATGATAGCCAAGCGGGGTGACTGCCCCGGAGGGAAAGTCCGAAAAAGTCCAGCCGCGACCTTGGGAGTCAAAAAAAGAAAAAAAAAAGAGTTATACGCTCAACGGCTCGTAGTCTCGTGTGCATTGATGACGTTTGCCATTTGCCCCCTCTCCCTTTTTTGGTAGCTCGATTGAATAATCGCGAGCAATTGAGCGAGCAGTACGCGCAGCCATGAGATCGTTATCGATCGCTCTCGGCTGTGTGTCCTATTGGTAACTCTTGTTTGCGCCATACCCTCTAATCAGCGCTCGATTCTTATTTTTCTCTCTTCAAAAGAGCCACCGGATCGTTTTGGGAATAAATTAACGATTTTCGAAGTCAATACCTCAAAATTCAGCAAAGGAATCAATTTACAAGGGTAATGATTGAATATTAAACGTCTAATGGGTATTTATTTCATCAAAATAGGCAGGAGGTATGAATGAATGAGTCTGTGTGTGTGTGCCTCTGCCTCTTTTTCCCGAGACGCAAGAGACGCGACAGTGCCGACATCAATCACGCGCATAGTCAAGGCCGAATCTACGAGATCCAGCGTTCGATGACTCCGAAAGGAGCGTAAAAGGAGAGAAAAAAAAGGAAAGAAAGAAACAGTCGAGCGTAGTGGGCCGGGGCTCGTTTGAACGTGTGATGTAATAATAAGCGCAACGCGTAAAATCAATGGAGAAGCGTGAAAGCGCCGTAAACAGCCATTAATCCCCGAGGCCCGAGTTTTCCTCGTGAAAATGAAATTCCGCGTGTAGCTGCGGTCAGTCACCCGATCTTTGCTCCGTCGTCCCCCTCCTTCTCTCTTTGCTTAGAAGCCAAAGAACCCACAGGTTGTGGTTTGAAAAGCAAGCAAGCGCGCGGGCTATGCTAATCGCGCCCCCTCTCCGCTATACGGAACGCGCGGGCGATCGGGCACGCGGTTGAATGGGCCCCCGGTGTGACATCAAAGCCGTGAAAAATCGACTAGCGCGTCATACTACGCGTCATCGACGCGCTGCTTATCGTCGCGTGATGTCTTGAGAGAGTTGGTGGAAAGAGAGAGTAAGATCGCGAGGGATGGGAGGTGTACTTTTCGATACGACGCGGTTCATCGGCTGTCCCGCGATGATGTGCTGTTCTAGAATGTACACCATGTGTTCGTCGAATGTTTTCACTATCTTTTCGTGCAGCTTCATGTATAACTCATGATTACCGGCTAATTTCCTAAACCACTTTTTTTTTTATTTATTTGGAAAAATAAAAAGCAGCAGAGACAACATTGGAAAAAACTGGTTGTTTCTTCTTGTCTGTTGTTTGCTTCTAGACAAAATCATCAAGTGCGATACATCGGTTCGCCAACAATGATGTCACTATAAAACCGAAAAATACTATATCTTTACATCATCGTAAATATTTTCAATTTACATTATATCAACAATCGCGCGTCGAGTTATTGAACCGAAGCTGGTAAGAGAAAAAAGAAGAAGAAGAGCCGAAAAAACGCCGACGGAAAAATAAATCAAATTCCCCGTCGTTCGTTTGAATGGCCAAGCGGGAGAGCAACAGTTCGTCGTAGTAGTCGCTATCTTTCCGTCTTTCACATGCAGGCATAAGCGTTGCCGCGCGGCGATCATATAACTGCCGACGACTCGAAAGCAAGAAAATCACTTATTGCACGGCGAAACTTGAGACGAATAGGAAGAGCATCGGACGTTTTTCCAACTCGTTTTTTTTCTTTTGTTTTTTTCTTTCTTTGCTATCCCTCCTCCTTTCATTCACTAATAGCCAAGGCGCCACTGACTGCACAGGTTGAATATTTCGTTTTTGATTAATCGAATACTACCGAAAAACGAAGCTGGTTCGATTATTGTTGTTGTCAGTGAAGTTTTCATCATAGAGGAAATTCTATTGTTTTTTTTGTTTTTAGTAATTCAGGAATGTGCGTAGTCAAATTTTGTAAACTTAGAACAAGCGAGTTAAGCAAAATTTTTAAAACGAGTGTTTAGAATGAAGTTCTCAAATACGAATTCTACGCGCAGTAGTAACGCAAGCAAGTGTCGGAAAAGATAACCATTATTTTTTCATCGTCATTAGCATCGCAGAATAAAAGAAATTTTTCGCGCGATATATCGAAACGAGCAATCGCTCCTGGCGTATAATTACGTAACTTTGATCGGCAAAGTATTCCAAGCAATGGTAACGAAACATTTTCTGCCAGAGCATCAATTTTTTTCTCATCGGACAAACATTGAAGTCATCCGATTGAAAGATTCAACAACAATAATTGCGTCACGAAAAATGCCACGGTGTGCACGTGCGTACGTGTACGGGCGCGCGAGGAAAATTCGTTCTGAAAACTGTCGATCGTCCAATCGGTTGTTCGGCATCGGTAACATTAATCATGCTCGTTCGAGGTATTATTATTCTCCAAATCTTTCGCAAATTTTTAAAGTAAACCATTCGTCGTATTTATCGCTTTGTGTCCATTTCGACTGTATTAGCTAAGCCGTTAAAAAACGTTCACGGAACGAGCACGTGTTAAAAATTTCGCGCATAATTAAACGCGATACACTCTGCAACTAAAAATAATTTAATGGGAAGCAGGAGGAACTTCCCACAAGCAGTTGGGCATGGGTGACAAGGATGATACCATTTCTTTTTTCTCAAACCAAAACAGTAGAAGCAAATAGAAGCACATCCCACATGTATTCGAGAGCCGGTCAACGTCCTTCGATACGAAGATTTGGATCGGTATTTGGTAGCGTGGGACTGGCATACCGATCAGTCAGCCCGATACAGCACGCTTGGCAAACGTGCTTCTATGCAATTGCGAATAGCGAGATATCCACCTTCTCTTCTCGCTATTCGTCATTAGCCTCGCTCGAACAATGATTTCGGCTGTCACGGGATCGATGGAATGCTCTATACCGCTGGTGTTTTGTCAACGAACTCAAAATGCTCGAGAGTTATAAGAAAAACAAAAATACGCGCACGAGCCATATAAGAGAGGTGCAGCGTATCGAAAACGGCTTAGGGAGCTTGTCGCAATTGACGCTCAACGAGATTCCAACGAAATAAACGATAATTTACCTAGCTATTGAGGAAAGCAAGCGGCAACGTGTGAGGTGGGGAGCGACTGCGCGTGGAAAGCGATCGCGGCAGCGGCAACTGCAGGTTCGCGGCTCGCGTGTGTGTCACTTTTACTGTTGTTGGGGTCAGTCGAGCATTGACCGCTCGCCGATTGCCGATTGGTAACATTATGTGCGTCAGTAATAGCCTGCCGCTGCGGTGCGTTCTTGAGCTGCGCGCTCATCAGTTTTTGCGAGACCTCCTCCTTTCGCGCTGCAGACACACGCGCGCGCGCACGGAGAGCCCCCGGCGGCACATCGCGGCTGACCGGATTTTTTGAAGATATATCGAGAACCACGCGCGCTAGATCGATCGACGCGCGGGTGAAAAGAGAGCTGTCGAAAAGCCTTCGGGGAAACTCCCCGAGCGCTCCCGGTAAAAGCCGAGCGGGATTTTTTTAAGGAAACCAGCGGGAACGTTTATGCAAGGCTTTTTTTTTATACAATCGAGATTACCGGGAATAATCGGAAGGGAAACTATACATTCCTTTAGCTGCTGACCACCCCCTTTTGGTACCAAATACCGATTTTCGTGAGATTAATTGAGCTTTATGCTAAGATTCAACATTTTCCTTTTCATTATTTGTAATTAAAATTCAGAAGTCCGCAGCACGAATTTCAGAATCCACTCGCGGAGATCGTTAAGAGCGATTGTTATTATTGTCGCTCCGAGGTGCATTGGCCCCGCGAA
This sequence comes from Anagyrus pseudococci, assembly GCA_030522585.1. NCBI lineage: Eukaryota > Metazoa > Arthropoda > Insecta > Hymenoptera > Encyrtidae > Anagyrus > Anagyrus pseudococci. The sequence continues at coordinate 36,358 of JAPYYQ010000009.1, read as the reverse complement.
GTCGCGCGACGCGGTCAGTTTCCTTCTCTCTCTCTCTCTCTCTCTTTCTACCTCTCTTTTTCTTTCGCCACGTCTCACACGCAAGTCGCCTTTCTCTCTTCCATGCAAAAACGATCGATCGACATTTCGTATGTGGACATCGATGTTAATCTCCCGTGTCAATTTGAAGATTTTCAGGGATGGCTAGGAATTGTTTCTTCAAACAACATCAAACGAAAGAGTTTGAAAATTATTATTTTCTAGTCTTTAACGAATTTTCATACAAGAAGCTTTACGCGTATCCTAAGGTCAACGACCTCAACGCCTCTCAAACGCTCTCAACGCGGACCTTAATAACCTTTGGAATTATCAGTTGTATCTGCAATTATTTTCGATATATCATTCGAAATAATACCCGTTTAATAAAGGACATTAAAAATATCAAGAGGACGGAGAAAAAAAAAGGAAAGAATCGCCCGGCAGCGAGATCGCACGCGGTAAGAACCGCGAAACGGTCTCGCGAACGTCGAATTTCACATTCCGTGGTGGAAGGGGGGGGGGCAATTGCTGGGTAAAGGAGGCCACATCGATTGACGGAGCTGATGCACCAGAGGAGCTCGCTCATTCCGCGCCAAGCACGTTTATACACACCGACACGGCTGACCGGGTATAATTTTTACGCGCTCGCTTAATTACCCTGTTGCCCCTCTACCCACGATATATGCACACCTATGGCCTATACATCTCTATTTGGGCATAAGGTAAACGGTGAATTACAAACCAGTCGAGCAGCAGCAGCAGCAGCTGCGCCAGTGGTATAGCAGTAATACGCTCGAGAAGTATTCACTGGCATTGTTGACGTTATATACCCTCTCCTCCAGCTATGCAGGTTGATCGGCGCGAAGTGCAGGAGATAATTGTAGACTCCATCGGGAGTTGCTCTCTCGCTCTCGCGGCAAGAGAGATTAAATTAGCGCCGGACACTAGAGGGTACAAAAAACTTGTATTCCAGGGCCCAGTTATGCACTTACGGAATTCACACCTATTAGGTTAATGACGTTTACCGAGCTTCGATTCGATAATTTGACTTGCTCAACGCGTTAGACCGACAATTATGGGATAAGGGGTGCATAGTAATTTATGACCACCGGTTATGTATTAACGCTTGTTTTTTTTTTTTTACTTTTTATTATTAATTACCGATTCGAGTTTTTGTTTTGACTGAGCGCGGAGACCCAGAGATATTTGCGCTGTTTTAAATATCAATTAGAATCGAGAAGTGTGAGCAACGATAAGAAAAGGATCAATTTGAATTTCAATTCGAGCTACATTTTGTTGTGATATGCCGAACAATAAACGACAGGCTCTCGTTGGGCCGCTGTACGCGTAATTAACGATGTTCTTATAAATCGTATGCTTATGGGCTCCATTCATCGCGCGCATACGCATTCCCTCGGCTAATTAGTCACAGGTGCAAGTGCCGTATAGCGGTGAACCAAGTGAAAAGTCAACGCCTATCGGTCAGTGCCTATCCCGCGAGCTTGAAAAAAAAGGAGAATAAAAAAACAAAAAAAAATCAATAAACAGGCTGTTGATCGCGATTAGGAAAGATAAAAGGAAAAAAAGTAAAAGGTTAGCGCACTGTTTAGCATAGGATTACGATATAGAGCCTGCAAAAATTCCTTTCCGGTCGTTGTCATTGATCGGGTATATTGCCGGGGCGCGCGCGCATTGGTAACGGGCGCTTTTTCCCTCGCGCCGCCTCCAGAGTCGCCAGACTGTCTTGGCCGATCGCGAGCGAGCGAGAGCGGCTTTTCATAGATCGGCACGCCGGAGCTTTTAGATCCTGCAAAAACAAACACACGTGTGCGCACATGTGAGACTATCTACGTGCCTTGGTCATTTACAACCCTTGATTTAATACCCTCTCTTTTTTTCTTCTTCTTTTCGTCTTTCATTTTATCCTTTTGCCGTGATCGAGCGCCAATACGTCCCTCTCCGTTCGCATAATGTTTGTCAATATACCAAGCGCATTTCGCACCAGCGGTTTGTTATTTGCGAGCACCGAACGGGAAAATATTGACACTTGCCTTTTTCACCAAGTTTTCGACTGTCGAGGTGTAAACAATAAATCCGCAAGGATTCCATCAACAATCGACACCCAGTAAAAACAATGCAACCTGAGCTTTTATTCTCGCGTAGATAAATCGAACGTGTAATTGCATCTTCCACCGAATTGACGCTCGCTTCCTCCGAAGAGACAAAAAAAAAAAGGAGAAGAGCTGGCATTGGGTTACTTGTGCAGCTGGCTTTAAAAAAAACCGTTTCCTCGGCAATCGAGATGCCGCGAGAGCGCGGAGATATATCGCCGGACAGTTGCCGATTTACCCGAGTACCGCTCGTTTCGGCGCAAGAGTCACGGGCCCGAACAACCTGACCGACATTTTCGCCGGTTTATCCTGCGCTCGTTACGTAATTGACAGCTTCCGCGTCTCTCGCTGTGTGTGTACGTGCTCGTTAATGGCCGGGCCTCCGCCGATGACAGTTAATGCTCGCCGATTTTTCTCCGCGTTTCTCAAATACATCGTCATTATCATGAGTTTTGTGTTTCAGCCCCTCTGAAAAATCGCTGCGGCACTGACAAGAGTTTTCGCGAGGATGCAACGACAGAGGCCCCTGTCAGCTTAAAAAACGCAGAAAAAGATAAGCGAAAGGATCGGAGGGTGTGGGAGAGCAAGTGGTAATCGGAGCGCGCTCGCGGGAGCAACGGCTGCGACGTCGTCGTCAATCGGCCAACAGCAGCAGCAGCAGCAGCTCGGCCGAGTTCCCCTTGCTGCGTGCCGCCGGGTGTCCCCGGCGCACTTTTATATGCCCGAGATCTGCTCTCTCGCGGAGAGCGCGAGGTGAACGACCGGCAGAGTGTGGTGGACACACGGCCTCTCCGCGCGTGTATACATACACATAAAGAGAAGGCGCGCGCTCGCGAGAACGCGTTCGGCCTATACCCGGATTGCTGCTGCTGCGGCTGCTACTCCTTTTGACGCTGCGCGCCGTGAAAAGCCGCTCGGCGCGAGCGCGCTCGCTGTGTCATAGCCGACTGACCGAAAACTCAATCAGCCGGCGCGCGCGCCTTCTCGCGAGAGAGCCCGAGGAACTCACAAGCCCGTTCGAGGTTGTTGAACTCTCTCTCTCTCTCTCTCGGCGCTCGAGATCGGACGGAACGCGAGCGAGCGTTGCTTACTCCTGTTCCTGCTGCTGCTGCTGCTACTGCCCGCTAATCCTACTGCCGCCGGCTGCTGCTGCTGTTCTCTTGCCGCTCTTGTTGCGGCTATGCCCCCTACCACGACCACTCCTCTCTCACTCTATTTATCTCTTTATCTCAGACAAAGGTAGCTCTTTCTGCGTGAGAAGTCAAGGGAACAAGCGAACAATAACGTTAAAGACGTCAGTTTTACATCTGGCAAGAGACTACGCGGCATCGGTAAGCACCTCGAAGAATCGTCGTCAGAGAGTTCATGCCCTAGGACGTAACAGAGCGACGTGAACAACAATCCATTGTGCAAAAGTAAAAAGCAGGAAAACTTATTTCGAGCTATTCTTTGGCCGCCCCCCACGAAGAGATCTCCAAGTAAGACTACCAATTCCGAAAACCCCAAAATTATAGATAAGAAGAAGAAAGGAAAAAAGAGGAGGAGGAGGCGAAACTACAGAAAACTCGGGCGCGGGTGTGTACGCACGCGCGCCGTGTCGTCGTTGACGCTACTACGGTATGCGAGTAATGCGAACGCGCGCAATACGCCAAGTAAAGCGCAATCTTGCCTCCTCCGAACGGGCCAGACGACGAGCCAGAGAAGGAGCATACAAAAAAAGTGTCAACCTCAGCGCTTAATCATATGCGTTGACGCAGCAGCAGCAGCAGCATCGCCGCAATAATGCTCGGCAAAAACAGCTCGAAATCGATTTTCCCGATCGAGCTCGCCTGCGCAAGACTTACATAATTCGCTTCCCTCCCTCTTAACAGCTCATCCTTGCCCCTCTATACCTATCAATCCCTCCTATTGAAAGTTATGTATTTGCTCGGAAGGTACAATAACACACGTGGCTGCGAGAGAAGTATATAACGATTGCGTAAAGTGCAAATCGTCCCGAGCCCCCTCGTCAGCTCTGATAATTCGGCTACGATTTCTTTTTTCAACTCATGTCGGTCGAAACTTACACATGTATCCTCCAATAGTTGCACCCAAAGCCTACTTAAACTGCACGTAATAAAAAAGTGTCCCTTAAGTGGGTATAGTAAGCGAGCGACGAATACGAGCAGAGAGAAAGAGGGTGATAGAATAGGGAGGAGGAGGCATCTCATCTCTCTCAGAACTTTGCCCCCGCGCGCCCGGTCTACATATACAGTAGCCGCGGGAGAATCGCAGAGGGGGGGTCCCCGAGTGAGAGAGAGCGGAAGCGGGCCTCGTCAGATTTCGGGCTCTCATGTACGCAGGTCGGCGACCCGTTGCCGTTGGTCAGTGATTTTAACGGCTGCTGAGGCTGTTCGCCCTCCTCGTTGCTCTCTCTCTCTCTCTCTCTCGCCGCGCGCGCGCACACACGCTCGGCTTATCCGTCATCGCTCTCTGTTATACATATGAGCGGTCCTTCACCCGAACCCGACCACACGTATTACACCCAGCAAGTGCACGCTGCGAAACGCTCTCTCGTCATTATTATACGTTGCAGTATCTTTTGATACCCGGGCTCTCCCTCTCTCTTTCTCTCTCGCTTTGAGGCTCGCTCGTCATTGATTACACCTTGATCTCGATTGATGAAACCGTGCTCGTTCTCGTTGTTTCTTTTTTACATTTGTGTACATCTCCGTTAAAAAAAAAAGAAGTAGGTTTTAGTAATTGTTTTTAAGTCATATACAGTTAATGCAGCGAATAAACATCCCAAAACCTTGCAAACTTTGTGTGTTCGCTCAACAAACAGCTTTAATTATCTATGAAATAAAAAACGGAATAAATGAAAAAGAAGGGAGATTAACGTACACATTCAGCGGCCGAAAAAAAGGCGGTGCGCAAAAATGAGCACAGAAATAAAGGCGCCAGCAGCGAAAAAGCAGTCCGGCCACCGCGGCGGGTGACGAACTCTTATACAGCTCTCCTCTCTCCCCCCCAGTTCCCCCCTCAAGAGAGAGAGAGCCCGATGAGGCCTTACGGTTATTACATTTTCGGGGCGGCCCGATTTCTAACGGGTGCCCCCCGCCGGCGAGAAAGAGAGAGAGAGCAGAGCGCCAGCCGGAAAGGAATAACGGACTCGACGCAGCGACGAGCGAGACCGAAACGAAAGCCCCCCAAACGCTCGGACCGCGCCTCTCGCGTATCAGCCGTTAGAGGAAAACCAGTCGTCGCGACCCCGGCGACATGCTGCTCTCTCGGGCGAGAGCGCAATGGGACTCCTCCGGCCGCGAATCCGCGCCCGGGCGATCGTGAAAGTGCCAAACGACCGCTATGCCAAAATTACCGCTCTCTCGTCCTTCCTTCTCTATCGCGCTCTTGTTGCCCCAGGCACGTATCTCAGCTAGTGTGTCGGCTTTATTTAGCTTATCTAACGAGGCCTCCTTTTAGATTAATTCAATCTAGTTTTCTGTTGTGTGGATAATTTATAATGCACATTGTTAAGAACGTTAAAATGAATATCAAATATGAAAAACGGTATCCAACGTACTATAGGTACTCTTTTTTGTCCACGCAAATGTCAGATGCAATAACGTTTAGAAATCAATGAGGTAACTTCTTTGCACAGGTGCGTGACGAGAGCACGCGAATAAAAATAAAGAGCAGGAGAAAAAATCCCGGCGCACAATCAGCGGCTATCAAAAAGCGTCAAGCGGAGCGTTATCGCGATCGGTTCGCGCAAATTGCGCGCGTTACTGCCCCCCAAGCTCCCCACCCCGTACCTCCTTCGGCATGCTTCCCCAGTCGCCCTGTCTCCTTCGATCCTGTCGCTCGTATATAATACCTCCGTCCGGTACAATTCGCTTGCCCCCCGCTTGGCTCGCGCTCGGTTCGTCGAACTCTGCTCTCTCAGGAGAGCCGATTCAGGCCCCACGAGAGTATAAGCCAGACAAGGAGAGAACGAGAGACAGATAGCCAGACGGAGGGAGAGGGAAGGATCGATGCAAATTTCATTCTAATGCGCGCCGAGGCAGGGAAAAGGGGGATAATCCCCCTCCCTTGTGCACACGTGCTCCGTCGCATAGCCAGGTATACATATGGGTGTGTACGTATATACGGAGCTATGGGCGTGCATAGGAGAGCCGCGATCGCCGGCACGCGGCTGCATTAGGTGAGCCGCGCGCAAGGTGCGAGTCTCTCTCTCTCTCTCTCTCTCTCTCTCTCTCTCTCTCTCTCTACGGAAGAAGGAAGGAGGCCGGGGGGTAGGGGTAGAGGGGCCGCTGCCGCCAGAGAGGTGGTACTCTCTCGCGTGCGCGCGCGCAAGAGAGAATGTAAGTCGTGAGGTAAAGCGAACCGGCCGGGCAATGCCCTCGCATGTAAACAATCGGAAATTGCACGCGAACCGGCTATGGGGCTATGCGTCTGTGTATATACGCGTACCTGTGCGTGGGAATGCATTTTTAGCCGCGCCCCTGGAGTTTTGGAAACGACGACGATAGTTATGCGCTAATCCTGGTGCTTTGGTGTAGCCAGAGAAGTACGGTAGTTTGAGGACGATCGGCTTTACCGGTATGATCGTTTACGATTCTATAAAAAATTTTAATTCAGTAGGTGAACCAATGTCCTGATAAAGTAGCCCAAAATTTGTTCTTCAGCATACTGCAGATTTTTTTTCACTTCTTAGGCACTTGACAACGAGATATGGTAGCAAAGAGTCTTTCACTCGGTTCAGCATCCGATTTATCTTACAGAATACCAGGCTCTCGATTTATTAGGTCATACGTGTGATTTCTAATTTTAGAAGCGGCGAACGTTAAATCGGACAGTCATTGATCCCGAATGATTTTCTAATACATTATACAACTTGAGCGACGCGTCGCGAACAAGCGAATAAAATTCAAATGAAGCCAGTGTGAGGAGGGGCATTAAAAAAAAACTCGAAACATCTCGAAAGTCTGCATTTGAGACGATTGTGATTTTGCATTTTAGCGGCTAATATTCGGGCGCCAATAAATCCTTGGGAAATTATGAGCGAGAGACGACGGGTTGGATTTCTAAAGGCCTCTATAACTATATGTGTTTCTTTTTAAATTAGGCACAACTAAAAACAATAAGCGTTAAAAATTATGCTTCTACCGGGTGAAACTAACGATTTCTATTTGGTTCGTTGAACCTTGAAAATTGGGTCATACCGATCTCTCATGAGCGGCCCGTAAAGTAGAAATCATCCTCGTCGCGTGCGTGTGTGCGGACGTGTAGCCAAAAGAAATCCGATTGTCTAACGAGCGCGCCAACTGTATAAAAATCTCTCGGGTTCGCTAACCCTCGTGCGACTACAGCCTGAAGTAAAAAAAAAGGTCTCGTTCCAGCACTTGTGCGCGATATTAGAAAAATCGAGCGTAGAGAAGTAGGGGAGGGATACAGGTTGATTTTTGCGCGGAGAGATCGGACACGGGAGCGTGTGTCCATTGATTGCGCGATCGATGGTAAGGTATATATATATAGGTGCGTTAAATGCCGGGGCGCGCGCGCGGTCGTTGTCGCCGCGCCGCCGTCATCTCGCGCACGTGCTCGCTTTGGCTGCACGTGCTCTCGCGCGCCTATGGAACTCGCTGGGAAAAGCTCGAGGCGCGCTGCTCTCGTACGCGCAGCTGCTGCCGTGCCGGACCTCGGGGGCCTCTGGTTCGATGAACTAGAGAAATTCTCTTTCGGAGCACATAGCCGATGCTGCTACTGCTCAGCGTGTGTACCACAGCCCCACCTATGTACACAGTATTACATGCATATACACGTGTTCTCTATGACTGTATAAATTTATACGTTTAATAATTATGTAAATAGCCGTACAGGAGCGCGTATAAGTAGGTATATACGTACACGCGTGCACGGAGCGCAGAGCTCGCGCGCGCGCGTCCTCCATGCGGTCGGTCGTTCACCTCGGCCGGCGTATATAAGCCGGCGCGAGACGTAGCGCAGACTGCGTACTCTCCCGGCCAGTCTCCCCCCTCCTTCTCTCTCTCTCTTTCTCTTCTCACACCACAACGCGTTTTGAATTTTGTCTCCTTTTTTTCTTCTCCCGTCCTTTTCCCCCTCCCCTAGTTCGGCTGGTATATCCTTTGCCTCCTGGCGCGCGCGCGCGCGCCAACTCCTGCTCCTGCGAGCACGTTTCGGAGACTCGGTATCCTCCACGTGGAGCCGGCGAGATCAGACGCGAGTCGCCCCCCGCCCTCTCCCTCGTCCAGCCACACTCTCGAGAGCGTGTCTATGTTACTATCCTGCGAGCGCGCGGGACGAGTGTGAAATTTGAATGGCGATGGTGATGATTATGACAATGGCTGTGACACTCGTTTAACCGATTTATGGCTGAATTTTCTGGAATAGTATGCGAGGCCGTTGCTCGAGCGACTTGCTTTCGCATGATTTCGAGCCTTTGATAAGACACATTTTTTTGATTTTTTTTGTCTATTTTTATCGTTACTATTATTATTGCCTTGGCAGTGGTATGTATACATTGATTCCTATTATAATATGGAATGTTTGTAATTCGCGAGCTGTTTATTACACATTAATATTTTAATGTTCAAGAATCATTTTTATGAATTAACGTGAACTTTGAGCTAATGAACTATGATCATGATTATTATTACGCTCTTGTATTCTTATCAATTATACAATTTTATAGTAACTTTTACACCGGGTGAATCATTAATGAAAAATGATCGTCGTTTTTTTTGTGCTTCTCGAACACTTTGTTAGAGAAACCTTATCAACTTTTATAACAGACTCGAGTATTCAATGGATTACGGGGGAAAAAATGAATTAAAATTTTATTACAATATAATCACTACGATTACGCTGCTGGTATTTTTAAACTCAAAACGTGTTATATTTACTAAATAAATTATTGATAAAGGCTTAAGTTGTTTATTAAAGCACTTGAAAAAAAAGATAGCTAACAAATACACGTATAATCGCGTTTACTACAACAAAAGTTCATTCAAATAAACCGAAACTACTCGATTTACTAAAAGTTAAACCCAAAAGAGAAAAAAAAAGAATTTTGAAACAAGCAAGCCTCATTGATAAAAGTCGCATGTACAAAGCATGATTTTCGAGCACAGCCGGCCGATTGAGTTCTTGAAAAATCTGTAATCCGGCAAAGATATCGATATCAGTACACTTGAACCTGGAGACTGACGACCTCAGCGACCGAGCTCTCTCTCTCTCTCTCTCTCTTCGAGCAATGTGCAGTTGCAATTGCCCCTGCCGCGCGTACAATCGAGTTGGCGTTTTATCTCAAAATGTGTGTACACGCCAACAAGACGCTCGGAAACTTTTGCCGGCAACTCCGGGATAAGTGTCAGTTCAATTGACTTCGCGACTTCGCCCGCGAGGCTGCATGCGCGCGCGCCTCTGCTTACCGAGAAACGGCATAAACAAGAACAGAAGTTAGCGAGAAATAACGTCCGATTAAAATGGGATCTGTTTGCTGCGGCCGATCGCTGCAGCCACGCCGATTATTCGCGCGCCTTCGAAAATAAAAAGTTTCTCACCGATAACGGCTATTTACTGCGATGAATTAACGCAGAGAGCCCGGGGTAAATGGACCCGAAATTCAAGACGATCTGAGTATGCGCGCCAAACGCGAGATTTGACGAAGGATATAGCTTTATTTGAGAAAAATCAATGATTCATTTAGCGAGGAATGCGCATTGTCAAGCCAAGTTTGGCTAAATTTTTCGCAATTTCTCGATATCGAACGTATGAATATATGCTTGAAACTCGGCTTCTTGATAATCAATTTCGTTAACGACTCAGCACGAAGATGCAATTGCAATTATTCATTCGCGATTGTAATCGGTAGATTTCAAGATTCGAAAATTTATTACGAAAGCGAGTCAACGTTTGATTTGCGGCACCGAACATACATATAATAAGACACCTTATATCTCACTTTTCCAAAAAATCACGAACTCGGCCCAGGGCTATCTCGGGCACCGGCAAAAAATCGCGCCAACGCATTAACCGCAGCGCCTCTTATCAAATTAACATTAAAATTTGTTAATTAATCGAAGTTGCGAGAAGTATCGAGTGTGCTTATAATATCATGCGCCAATTTTTTTCAAACTACACGCGGCTCGGTATTTCAGGAGACAAAGTACGTCTGGTAAAAATGCAAAAAAAGCGCCGCAGACAAATTAAACGAAAACAAAGTCAGTATAAAGAGTCAAAAGAGATAGAGATCGGTATACGGAAGGAAGAGGCGGTAAGGATCGGCATTGGAGAAGGAGCACAGTCCACGTCTCCGAGGAATTCCATCAATAAAACGGCCGTTCGGCAGAAAGATCAATCGTTTCGCAAATGCTTGTTTTCGCGCACACGCTCATCAGTCGATCTCCGGGTATGTACGCGTGCGCGCGTCCGATAACACCTCTTTCGAACAATGAACTCGCTCTCTCGGGAGAGGCAAGCGCTCTCGGAGCGGCGATGAGTCAATGCAGAAAATTTCCCTCTCGGCCGCGCCACGAGAGATCGGTAGCGGACAATACAGCCTCTCTTCTAATCCCGGAATCGACGCGATTTACGTGGACGATCGGTATAACCTCGAACTTGAGGCGCGCGCGTGCGCGTACGTGTCTGCGCGGATGACCGAGCGTCTCTCTTTGGCGGGAAAAGCATATTCTCCCCCTAATCTGCGTGGAGTCGCGCGTGCATACTTGTGACGCTCATTCTCTCTCGATCCCCACGCGCCAACTCTACAAAGTATTGTCTTCGCAGCCCTCCTCTCCACGCGCCTGGCTCTGCTCTCCGTGACGTACGTGCCGTTGCTATTTTTGCTGCTAATATCGCGGGTTACGCGAGACACACTTGCAGATATACACGCGTTGTTGTTAAGAAATCCCTGGGCTTTTCCGTCTGACGTTTTATTGCCGATCGTCATTCTCTCTCGAATCTAGTCGGACGCGCGGAATTTCGAATAAACACGTGCATTATATTGTTTTGACTCGAGAGCGCGCGAGAGATATAGAGAAACAACGCGTGTACACTCGAATCTAACAGACGTGTATATATAGAAAAAAGGTGATCGGCGGGGCGTTCTTATCGTCGTCCGGTGTCTAGGATCTCTCGGGATGGGAAATAATCGAGGCGGTAGGCGAATGCCGATATTTAGCCGGCCGCCGGATGATTTAAGCGCCGGCTTCTACGAATCGTGTCCTATTCCGAGAAAACATCCTGCATATATTTAACTTAGCCCCATAGGCGGCGCGATTCCGAAATTATTTCCTAATAGGCGCGCGCGCGCGCGAGATGTCTCTCGCTATAGCCCGAGAGAGGGTTAACGTACAGGCCCAAGGCCGTGCTAGGAAAACCCTCGTTGCATTAAACATACAGACCCGGCTAGATCAAGCCGCCCTCCTCCTCCTCCGGCGACTCGGAAGGAGTTGAATTGGCAAAGTATCCAGACACGCTCCTCTCTCGGCTTTGGCGCGCTCGTTTAAAATCCAAATATGCGCTGGCTGTGTTGTACACACACGTGCGAGCACGTGGCAGCAGCTCTGATGAGCAGCCTCGTGAGAGAGGATCAAGAGAGCATTTCGAGGGGAGGAGGGACAGGGGGGCAGCTTATTTACGCGTACACGCGCGCGGCCGTTCCCCGAAATGTTTTTCACGGCCGCCAAGGTCGGCGCACCAGTATTTTTGCGGCTACTACAGAGGGAGACGCTCAACGATTAGAGTAGACGCGTGCGCGAAAATAAGAGATAACGAGCGCTTTAACGTAGTTTGCCCGAGCTTCGACCGCCAAGAGGGTTCTATACATTTAGTCGAGAGGACATCTCTATGCGTATAGATGCGTATGCGATACCATGATGACCGTTCGTTTTGGTAACCCTCGGCGATCTGATCTTATGCAATCGATGGAAAGCCAAACTATTCGAGTCTAAGCTATTTAGAGTAGAAAAGCTTTGTTTTTTCAAGTATACGTTATCGATTATTGCATCGCGAAAACGTCTTGTCACTGTGAATAAAAAAAAAAGCCTAAAGTCTTTTGCCCTAGGATTTTCAAGAGATCACACGAGTACGTGTACAGATAAGACCAGCTCCGAGTGCAATCAACGGACTTTCCCGCTTCGGAAACCCTCTGCCGACCCACCTTAATCGCGCCTGCAACATTGAAAACACTTTTCAACAAAAACAATTTCAGCCGGATAAATTATCGAAGGAGAGAGAGAGGCACAAACAAGAAAGCAGCATCCAGGCCCGGCATTTCGTCGCAGCTCGTCCTCCGGGATTTCCCGCGGCTCGGCCTTCTCCCTCACACGCTCTGTCTCTCTGCGCGCGGTATTATACTTATATCCGCAGTACTCTTACTTTCATCCGCGCTTATTCTTCGCTTTTTTCCTTGTGCGCGGAATGTTTTACCTTTTTTTTCCCGGTGCCGGTGTTATTGTTGTTGTTTATCCGAGGCGCGCATCGACCGGGTCCTTGACTGATTTTTACGAATTTGTCTTGCGGAGCCTCTCTGCAGCTGAAATTTACCCGATGATGCACTCTCTTTCTCTCGTGGGTATAAACATCGTCGTTGAATGCGACTCGATTTATCAAGAGCCCGGTATATTGCATCATGTCATAGGAATTGAGCTTGACCTTCGCTCCGATTCTCCTTTTATTTTTGCTTCTGCAGCTTTCTTTCTTTTTTCAAAGTTACGAATCGAAAAGGAAAGTATAGTAGTGACATTCGGATCAATTGCTCATCACTTGCGTACGCCAAAAGTAAATGGATTATCGTTGATTCAGAAATCGTGCGAGTCTAGGAAGTAGAGATTGTACTTTGGCACATAACGCCAAAGTGCGTTTAAGGCGACAAAGACAATCGTTTCCGCGGTATCGACCAAAAAAAAAACGAAAAGAAAAGAGCCTCATCGATCTACAGATTGATTACGATCGATTAAAAGCCGGGCGCGCTCGGGCCGCAGAGTCATAATTCGGCCCGGGATAAAAGTGTAAATCTCTAAAAAACATTGAAAACAAGCGAGTCACGCGGCTGGACATTGGCCCCCCGAGCGCACTCACCGTGCGAGCGAGTGTGTGTGCGCGACGCGCGTATCGTCCGTGAGAGCGCGAGTGCATTGTACACTTGTTTGCGTCGACTTAGCCCCGCGCGCACTCGACAGTACCAAGGCAGACGCTTGAAATATATTGCAAACGTGAATCGTGTGTCTTGTTTGGCAGAGCGAGAGCAATACTCATATATCCGATAACGATTAAAAGTCACCCTGAGACGTTTTCCTCGTTCGGCCCCGCACGTGTGCCCAAAAATTTGCGAAGAGAGTTTTGCCCCTGACCGAGCAATGTAAAATTTGCAATCGATTCTCTTGCTCTCTAGCGAGCTTTCCGTAAGGTCCATACACGTGACTATACGTGATCGCAATGCGGCCGGAGCTCTTGACAAATTTTTGCTCCACTTTGTTTCTTCTTTCGTTTTCTGGCGACCGATAATTTTTTTTTGCTGCGCGACGGCTAAATTTAAGCATGCAGATTCCGATAATCGGAGAGAGAAACGAAAAAAGTGAGAAGATCGTCTAAGCGAACACGTATGCACCTTGCTGTATGTGAACTTCCGGCCGGTCTTATCTAACCGATCGCTTATCGTTGTTTATACGTTTTTTGCTCATCTGCAATATCTGGCATACATTTGTATTTTTTTCTATTAGAAATTCTATACAAGACCAAACAAAGCTACAGAACAGGATATCGTACTAATTTATTGGGCAATAATCTCGCAGAAGACCACCCCTGGCCGAAATCGCTCTACGTAGTTAAGAGGTTGAATCGGAGCGCGTCTAACGTAACCGAGCGTGAAAATAGTCAGTTACGGCCACTTTCGCGTACGAACACCGAATACTCATTAACCAGCCAAGACACGGCACGTGTAGTATGTCACTACCGCCGATCATCGAAGAACGAAAAGAATAGACCTGCGCTGATCGGTAAGCAAGCCGCGTGTCACACTCTGGTATCGTCTATTCCTATCCGAGACGCGTAATTTGATTGATCGAGGCAAATTTCGTTTGGCTTATCGCTGTGCACGCAGATACGCGCGGGTGGGTAGGGAGGAGCGTCGATAAAAACGCGCCTGGAATGCCAGTGTCTATAATGGATTTACGCGGCCGCGAGCTGAGAGAGAGAGAATGCACACTTGTGCAACGCGCGCTCGTGTACAGAGAGCGCACCGAGGAATTCCTCGAGCCCGATCGGCGGATTAAATTAGATCGTCCGGGGACAATTTCGCGAGTGATCGACCGGTCGCGCGTCCGGACAATGACTCCCTCAGGTAATTGACGATCGATGAGATTTAACGATTTCGGGGGAATATGTCGATTCGTAGATACGCTCGAGGAAATCAGTACGGGCGAAATCGAGAGCGGGACCGATATAGCGGTGGTATCGATAGGCCCCGGGACCCTCGATCGCTGCTGCCGTGACGGTGCGACTGCGCGCGCCAGCTTATCGCGGGACTGTCAGTGACCCCGGCTCAGAGAGCGCGACGACCGGCGAAATCGGGCGCCGCCCGGGCGGCCCGCCTGGCCGCGGCTAATGCACCTGGTATTTTCGTTATTTGCTAATTCTCGTTTGTTTATTCGATGTTGTTTCATGAGGTCAAGATACCGATTTTAATCCTTTTTTTCTTATAGCTTATAGTGGATAGTTTATGGTGTTATCGGATCTGAGGAAAATCGAACGAGACGAGATTTGATGAAACTTTTCATTAGAAAACTTTTTGACATTTGTATTTGATAAATTAAATATTCAAATTCGAGCAAGAAAATTGCTTGGATTTCGAAAGTTTTATAGCGCAACGCTGACATAGACCAGCCCTGCTTATGTAATGACCCATGAAAATTATTGCCGATAATTAGCCAGATAAAACCTTATGCGCGTTTTTTGAACTCGACCTTATGCGGGGTTACTATAACACCTTGGCGCTTTCGATTCATTGCCTCGTTGCCGATCAAATCGTCATTTATGTAATCATAGTTATGTTGCTTAGTTTTAGCATCATCCAATCGAGCTTACGTCGATTCCAAAAGCTCTATTTAGCCATCTGTGTTTACCAAATTAGTTTTAGGTCTTGAAAAAAAAATTTCAATCGCGCAGTGGATGCTTACGTAAGCATTGCAATACAATAAAGCGGTCAATCGTCTGGCCAATGTGACAATACGCTTAAACTATTTTCGCTGTATCTCAGCTAAACAAACGTGACACTTCGCAGACGATATACCCAGGTCGAATCTAATTTTATTGAGACTTGCAACAATGCACGTACATGCCGGTTACGGAAAAGGAAAAGAAATAAAAGACGAAACTTTCAAGACTTGGCAAGTGTCAAACGATGCTGACAACTTCCAAAGATATAAGTCGTATACCCTCGGGTAAATTAAGCGCTCACCTCTCCAACAACACAAAAAACCCGCCAATTTTCAAAATCGGCTCTCGCGAAACATCGCCAGGGGCGTTCACCAAAATCAATACCGGTCACCGTGAAATTGCAACGCGAGAGAGAGATAGAAACGAAAGAAATCGAGAGGAAAAGATAACGAGATGGAGAACAAGAGAGATGCCGATAAGAATATAAGTATCTCGTTGACCTGCACTGAGAGAGAAAGAGAGAGAGAGAGAGAGAGAGAGAGAGAGAGAGAGAGAGATCCGATAAACAAAGTAGACGAGGGATTGAGCGGCGATATCCGTGCTCGCATCCTGCGACGAGGAGGAGAGTTGTTGTCGGCTCGCCGGTCGCTCGGCGAATGCTGCCTCTCTCCGGTCTTTGGGCCCCACTTCTGTCAGGCCCCCTCCGCCTCTCTCTCTCGCACTCCCCCTCCGCTCGTCCGCGGCGCAGAGGCGCTCCTCTTGCCTCAATAGCGGCGCTCTTCTCTTTCTCTCTCTCTCCCACCTGTCGGCCGCGTGTACCTCGACCAACCGAGAGCAACCGGTGATCCGCCCTCGCAGGCCCTCTTCATTACCGCCGCCGCTGCCGCCCCCCCCCGGTCGCGGTGTTTGGGGCGCCCCCTCTCCCCGGTCATATTCCTATTAGCCGGCACGTTTCACGCGTGCTGCCGGGGCAGCGCGTGCCCGGCGCGTTCGCCCGGCGAAAAGGAGAGCGAGAGCCGCCGCCGCCGCGGCAAAAGAGCTGCCGAGCACTACTGTCTCCCGCGCACCTCGGGCCTCCTCGTCCACCTCCACCTCGACGGGCCTCCTCCTACTCCTCCTTCTCGATCTCCTCCTCCTCCTCCTCCTCCTCGTCCTCCCTCTATCGGCTCTCCCGGGCCAGGCGACCGGGCGCGCGTACGCACAAGACGACGCGCGCCGCAGGGGAGATCTGCAGAGAGGCGCGCTGCTGGTTGACGCTGGCTCTCCGGGGCAGAGCGGCGCGGCGGGCCGGCGGTGCGGCAGGCAGAGCGGTGGCGGTGGCTACGAGACCGACGGCGGCGGCTACGAGTCGCCGCCGCCGTCGCCGCCGCTGCTCTGTGCTGCTGCTACTGCCACTGCCTGCCGGCTGATGAATCACTATATAAGACAGGCAAGGACAAGAAGGTGTATGTTAGTACACACTAAATCCTCTGGTAGCGAGCACGGCTCTCTCTCGGCACACACACCGACTACTACTGCACTCTCTCTCTCTCTCTCTCTCAGTCGCCGTGAGCACCGTGCCGGCTACTAGGACGGACCACGACGACGACACCGTGCACTAGGCCCATCGCTTGAAGCACTTGTGCTCGACGTTATTCTCCGAGTCGCCGCAAGCTCCTCCAACCCTCAAATGCTCCGGATCATCGGCGTGTAGCAGAACCGATCTCTCTCTCCCGCCTACCGATCACCGAAGCTCCCCTGTCAGAGGAGCAGCAGAGACTTTGCCGCAGAAGAAGGGAAGCTAAGAAAGCCAGAAGATGTTCGTGGAGCACGGAATCCAGTGGCTGCTGGCGGCCCTTGGGGTGCCCCGAGCCGACGCGTTCAGCTGCCTCCTCGTGTTCCTCGGGGTGCTCGTCATGGTACGGCTCGGCCAGTGGTACCGGAGACTTCGCTCCTTACCGCCGGGCCCCTGGGGTCTGCCGCTCTTCGGCTACCTGCCCTTCATGAAGGACGTCGACGTGCACCTGCGCTTCGGCGAGCTCGCCAAGAAGTACGGCTCGATGTTCTCCGCCCGCTTGGGCACCCAGCTCGTCGTCGTGCTCAGCGACTACCGCGTCATACGCGAGACCTTCAGGCGCGAGGAGTTCACCGGCAGGCCCCACACTGAATTCACCAACATACTCGGTGGCTATGGTGAGTACATTTCTTTTTTTTTCATTCAAACGCCCCGTGAGATAAAAACGATTAGCGCAGTGGTGTAAGGGGTGTATCGGTAACGAGCGCGCACGTCCAGGGAGGGTTGGATAACGCGCGGCAATCGCGCTAATGGACTTCAACGCATATACACATCGCATCGTTTCGTGCGCTCTTGAACTTTCACTGTTCAAGCCTCGAATACGTAATAAAGCTCATTTTCGTTTTATGCCCCGGCGCGCAATGGACCAGTTTACATAAACGCCGATCGATGAAATTCGGCGAGGCGATACCGGGCGGATTTAAAAAAAAAAAGGAAAAGCGTTTGATGCATTTCGTTGGGTAACCCGGCTCCGGAACCGAAAAAAAGTGAAACCTCAGCAGCTCTTGAAAAATGCTTGCCGCGACACGTCTCACGTCCATCGGTATACGCGTATACACGCTTATTTATTTATTTCGAAAAAAAGATAAATTTTAAAAAAACGAGCCTCCTCGCTTTACATAATGAACTTTCGCGTGTACCGATCGTCGACGAATTGGCGTCGATTTTTTTATTAAACATCAACCGATCGTTTGAACTTGTAAAAATAATAAAATCAAAGATATAAATCCTCGTGCACAATCGGACATTAATCGATCGCATCGAGTGATTAGCAATACGCATATCTCGGCGTGCTCGGTAAATCTCTGGCGTCTGCATTAGAGCGCGGCGTGTATCACGAGAAACCAGAGGTTCGTAACCTTTCGCCGAATTCAGTGTCACCTCTTTTCTCCCCTTCGTTCTCGACCGAGAAAGAGAGAGAGAGAGAAAGAGATCGAGTCCAAGAGTTATAATACCCTCTCTCTCTCTCGGGCGCTTATCAAAATGCACTCGGGTGCGCGCTGATATACGCGGCGAGGATCAACGCTCGGCCGGGGTTCAAGTGCCGATTCTCCGGCCGCGCGGCTATCTTTGGCATTCGGCCGCCGGTTTCCTTCTCCCCCTACCAGAGCCGCAAGCGCACTGCGCGGCAGCTGTTTACGTCTGTCCCCGTGCGAGCAATCGGTCTGGCGCGCTTAAGCGCCAGCAACCCCTCTCTCTTTCGGGCTAACGACCAGCCGATTACCGATCCTGCCGGTTTTCAACTCGGCTCTCCGACTTTCGACCGCTCGGATGAAACTACAAGTAGTTAAGGTCGACGATTGTTCCTCCGCGAATCGCGACACATCTCGCCTTTCACGATCTCCCGCGCTTCGGTGTGCGCGCTCTCTCTTTCTTCCCGCCTTTTACTTTGGCCTCGCTCGTGCTCACGGACACCGTCGTCTTTTAATGTTTTAGGACTGATCAACACCGAGGGTGCCCTGTGGAAGGACCAGCGAAGATTCGTTCACGAGAAGCTGCGCAACTTCGGTATGACCTACAGAGGCACCGGCAAGAAGATCCTCGAGTCGAGAATCATGGTAAGCCATCTCGATCTTGAAAATCCTTACCGATCTCCCGCGCTTTATTCCGTTCTTATATCTCACGCTCGACGTTTCCTCCGTGTTCTCCACAGAAAGAAGTCGACCTGTTCATCCGAGGACTCGAGTTGCACGAGGGCGCGCCGACGAACGTCTCGTGCTCGCTCGGCATGTCCATCACCAACGTCATCTGCTCGATCATAATGAGCGTGCGCTTCAAGCACGGCGACCTGCGCTTCAAGCGCTTCATGGCCCTGATCGAGGAGGGCTTCAGGCTCTTCGGCAGCTTGAGCTCGGTCAACTACATACCGGTCTTCCGCTATCTGCCCTGGCTGCAGTCCGTGAAGAACAAGCTCAGCACGAACCGCGCCGAGATGGCCGATTTCTTCCAGGAGACCGTCGACCAGCACAGGGCCACCTTCGACGAGGCCAACATACGCGACCTCCTCGACAGCTATCTCCTCGAAATCGAGAAGGCCAAGACCGAGGGCCGCGAGCAGCAGTTGTTCCAGGGAAAGAATCACGGTAAGTTGACGAGACGATAAATCGGCAGAGCTTTTGGTAACCGATCGAGGCGAAACTAATCAATCCCTCTTTGTTCTCCCCTGCTATTCTCGCAGATCGCCACCTCCAGCAGATCCTCGGCGACCTCTTTTCCGCGGGCATGGAGACCGTGAAAACGACGCTCGAGTGGGCGCTCGTCCTGATGCTCCACCATCCGGAGGCTGCGAAAGCCGTGCAGGAGGAGCTCGACCAGGTCGTTGGCCGATCGCGCATGCCCTCCCTCGAGGACCTGCCCTTCCTCCCCATCACCGAGGCGACGATACTCGAGGTCCTCAGGCGTACGAGCATCGTGCCTCTCGGCACCACCCACGCGGCCACTCGGTAAGTTTCTTAACAGAGCATACAAACGGAGAAAAAGAAAAAAAAGAAAAGAATCCGATCGAGCAACGAAATTTTCGGTATTGGCCAAGCGTTACGTGAGGATGTAGGCGCGAAAAGCCAGAGAGGCGTCAAGCGTTGACCTTAAATTCCTTGGCGCGTTACTTTGCCGCGATATGTCGAGCGGGGGCAATTAACATTCCGCGCGCAAGCCTCCTCCTCTCTGTATGTACGCAACACAAGCCGAGAGAGAGAGAGAAAAGTATCGATTAAGAGACACTTAGGTGTAGCCGAGCGTATAGCCAAGTCAAATTTCGCAAAGCGACGAACGCGACATGCGAGCTGTATATAAATGTACGTCGCGAAGAAAAGATTCGGGTGAAAGTTTGGCCGCCCGGAGAACGGTCTCTCTCTCTCTCTCTCTCTCGTTGCGTTTGGTTTTTCGGTGCACCTGTTGCAGGGCTATAAGGATAGTCCGAGTGGAGAGAGAGAAAAAAAAGCAGCCGCGGCCATTTCTTTTTTTTCGAGAGCCTTTACCACCATCGGCTCTCTCTGTCTGCGTATATAAATCGGCAGGTTGCGGGTCGAGAGTGTGCGTGTCGGGGCCGGGGGGGCCAATTAAGCCGGAGAGAAAGTCAGAGCGCGGATGAGGAGCAAATGTTGAACTCGAGACGAGCAAAGAGAAGCTGCATGACCGCGCGTTGTTTTCAGGAGCTTACTCGAGAGGGGGAGGGGCCGTATCGTTCATTATAGCAAAGAGACGTCGGGAGGCGGCGGCGATAACCGAACAAAAGTGAAAGCACAGAGTTGGCAGGAGAGGTTGCTTTTCGTCACGGGCCTGCCAGCTCTTCGCGCTTGCTGCCGCGAGGTCGATGACACACTGCCGGCGCAACCTCGACGAATAACCGAGCGTAAAAAGCTCTCTTATCCGGGGAAAAAGTCCAAGGCCCTGCAGAATCGGCATACATCTGCATTTTCGTCCTCGCTACTCTTTCCGAATTTCCAGCCTACCCGGGCGGTTTATAAAAAGAAGAGGCGGAGAGGCGTTACGCAAGCTCGTCGGGCTCGTTCGTTGAAATTGCATAATTTCACCTTTTTTTTTATGTAATGAGAAGTACCAGACTAAAGCATCGGTAGCAGGACAAACGACGTTTTTTTTTAAATTTTATTTCATTTTTATACCGGCCAAGAGTAGCGCTAAACTTTCGATTGGCGCCGGCGGCGGGCGATCGACCTTGTCTAAAGTTCATTTCTCCCTTTCTCGTTTTCTCTCTGTCTTTCTTTCCTTCTCTCTCTCTCTGCCGCTGCATCGCGTAATTATTCGCTGGCGGGCAAGTAAGGCAAGCGCGTGCAGTAATTGCGCCGGATTATAACGTAGCCGTGAGCAATGAACCTGATAAGAAAATTATTTTAATTCAAGTAAACATCATTACTGATTAAGTCATTGACACGCAGACACACACGTACACGCGTACACTCTCTCGCGCTCTCTCTCTCTCTCTGATTAATCGGCTTTTTCGAATATTGATGAACTCGTATGCACTCTCGTTAACGCGATCGCACTCGAAAATATACGCTTGAAAAAGATTAAAAGGCTCGCTCGGTCACGCGGCCAATGCGTGAAAGCACGTTGCTCGCTAAATTTCGGCAAGGCCACTCGAGATCGGCCGATCGATCTCGAATGCACTTTTATAAAAATCCCGCAATTCTGTGACTAACCAGCGACGTTTTTTTGTTTGTGCTTGCAGAGACGTGTGCTTGAACGGCTTCACGATACCGTCGGGCGCCCAGGTGATCCCGCTGCTCCACGCCGTCCACATGGACGAGAACCTGTGGGAGGAGCCGGCCAAGTTCGAGCCGAGCCGCTTCCTCACGGCCGAGGGCAAAGTCCACAAGCCCGAGTACTTCATGCCGTTCGGCGTCGGCCGGCGCATGTGCCTCGGCGACGTGCTCGCCCGCATGGAGCTCTTCCTCTTCTTCTCGACCCTCCTCCACAAGTTCGAGCTGAGGCTGCCCGAGGGCGAGAGCCTGCCCAGTCTCAGGGGCAACGCCGGCGTCACCGTCACGCCCGATCCCTTCAAGATCTGCCTCGTCAGGCGGGACAAGGACGTGCCCCTGCGCTTCGTTGGATCCAAGTAATCAGTGATCTCGCACACTTGCAAACATACACACTTGACACATACACACAGCACGGTTGCCGTTCCTACATTCCGCCCTGCCAATTTGGCGGAAAAGGCAAGCTCGTGGACTCGAGACTTGCCTTGCTCTCCTGTGAATAGACTCTCGAACTTTAAGCTTTGTTTTATTCGTTTTTTATTTTTACTTTTTTTTTCGTCTCATGCGTCTCTTTGTTTTTTAACATATTCTCTCTCTCGTAATTGTTTTTAACGATGAAATTGGCGCGATGAGAAGAAGAGCGCACGCGCGCGCGCGCCAAGCGCCGAGCAGACTCTTGATAACCTTGCTAAGCTCGCTTCGAATTTTTTTTTTAATCTGCCGGCGAATCTGCAATCAGATTTACCCAGCTGATTGACTTATTGTGCCACGTTAACAGACCAATTAAAGTGTTCAGTTTAGGGTTGCCGATCGGATCGATCGGTCCGCTCTATACATAGAAATGACCGTCAGTCGAACGCGCGACTTTTTTTTTGGTCGTCGCGGAATAACAAGGAATGGCCCCGAAGTCGCGCCAGATCCGTCCTTATCGAGGGGGAAAAAGAAAAGAAGGCAGTGTCTATCGACGACGAAATCCAAAGTACAAATACCGAGAGGACGGTATAATAGAGACGCGAGATCCAGTAAAGCCACGCTTGTGTTCATATTATGTATATGCGTATAACCCGACGTTAGAGCGTCTTTTTATAAGGTTGTCTCTTTTGTTACTCGCTTCGTTGTATTTATTTATGAAGAAAGAGAGCCAATCGGTAACTCCCCCAAGCCACCCAACCGCCTGTCCCTTTAATTTATTCAAGCTCACGAACCATGACCGATAGTTACCGGCGACGCGTATACTTGTTGCCTTCGCTATTCGTATACGTTAAAAAAAAAACATTCCGATAAAGGACGGCTTCGTCGTAGAGTTCCTTGTTATTAAAAATCTCTACCTAAAAAGCCAATTTGTAAATGGCAGCTATTAACGTGCGCCGCTTGTATATTGTAAATGCCGCAGGCGTACGATTGTGAATATAACGCGCTCTCGATTTAGTTTTAACTTAATTTTTAATTGTTCTGCTTGTGATTATGTGTGTGTGAAAA
The DNA here is from genome assembly GCA_030522585.1 of Anagyrus pseudococci. Lineage (NCBI taxonomy): Eukaryota > Metazoa > Arthropoda > Insecta > Hymenoptera > Encyrtidae > Anagyrus > Anagyrus pseudococci. The sequence continues at coordinate 13,319 of JAPYYQ010000009.1, read as the reverse complement.
ACAGTGAGTTAATGAGAGAGAGAAAGAGTGTGTATACGTCTGCATTTTTAATGAAAGATGAAGAAGCCAAGAAAAAGCAAGGATTAATAGATAATGTTCTTATGGTAAAATAACGGTCGATCGTCGGCCAACGGCCACGAGACACTAGAACCATTATTTGGAAATTTCTAGTCTGTGAAAGCTTTTCACGCAATACTTGTGTTTATTTTATTTTCTATTTTTTTTTATTTTTTTATTAATCGTATACGATTATTGTTCTTTACTTTTTCTTCCGTTTGTATACCGAAAGAGTGAGTCCGTGAGCGATACGCGATCGTCAGATCGAGCCGAATGCCGCCGCACTGTGTTCACCTGTCGACCGCAAATACTTGAGTCGTAAAAATTGTACAGTATAAAATTAATTTTTTTACAAAACAATGATATAAATAATAAATAAAAAAAAATATTTCAAATTTAAAAAAAAACCTTGTTTCTTTCAATCCACGTTACCCTAAAAGTTACAAAGACAAGTCTGATTATCCATAATTTTTATCCCTTTGAAAAAATCCAAAAATCCGTCAGTTCCGCAGATAAGGATCAATCAGTTGCGCCGTACCGAGAGCTCCAACGGAAGGGAGGAGTGCGCATGAGGGAAGGGGGGGACCTATTCCGTTAGCGCAAAAAAAGTCGGGCCTCGGAGAATTTCGGGCCAGCAGTGTCTGGGACCTTTCTCTCCCCGGCCGAGCGCCTCTCTCGCGCACACGCACACTCCGACTCGCGGCCAGAGAGCGAGGCAGCGAAGTCAATTAAAGGAGGTCTCTGTTTCTTTCTCTCTGGCAATGCCTCGTCCGAAGGATTCGCCGCTGACTTTTTCGGCTGCAGTCCATTATGGCCCCGTTGTCTCCCTCTCCCGCACGTATATACATTGCGGCAGCGGCTCAAGAGGGGGAGGGAGCGCGCTTTCTCTTCCGCGGGGGGACCGCACTTTTTCGGCTACCGCAGACCGGGTCCGCCTCGAAATCCACTCCGCAGACGTTAGACATATATGTGTATGTATAAAAACGAATGTATGTGTACGTGCCGTTGGAAAGCCTACTTATTTGAGGACTTGCGCGTCAAAGAGCGAGCTATTCTAAAACTCTGAGCGCTTCTTACACTATCTTTTTTTTCTACTTATTTTTTTATTTTTGACTGCATCTGTAAAAAATATTAAAAACTTGCTGAATCAAAAGCTGTAGTGTTTCCTTACATTTGTTAAAAAAAAATCAAGATTCTTTCTCCGATGTTAAATTTTAAGAAACTGGTACATCCCTAATTTGAAGAGCTTCAAAATGTCCGAAAATCGTTTACGTAACATAACAGCTCATCCTATACAAAGCAGCACCTTGCGAGACCGTAGCACAAGAGGATGATCGTTTGAGAAAGCCCGGGGCCAGTACTGTGCCATGGGAATTAGAGATCGGCCTGCCGGGGAGCCGGTGCGCGCTCTATTGCTCGCACGATTTCCGGTTCCTGCGGCAACTTACATAAGAGAAACTCGGTACGCTTATAGATTTCTAACGGCACCGATCGCCGAATCCTAGGGTCAGTTGTACGAGAGTCAATGTGTTAATAGGAAACATGAGCTTACGTAAACATCGATAGTTCCTCCTTCTCTCTCTCTTTAAATTTGGTTGAAAAATGCAGCGCTTCGTTCGTAGTCTGTCGAACTTGTTCTCTGTCTCGAAGCGACAGTCATGCGATCTGAAAAAATTAGTAGATAATGGATTTTATAAGATGCACTATCATTTCGAAATATTTAAGTTCAAATATTACTTATTGCGTATTTTTAACAATATTGAAAAACAATGAAAAAACATAAAATATTATATATTTTTCGCTTAATACAAAACTTGAAATCTATCAGCACGCATCGCGCGCACTGCTTAAGTACGGTCTCTCTCCTCCTACCTCCCTTCCACTTCACTATAATAAACTGCCTACAGACTCTGGTCCACCTCTCTTTTTTTTAAAAGCTGATAATTCTTTAAATTATCAGCTTTTTAAAATGTCATCGTTAATACAAGATAAAAACAGCTTGCAAATAATATATCTTCATAATGATTTTTTTCTGCATCCGTTTATAATTTGCATCTAAAAAAAAAAGTTGAATCGATTATGAAATTGTACGAGTCAAGTTTTTTTTTCGAAGATGCGATTCGTCGTTTATTATACAAATGAAATATATTCGTTATAATAAATGCTTTCCTGAAAGCTTGCAAAAACTTTGAGGTATATAAAGCTACGTAATTAAGAATACAATTTTGCATTTCACAACGCAAATGCATAATGAATGAACATCCTGCGCAGTTTGGCTAAATTTTATTTATAAATTTATTGAATGCGTTTTTTTTTATTTTAAAATGCTATATTGAAAGTATTGTATTATATTTGCTAAAAATAATTTGAACACTAAATTTACTTTTACCAGAATGAGCGTATGAAGAAATTTAAGATTTTTAAAATAATGCCGTTTTCGAAATTAAGCTTTTTCTCTGACAAAGGACTTTTACAAAGAAGTAATTTCAACATTTTGGGACAGTGGGTAAGCGGTGCTACGTTGTATTTCGCGATCAAGGCTACTACTTTACAAGAGGCAAGCTTATTGTGTAATCCTGCGAATACGTGTCGCTTAGGCAGCTTAAATTTAACCTGCTTCTTTATTAAGAATTTGAAGCGCGAATTATTGGATTTTAAAATTTCTTTCCTCCTGCTGCACTTTTATATAACGCAATTGCGTATTTTTTTGGAAAGCTCGGAATAGTTATAAATTACAGACGTTTATTGCATTAATTTATTGAGTATTCACGTTTCGAAATTAAAATCGATCAAAGTTAAACTTTGTATTACTTAAAATGGTAAAACAAAAAAATGTTGCCAGTTAAATAATGTATTTTAATCAAACTATTTTTTTTATTTTAAATGAAATCTAGTCTTATTGGAGTGAAATTTAGTTTATATTAGAAGAACGCGCGGGCGTTCACTTGTCCTTTTTTTTACTTGCCTTTTTTTGCATCGAAGCATTGTATCGTAAGTCGATCATGCGTGATAGACTTCGTCACAATGATCGGGCAATAGAAATGCAACGTGAGAAAAATCTCGTAAAGGTAAGAGAAAGAGAATCTAAAACTTACACATATTTATTTGTCAAATATTTTTTTATTCGAATTTACCATCATACAAAAACATAATAACAAATTGCAATCATTCGATCGCAGTGCAAAAATTTTTTACAAGATAAGCAATTTTTATACATATATATTTATATCAAGCAGATACAATAGTTATCACAAATATTTATCGTTTCAATGTCGTTTTTTAAAAATCAATCGTTGTGATTTTGGCACGAGTGTAATACCACACTGACCTTCCAGATCGATACACTTATTTGGAACAGCAGATAGCGTAAATTTTTGCAATATACGAGCGCTAAAGAGATATATTATCATCCGGGCAAACTCGTCTCCCAAGCACATTCTTTTGCCTAAAATTAGAGTATTTGTTAATTTTCAACTTGTTTTTATTCAACTTAATTTATCAATTGTAAAAAAAAAGATAATTCTTACCGCAAATAAAAGGTAAAAATGCATCCGGTTTGGCCAGATTTCCATTTTCTGTTATAAATCTCTCTGGTTTAAAAGCTTGTGGTTCTGGCCAATAGATCGGATCTAAATGCATTGCCCATAATACAGGCACAATCATGCTGTTTTTAGGAACATCGTAACCTTCAATCTGAATATCCTACAAGATAGTCACGCATAAGTCAGTAACGTAAAATTTATAATTAATAAAAGTATAAAAAAAAATTGTACCTCAGCGTTGCCATGTGGGATTCCGAGAGGCACTACAGTTCTAAGGCGCTGAGACTCCATGATTGCAGCTTCTAAGTATACTAAAGACGGTCGATCTTCTAGCGTTGGTACGAGTTCGCCAACCACCTTATCAATTTCCTCTTGTATTTTGGCCTTTTATTTAAAAAAATTATACCAAATGAATACGTTTGAAAGAAAAATCAGTTGTTAAAAATAAACAAAAAAACACAACAAAAATTCACACTTTAATACCCATTAAATCAGAAAAAAAGAAGGGGCGAGGAAAAATAGAAGTTTTGACATAACAGAGGAAAATTTTGAAAGAAAAAAAAATTCCAAAAATTATTCCGACGAAGTTTTCATTAAAAAACTTCGTCTGATCGGATACGAGAAGCCGGTAAACTCTCACCTGTTCGTCGGGGAAAGCAGCCATGAAAAGGAGGAACCACCAAATTGTCATTAGAGTCGTGTCGACTCCGGCTCCGTAAAGATCAGCCAGAAGATAAAAGCACTGGGTCTGGGTGAAAGAGCCAACTGGCTCGCCGCTCCTCTCGCGCCTCTGCATTTCCTCGTCAAACGCCGCCATAAAGCTGTGGGTTTCTTTTGGATCTTTTCGATGCTCCTCCAGTATCTGCTGGTAGACCTTGTGGGTCTTGACTATCCCGTCCAAAATTCGATTCATGGTGTTGCCGTAGTACGGCACGAATCTTGGATGCATAGGGATTATTTTATATTTATTAAATTGAATGGTTTTTTTCTTTTTCTTTAACTAAAGTATCTACCTCAGAAATTTTAAAAAGTTCAGCGGACCAGACACTCCGATGTCTTTTACGCCTTCTTCCTGCAAAAACTGCAGCCATTTCCAGAGTTCGTCGTCTTCCTCGTAAGTCTTACCGAAGACTAAATAGTTCATTAAATTTCCTATACAATGGTGCAAAATTTCGTGAGGATCCAGACCTGTTTCTCCCTTCGAACGTGTTTCAATTTTCTGCGCAATAAAAATGTATTATTGTACTTTCCACAAAAAAAGGTAATAATTCAGATTGGAAATCGATGAGAAAAATCACCTCGATTGTCTCTCCAACAGCCATTCCAATCCTCTGCTCGAGCTTGTCGCGCTTTGGACTGGCGAACCTTTGCATGCCGATATTCTTGAGGCAGGTGACTGCGAATTTTCTCTGCTCTCGCCATAGCTCGCCCTCAGCAGCAACGAGGCCTGCAACACACACGCGGTTTATGCCACACAACGCCGCAAAGATCTCGCAATTTTTCCTCGAGGCAGACACGCATACGCAGGCAGACATAGACATGACATAGAGACACGCGTTCTTTTTCCTCCTGGACATTTGCGCCTGCATTTTTCCGCGACTCGCGTTTCCCGTCCCCTTCACTCACCGAGCCGGGGCAATAACGAGGAAAATCTCTCGCGCTCTTTCCTGGTCGCGAAATTCTTGCCGATGCTCGTGCCCCCGTACGTGTACCCCGGTGCAAACTAGCCAAGCCCCTCTCTCTTTTTTTCTCTTATGCCGACGTATTGCCAGTGTATAAGAGGCCGATAGTTATAAAGCGCGCGAGAAAGAAAAACGCGAGGGAAAAGGGGAGCGCGAGGAGGAAAAAAGCCGCGGAAAAACAGGCTGCCGCTACTGTCGCGCGAGCGAACGCGCGCGCGTCAACAACCGCTGTTAAGAGGAGGAGGAGGAGGTGGGAGAGAAAAAAAGCGAAAGGATTACAGCCATTCCGCTAAAGTAGGCGCAGCCACTGAACTCCCCGAAGGATAACCCACGAATGAATAAACAATGATTTCTCTCTCTCTTTCTCTGTCTCTTGCGAGAGAGAGAGAGGGACACAGTATCGGCGCGCCTATGTGCATCGTCTCACAGAAACCTGACTGGCTAGCTTTAGCCACGGTCGCTCTTTACCAATATGCCTCTATTTCTAATGCTAAAGCCATCTCCCCGCCGAAAGGCCGAGGCTGAGATTAAGAGATCGATCGACCTCCTAGCGGTCGTTGCCAGCTCTCTACTCGACAGAGACAGGCTTATTTTTCAACTGACGCGCTCGGCGCAGATGCGGATTGGCACTTGTTTCAAGATCCCGCGCCGAACTTTTTTAAAATTACGAAATTAAAGATTTCGAATCGACGTTAAAATTAAACGACAGTGCGTTCGATGTAAAAATAATTTTCAAGAGAGCAATGTTAATTTATTACGGATAACCGCTCGGTTTGATGCGCGACGAGCAAACTATCGGGTATAGATAAAGATAAGCTTTACAGCCGAAACGACACGTTATTTCACGTTATCAAACTGATGCGCCTGCATAATTCAGCGGCTCGAATAAATAACGCAATTATATATTAATTTATAATTCCCGAGCTTATAATTCCTCCGTTTGAATTTTTTTCTTTCCCATTGCTTTTTGCTACACTTTGTCTCGAAGAGAGGCTGCATTGTCGAGTGAACGTTGTTTATGCAAGCGCCTACGAACAAATGACAAATGACTATGTTTATTTACATAGTTAATGAAGTGTGATAATGAGGTATTTTTCGTGTCAACGAGCATGCGGAATAAATTATATTCTCTCTCCCGCGCTCTAACGGCTAAAGTTAACGACCTCTTAGCAACTACAATTGGAGCACAGCGAAAAATAACTCGCATCCACGCCATATAACGAGCGATCGAGAGGACACGAGCCCGGCGTTTCGCGCGTGCAGCGATCAGCCGGTGTCCACGCGCCACACCATGAGTCCGACTCATGGAAAAGACGAAAATAGAAGAGCCGCACGCGCATCCCTTTTTTTCGGCCGGCTTCGGCTAATTCTCAAGGCTAAGCGGATGTCAAAAAAAAAAAAAACATTCTCGCACGAGCTGCTGCTAGAGATGCAAAAAAAGGAAAAGACCCGTTGTTGGCGCGCCCTCGGCGGACGTGACTGGGCGAAGGCCGCCGGATCGTCGCTATCACATTTTTTTTTTGTCGACGACGACTCTATGACACTAGGACCACCTTCGTTTTCTCTCGCTGGCGTCTCTTTTTTTGTTTAATGTATGGTGAAATAGTGACAAAATTAATATAATAAATTAATAAAGTATTATACATAGTGGTAAAAAATACATAACTGACGAGCAGCTCAGATTAGACAGATCGTCTAAAAACGTACAATTTTTTTCCGCATCGCGCATTAAGATTCAGCTCAAGTCTTTGACCTTACAAAAATGATTTTGCCAGCATAAAAAGCTACGTATACTGTACAGGGGGGACTGCAACGATAATGAATTTTAATCGACGGAAACAAATAAAATAAATATGACCGTATCACAGAGCTAAGCTTTAGAGGAAGGGGGGGGGGGAAGAAAGAAATCGTGCGAATCAACGAAATTGAACGACACCGCAGCCGGGAGAAGGCAGGCGACCTTCCGTCTCCGGTTCTCGGAACTTGAAAAACGCCAAGAAGAGGCGAAAAAAGAAGGAAAGAAGAAGAAGAAGAAGAAGTGGCGAGAGCATAGGCAGACTATAGGCGGATCGTCGAACGGGTGCGCTTTGAGCGATCCGAGCCGCATTGGCCTGGCTGCGCCCGAGTCATCGTCACTTGTCGCTGCCCGAGAGAGGCTATCGGCCTGTCCTTGCCGCGCCTAACTGTAATCCCCCCCCGGCGCGCGGATATGCAGAGAGCGCTTCCCTCAAGGCGAACGCGACAAAAGTGAGAGTCCTTTGCTTAGACACCGCGCTCTCTCGGTCGGCGCACTCTCCCCCCCTCCTGCCTGTCTACCGTGTTATTTTTTTCCCTCCGTTTTTTTTTGTACTTCTCTCCCGCGCATTCACTTCGGAATATATGCTTAATTTTGCGAGGAAAAAAAGCGCACACGCGCGCGTGGCCGGTGATGTTGTTTTTTTTGTGGGCCAGTGTGATTCCCAGAAAACCGAATGAGAATTGATGAAATGCAGGTGCAAGTCCATCCGTGGATTTAATTATTTGAGGATGAGAGTGATTTTTTGCGCCCACCATCGGCTGGATAGAGGAGGAAAAAAAAAAGAGGCGCACAAGGACGGGATATCACTCTCTATGCATATGCGCGATCCTGATAAATGTGAGGGGCAGTTTCACGTCCCTGAACGAAGGTAAAAGTATTCATTTTCGGGCGATTAACTTTGCCAAAGTTATAAATAGAAGCTTTTGCGAGCGGGGATTGACTCTTTTTTTTTTGCTTCGACGCTCATTCGAATCTTCGCGGATGGAAGCTGTGGCGCGTGGGTAAATTAGCGTCTTGTTACCGTACGGATCGGTTAAGTTTATGCGATTATTCATTAACGTTTGAGGACTTTTTTGTACAGCGCGATATATTAAACGGGGAGGATCTTTTTTTTTGCTCTTTAAGCGTATTCCAGTGTCATAATTTTCAAAAGTCAAGGAGGTAAAAAAAACGAAAGCTTAACATCCGATTAACGCGACCGTTTTTATTTTCGACAACGATTGCATATCCTCGTATGCAAATGAGACGTTCGAATTTAAGGGGCGCGAAGAGAGGAGAAAACTTTAACGAGACTTTACAGGGCATATATAGAGAGGCTGGTAGGAGGCAATAAAGCCGGCAAGTGCGCAGCGGGAGAGTTAGGTAACGATGCAAGAGGAAGAGCCAACTCGAGCTGCGGTCAGTCTCGATATATCCGCGGCAGGCGTTACGATGGCTAGGCGCTCGCGCGAGCGCGTCTAGGTGTGAACTCTTTTTCTGCGCACTTGCGCGCAATGACCGTCCTCGAACCCGCGCGTATCTTGCGCAACTCCATAAACGTGCGTAGACCGTAGAGCGCCGATCTCCATCTACAAGGCGCGACAGGTAGTGCGTCGTTTAAATTACGCCTCTTTCTGATTGAACGAAAAAAAAAAAAAATAATAATAACTGACACGTACACTGTGCGTTTTCGCTTATTTAGGAGGCGTAATTAATTGGATTGAATCCGCTGTTTGGCGCTGGTGGATTTTTTTTACTGCTCCCTGAACATCCGACGATTTGCGGTTAGAGGCGTATTTTTACACTCGAGGTTTTATTGGGTCGATGATTAAAAGCGCGGAAAGCCAAGTGTGAAACCGGAGATGATTTCCTTTTTTTTTATTATGGTAACGAGACCATTGCCATCGACACGCGCGCAAAAGGCGTGTGCGTTATTGTTACATGATGCGATCCTCATTATTTCCTATTACTGACCTCTCATTGATCGTTCAGCGATCGTTGCGTAATGACTAAGTTTGTTTTAGTAAATTGAGACTCGATTCTACATAACATCTAATAAGTATAAAAATAAAAAATCATCGAATCGCATATAAATGAAAAAAAAAGATATAATTCCTTTTTATTGATATCCAATGCTCGAGATCCGTAATGAACGTCGAAAAGTGAGCGAAGTGAAAAAAGAAAGATGAGGTGTCCTTATAAGACCCATTGAAATTCAGAGCGAGAAAGAGAGAGCGAGGTAAAAAAAAGAGCGAAAGAGGAAGCAAAGACGGAGAAAGAGATATGCTAAACGATGGAAATACGAATATTGCTTTACGCTGCACGCGGCGCCGAAGCCGGTGTATGTATACCTTGTTCAGGTTCAATGTTACTTTCGCTTTCGGTCGCCGCTTCCAAGAAACTTACGTGTTTTAATAGAGGAGTTGCTGACTCGCGAACAAGTCAGCGCTGCCGCGCTGCTGCTGTTTTATTGCTCTTGATTAACCATCACTTTTATTACCGACTCCCCCTTCATCCCCCCCTGCTTGCCTTCTCCTCCTCCTTCAATCCCTGATTTTTAGATGATCTTATCATCGGGTAAATTTTAATAGTCTGGCCCATTGGAATTCGTTGATAAAAAATTGTTATACAACGGAAATTATTCATTTTCGTTTTGCTGGTATTTTTAACTTTTCAAAATTCATCACGTCCCCAGGGGAGGAGGGATTAATCAAATTGCGAATAAAATTGTTTAAAATTTATTCGCCGACCATATCTGATTATAGCAGCGCTCGAGAAAATCAAAGACGCGCGTGAGGCCAAATAAGAGCTCTAAGCCTTTTTACTATTTATAACGGAAAAATTGTCGGGAGAGTCTGCACATAATATGTAACTCCGTTAGCCGTTGAACGGCCGTGAACCGCTTGGAACAACGCAATTTTTTTTTGCCTGCCAAGCTCTGCGAGATCTAATGTGCGCGAACGCGAGAAATTGCATAAAAGCACTCTCGGTGATTTTTAACGCTTCGATGCTTGGAATGGAAAAACAAACCGTTCGATTGGAACAACTGCAATGTGCGATGGCGTTCGATGATGATATATTCAATGAAACGATAAGTGAAGCTCCGATTTCACTTGTTCAATTTGATTTTCCTGAAAAAATAAACTAGTTGAAAAATTGGAAATTCAGTCGAACGTTAAATAGCCGCTTTTTCATCAATATTAAACTCGTGTTTATATAAACAATGTTTGGGTTATAAATAAATACAAAGTAAGTGCTAAGGTGCGCAGTTATGCGCTTATCCCGTAATTATCTAACATGTTAATCGACGCGTGCTAGTATTGTAAGCGGATAGTTGAAATAAAAATGGGAAAATACATCATTCGATGAATAAAGTGTAACTTGAAAAAGAATAAAAAAAGAGAAACAAATGGAAAATAAGTGCAAAATGTAAATGAAGACGTTGAACAATTTAAGAATACGATGCGTACGAAAGAAAAACATCAAAGCTTATTCATTGCTGCCCGTAGAAAATGCGTATTAGTTAAACATGGCAAAGAGCAAGTAGTAGTGTCTACGAGTAGTCGGCCCTACTTTTACCTATTGAGCATATATACTAAATTAAATTCAACTTCAGGAGGCAGCATTTAAATTTATTTCTTACATAATCTCCGACATCTCGCCTGTTATGTCAACTATCAACATTGAGGAAAAAATAAAAAGTTGCAAATACTTATGATAATTTCTCGTTTAATCCGAGATAAAAAGAAAAGGCATCCATTTTTATCGGAGTAAAAGTATTACAAAACGAATGGAAAAAAATTATTTATACGGTTTCCTGTAATGCAAGATCTTTATTAGCTGTATTACCATCGCGAACGGTTCCTTCATTTACCAGACACATTAGTTTTTTTTTTAAATTGGGAATCAAACTGAAAAAGAACCAAACGAACAATATTGAATAAATACTTAACAAAAGCTTTATAAAATTACTCAAACCGTACATTTCGCTACATAGTTTAACCGATCTTCTTAAAAAATCAAGAGAGAAAGAAGAAGAATTGGTGTTCAAAAGCTTTATAAAGCAATGAACAAGTAAAAACACATATCAGCAAAATTAATTATCAAACGAGCAAAACAAAAAAAGGTAGTATCAATTTCTACGAAAGAACGGTTGCCTTTTTCCAAAGCACAAACTCCAATTCTAACAACGTAAGAGCGAAGATGAATGAAGAAATAACGAGGCCGTTGACTCTGCGCGCGGTGCAGCTCTCTCGTAAACACATAACCATACGCACGTGCACATAAGCGCACGTGCAGCGAGCACACCTATTACTCTCCTCCTTGCCCTCTTTCATGCTCCTACTAGTTTCTCCTCTCTCTCTCTCTCTCTCTCTCTAAGTATTATGTAGCTTCGATCACGTTTCTCGCGGCTATAACAAACTCGTTTCATTTAATGCAAATTTACCGCTAAACTCTCAAACGCAGCGCGCTTTTCTCTATGTGTGAAGCATATTTTTTTTCTTTTTTTTTCCTAATGACAAACATTGATAACGATCGTTTTAATTGTTCTCGTTCAAACTGCTAGGTTCTTTGAACGGATTATTCCCACCTTTAATTATCTGCTATGTGTAGCATTATTTTTCATTTTATTAGTTGGCCAAGATATTCAAAAATTGATTGGCAAATTTAGATTGCAGGTTGGTTATAAACTACGGGAAGATGCAAGCCGAGAAGAAAAAAAAGTTGTGATTTCTATTTGTAACTGTAGATTTTCTACTTTTTGCGGAATAGGATCTAGCGACCTCTCCTCCCTCGGATCCTTGGCGCTGTAAACCGCTTAATTAGAAGTCCATTTGCACCTCAAGGACAGCTGTGATTCTCGGGGCGGAAGAGGATAGCTTTGCCTCTTTCTCTCCCTATTCGCGCTTAAATTAGCGCCTCCGAAATGTCGAAGCGGCCAAATGCCCGGTAGCCTAACGGGTTCCTCCGAAAACTTATCTGTTCTCTCGGCCGACCCAGTTGTCGTCCCCTCCCATTCCTCTTTTTCTAACGTCTTCTTCCTTGCTGTTCGCTTCTTTTTCTACTTTTATGAGTCTTCTTTTTTTTTCGTTTCTTTTTTTTTTATTTCCTTTCTTTTTTTTTTGTCTTCATTCATTTCGGGAATGCCAACTAAGGCTTCGGTATGACCGGGCCGGTATACCCGTTTAGTAGGTCAGTTGGACCGGCGGTACAGGCTTGATTAGAAGAACCGTTACGAAGCTGTCCGAGCGAGAAGCAGACAGCCCTTCCATTGTGTTAACCTGCTTGATAATTGTCTTCGTCGCGGATCGACGAGGAATTAAAAAAAATCAAATGAGCGACACGAAAAATGACTTTGAAACGGGGTTTTAACGCTACGTTCTTTTTTCTTTATTTAAGCGCGGAACCTTTGGGTTCGAGATTTTTAAATTCGTAGCGCTTACATGTGCATCGCGCGACCTTTTCGGATTCGCGAATTCTTATATTTTTTTCCTCAACTTGATTGACGTTTCTTATGAATATGCGATTCGGATAACATGATTTTTTGCCTGTTTTTATTCATCTCAATAGTTTAAATTAATTTGTATAATTTAAAACTTTTTCTCGGCTTTTTTTTACAGATACATATTTTACGGGGCGTTTCAATGCAAATTGACTTAACCTTCTTTTTTCATGAAAATAATAAATTTTGTTTTTAAACTTTTTTTTAACAGCCAATGAAAATAAAATGTTATAAATATTAAACAAAGAATACATCAAGTTTGAAGTATATACCTAAACAGAGACGAAATTTATTATTTGGTTAATTTTATATTGAGCTAACTTTTAAAATTCCTTAGGTTGATAATGACTTTAGGAAAAAGTTGTTTAAACTAAAAATTTTTACTTTTTTAAATAACAAGTTTTAACTTCTCAAAGTCATTGACCTGTTTATTTGCATTAATTTAGTTCTTCATCTTTTTCTTAACTAATCATATTCAAATTATTTCTATCTCGGATCAGTAAAATAAAAAAATTGTTTTTTTAAATTTACAAAAATACCGTTTCTGGATTGTATCGAAAAAAAATTACAAAAAGTTACAATTAAAAATATCATTAATCTACATCTGTGTTTACCAAAACGAATCGACTATTACGGATTCAAATGAAAAGTCAATAAGAAACTACACGTATAGAAATGTATAAAGAAAAATTACTATACTGTATAGTTCGCGCGGTATATACTCCATGTATAGGGAAATTTTACTACATGTATAATAC